>ONZH01016145.1:0-488274 GCA_900303285.1 Rhinella marina | reverse complement strand
CCGCTCATGTACTGCCCACACCGAGGATTGCAGGGCCTACCTCGGTCACGGTCTCTCAGACATACTATGCCTCCTCCTTCGACCCCTTCCTCCTCCTCCGAATTACCATCCGTGGGCACGGCGCCTTCAGTCGGTAGCTCTAGGCGCAGCAGCAGTGCCGTGGGTAAGCGCCAGCAGGCGGTGCTCAAACTGCTGAGCTTAGGTGACAAAAGGCACACCGCCCAAGAGCTGTTACAGGGCATCACGGTGCAGACCAATGTGTGGCTGGCACCGCTGAACCTCAAGCCAGGCATGGTTGTGTGTGACAACGGGCGTAACCTGGTGGCGGCTCTGCAACTCGGCAGACTGACACATGTGCCATGCCTGGCCCACGTGTTCAATCTCATAGTTCAGCGGTTCCTCAAGACATACCCCAATCTGTCTGATTTGCTCACCAAGGTGCGCCGCATCTGTGCGCATTTCCGCAAGTCGACCACAGATGCTGCCAATCTCAGGGCAGCGCAGCGCCGCCTACAACTGCCCGCTCACCAACTGTTGTGCGACGTGCCCACGAGATGGAATTCTACATTAAACATGTTATCCAGAGTTTACCAGCAGCGCAGAGCGATTGTAGACTGCCAGATGTCAACTTCCACCAGAACTGGTAGTCAGGTCAGTCAGATTCCTCAAGTCTACAATGAGGAGTGGACGTGGATGTCTGATATCTGCCAGGTGTTGATCGCTACGGACGTTGGTATGGTCAGCTAGGTACTCCCTCACCATCTTCCTGTACAGCTCCCCCCTACTCTGCCTAGACTGGGGACAGGTGACAGTGTCTTGCTGGGGTGACATAAAAGTGGCAAAGGCCTTGGAGAGCGTTCCCCTGCCAGTGCTGGACAAGCTGCCTGCTCGCCTCCTCTCCCCCGCTACTTGGCCCACAGAACCATGCCCTCTGCCGCTAGCAGCGTCAGATGGGAAGAATTGTTTCAGCTTGTGCACCAGGGCCTGTTGATATCTATTCACTCTCATACTCCTTTCCTCTGCAGGGATGAGAGTGGGAAAAGTTCTGCTTGTACCGTGGGTCCAGAAGAGTGAACACCCAGTAATCGGTGTTTAAAAAAAAATTCTTCTAACGCGAGGGTCACGGGATAGGCAGCCTAACATGAAGTCTGCCATGTGCGCCAGAGTCCCAACACGCAAGAATTCCCTCTCCTCACTGGCCTGACTCTCCATTTCCTCCTCTTCAGCCCATACACGCTCAAGAGTTAAGGACTGAGCACTGGTACCCTCTACTGTCTTGCCGACATTCTCCTCCTCTTCCTCATCCCCCTCCTCCGATACGCGCTGAGAAACAGACCGGAGGGTGCTCTGGCTATCAAGCGACTTATCTTCCTCCACCATCTCTTGTGACAAGCGCAAAGCATCCGACTTGATGCTGAGCAGTGAGTTTTTCAACAGGCAAAGCAGCGGGATGGTGAGGCTGATAATGGTGGCATTGCCGCTGACCATCTGTGTTGACTCCTCAAAGTTGCTTACTCTGCTCCATACAACTACTGGGTTTCAAAGCTGGACACGTGGCCTGAACTGGCGCTGTATGCCTTGGAGGTGCTGGCCTGCCCTGCCGCTAGCGTGCTGTCAGAGCGGGTATTCAGTGCAGCTGGTGGCGTCATCACCGATAAGCGTACACGCCTGTCAACTGACAGGCTGACGCTTATTAAAATGAACAAAGCCTGGATTTCACCGGAATTCAAATCTCCTCCGGGGGAAAGCAGCTAAAGATTTAAATAACTTATGTATTCGATTCCTCTTCTCTACTCCTCCTCCTCCTCCTCCATATCGTCTTTGCCTAACGCTGACCCAAAAAACGCCATTTTTTTAGAGGTCCAACTGGCACTTTTACCACAATTTTTCCAGAGGTCCACCTACAGGCCCTCTGTCCAAACAATTTTTCCAGAGGTCCACCTACAGGCCCTCTCTCCAGTTCCAGTTTTATTTGCGCAAACTGCGTAAATTTTATTTTTGGGATAGGTGTGAAAAATATTACCTGCGAATCTATATTGCCCAACATTGGATACGGTAGCAAGTAGAAGACCAAACACATGCTGCCAACAGGGTTCCGCAAATTCCTGGTCCACCCGCAAATTCCTGGTCCACAATGTCAAGGAGGTCCAGGTTCTGTTGATGAGCAACAAGTCCTTCTGTGCTGAAATCGCCCACAACGTCTCCATCTAAGAACGAGAGAGCGGCACAGCTCGCCATCAAAGTGACGAACCCCAACGCCAGACTGTGCAGAGAAGATAACGAATAAATATCTCTGGTTATTTTTGCTAAATAAAAGTTAAATAAACACAAAAATTGATCTGTTCCTGTGCCTGATCCACCCAAGTTGAATCTGTCCCATCATGAGAAAGTCCCCACTGTAACTTGCTTCCCATACAACTACCTCACCCCCCGACACCTGTGTCTCGCCATTGTCCACCACCTCCTCAGACAACACTGGTAAATCCCCACTGTCAGCACACAGAAACAGCAAAAGGTCTTGCGAATTGGGGCAGAGAATGTTCTGGGCTAGCACATCAGGGAAGGGGTGACTATGGGGTTCCAGGGAGTACGCGACCACATGCAATATCCATTTAAAAGTCATGCCACACTTGATCGAGCTCATAATTGACAATTGTACTGGTTGATGCTAAATTTTTAAGTTGGGGTCCTGCGTCGTCATTCTAACTACATCCGGCTGTTGTCACCACCACACACGCTAGCCCAGGGGGCACTCCTCTGGCTCTTCCAGCTCAATCTCCTTCCCCCCCACCTACAGGCCCTCTCTACAAACAATTTACCCGGATAGGGGACGTCTTAGATATTGTACAGATTTTTGTTTGGTTCTTCTTTTATTTCCCTCCTGACCTGTGATAGGCAGAGCATGGACACGTCCCCTTAGCTGCAGTGGGAAAGACACTCCCCTGGCCAGAGCAAGCTCTTTTTCCGTGGTCGAAAAATCCATGAAATATAAGGTCCCAAGATAGGGGACGTATATGGTATTAAACTGAGAAGAATCGATACCATACCGGTTGATGCGACAGTTTTTCAAAATCCATTCTGGCTGTTGTCACCACCACACACGCTAGCCCAGGGGGTACTCCTCTGGCTCTTCCAGCGAAACCTCCTTCCCCCCCCCCCCCCCCCCCCCCAGGCCCTCTCTCCAAACAATTTACCCGGGTAGGGGACGTATTAGATATTGTACTGATTTTTTTTTTTTTTTTTTTTTTTTTTTTTTAAGATCTTCTTTAAATTGCCTCCTGCGATAGACAGGAATCGAACCCGGGTCAACTGCTTGGGAAGTAGCTATGCTCACCACTATACCACCAGCCACAGCAACTGATAAGAACAGATACTAAACTTGATGTCAGCTGCAGTGCCAGCATGAGCAGTGGTGTCACCTGCAGGCGGTGATGGAACTTCGTTGCACCTAGTTGGGTGCTTCCCTAACATGTGATGGGTATTTGCATTGCCTTTCTTGGTCTGGGTGAGGACAATTGCCATGAGGGTAACCACCAGGCTGTTGCCTGAGAATTTGGGGTAATGGTGGGATTAAGCAGCCTCAGAGGCATCCATGCATGCTGCCCCTGCTGTTTCCTGTCCATTTCCGTGGTGTTTCCATCATTTTCTGAGGTTTCCAGGTTTTCACCCAGCCTTCCCTAGGCAGAGCCTTGGTCCCCTGCAAAAAATGCTCGAGTCTCCCATGGGGTTCGTTATTCGAAACGAGCACCCGAGCATCGGGAAAAGTTCGACTCGAATAACGAGCACCCGAGCATTTTAGTGCTCGCTCATCTCTAATTACTATGTATTTTAAAAGTAGAGAAATTGACATTTGGAAATTTGCAAATTTTTCTAAATTTTTTTTGTAAATTTTGGTATTTTTTTATAAATAAGAATGAAATATTTTGACTCAAATTTACCACTGTCATGAAGTACAATATGTGACGAGAAAACAATCTCAGAATGGCCTGGATAAGTAAAAGCATTCCAAAGTTATTACCACATAAAGTGACACATGTCAGATTTGAAAAATGGGGCTCCGGCATTTGGTCCAAACTGACTGTCGCTTTAAGGGGTTAAAGTTGTTAACAAACCATCACATTCTTATGCTTTTTGTTATTAGAAACATTCCAAGAATTGCCCTTTTTTCGGGTAAGATGGTGTTTAACCCCTTAAACCCCGGGCCTGTTTTCACCTTCCTGACCGGGCCATTTTTTGCAAATCTGACATGTGTCACTTTATGTGGTAATAACTTTGGACCGCTTTTACTTATCCAGGCCATTCTGAGATTGTTTTCTCGTCACATATTGTACTTCATGACAGTGGTAAATTTGAGTCAATATATTTCACCCTTATTTATGAAAAAATCCCAAATTTACCAAAAATTTGGAAAAATTTCCAAATTTCAATTTCTCTACTTTCAAAACACACAGTAATACCTCAAAAAATAGTTATTATTTTACATTCCCCTTATGTCTACTTCATGTTGGCATCATTTTATAAATGTCATTTTACTTTTTTAGGACGTTAGAGGGCTTAGAAGTTTAGAAGCCATTTTTCAAATTTTCACCAAATTTTCCAAAACCATATTTTTGAGCATCAATTCAGATATAAAGTGATTTTGAGGGGCTTACATAATGAAACCCCCCATAAATGACCCCATTTTAGAAACTACACCCCTCAAGTTATAAAAAACTGCTGTTACAAACTTTGTTAACCCTTCAGGTGTTCCACAAGAATTAAAGGAAAATGGAGGTGAAATTTCAAAATTTCACTTTTTTGGTAGATTATTCATGTTAATAATTTTTTTCTTGCAACACAGCAAGGGTTAACAGCAAACTAAACCTCAATACTCATTACTCTGATTCTGCAGTTTACAGAAATACCCCATATGTGGTGGTAAACATCTCTATGGCCTTGTGGCAGTGGTCAGAAGGAAAAGAGCGCCATACGGATTTTGGAGGCAGATTTTGCTAGAATAGTTTTTAGGCACCATTTTGTAATTGAGAGACCCTGACGTACCCCTACAGTGGAAACCCTCAAAAAGTGACCCCATTTTGGAAACTACACCCTTCAAAGAATATATTAAGGGGGGTTCTGGCCACTTTGACCCCCTAAGAGTTTTACGGAATTTGGAAACACTTGGCTGTGAAAATGAAAAGTTTCATTTCTTCCAATAAAATGTTGCTTTAGCCCCAAATTTTTCATTTTCACAAGGGGTAACAGGAGAAAAGCACCCCATAATTTGTTACCCATTTTCTCCTGAATACGGCAACATCCCATATGTGGTGGTAAACTGCTGTGGGGGCACATGGCAGGACTCAGAACAGAAGGAGCGCCATATGGATTTTGCAGAACAGATTTTGATGGATTGGTTTGCGGGTGACGTTGATTTTTTTTATTTTTTTAGTTATTGTCTTATGTGGGGGCTCATTTTTTGCGGGACGAGATGACGGTTTGATTGGTACCATTTTGGGGTACATAAGACTTTTTGATCGCTTTGTATTACGGTTTTTGTGAGTCAAGGTGAAAAAAATAGCAGTTTTGGCATGGTTTTTAAAAATTTTTTTTTTACAACATTCACCTGGGGGGCCATCTCATGTAATATTTTTATAGAGCAGGTTGTTACGGACGCGACGATACCCAATATGTCTAACTTTTTTATTTTTGGAAAGTTTTACACATTAGATGCATTTTAGAACAGAATAAAATCTTTTTTTTGTGTTGCCATTTTCAAAGAGCCATATTTTTTTCAGTTTTCAGGCGATTGTCTCAGGTAGGGTATCATTTTTGCAGGACAAGATGAAGGTTTGGTACCATTTTGGGGTAAATACACCTTTTTGATCGCCTGCTATTACACTTTTTGTGAGGCAAAAGGGGGAAAAAAAGTCTGTTTTGGCTTAGTTTTTAAAAAAAAATTTTTACAGCATTCGCCTAGGGGGCCATCCCATGCAATATTTTTATAGAGCAGGTTGTTACGGACGTGGCGATACCCAATATGTCTAACTTTTTTTATTTTTGGATAGTTTTACACATTAGATTTATTTTTTGAACAAAATAAAATACTTTTTGTGTTGCCATTTTCTGAGAGCCATATTTTTTTTATTTTTCAGGCGATTGTCTTAGGTAGGGTCTCATTTTTTGCGGGACAAGATGACGGTTTGATTGGTACCATTTTGGGGTACATACGCTTTTTTGATCACCTGCTATTACACTTTTTGTAAGGGAAGGTGACCAAAAAATGTCTGTTTTGGCACTTTTTTTTTTTTTTTTTTTTTTTTTTTTTTTTTAACTGCGTGCACCTGACGGGGTGGATCATGTGCTATTTTTATAGAGCCGGTCGATACGGACGCAGCGATACCTAATATGTCATCTTTTTTTCTTTTTTTTTCACTATTTTTTACAATTTTTTTTTTTTATATTATTTTGTAAAAATGACTTTTTTGGGGGGGACTTGAAACTTTTTTTTTTTTTGTAAAACTTTATTTTTTTCACTTTTTTTAACTTTCTTATTTTACACTTTTTTTTTTCACTTTTGGGGGTCCGATCCCCTTACAATGCATTACAATACTTCTGTATTGTAATGCATTGGCTGGAAGTGTATTACTCAATGTAATACACTTCCAGCACACTGCCTGTGAGATCCAGGGGGCTGGATCTCACAGGCTTCCGTAGATAGCAGCCGGATGCCTAAGGAAGGCATCCGGCTGCTATCTCAGCCATCGGGTCCCCGTCACAGCAGCGCGGGGACCCGATGGCAACCCCTTCCCACCGCCCGCATCGCATGTGCCGCGGTCAGCGCTGACCGCGGCACATGAAGGGTTAATGCACCGGCATCGGTGTTTTCACCGATGCTGGTGCATATATCAGGGGTCCGGCTACTGGGCACAGCCGGACCCCCGCCGCTAATCGGGCGGGCGCAGCTCCTGCACCCGCCCGATCAGCGCGCCGTAGCACTACGGCACTGGTCGGGAAATCACTTCCCGCAGCGCCGTACATGTACGGCGCTGGTCGGGAAGGGGTTAAAGGAAATGTGTCATCAGAAAGTTGTTTAAATCACGTTTTTATTCTTAACATATTTTTAAAGAATTTTTGTTGATGTTATTTTTAATTTTCCATGTCAATATCTATATTTAAACAAGCTATAAAATCCTGCAATTTTCCCACTGGCCACTAATAACAGAATAATAATAGGTGCCACTTGGTCTGTACAGATCACTTTACTGCAGTTACTTGCTTATATATACACACAGGTGATATAATAACAGGCAGGATTAGAATGACAGATAAGAAAGGATCCACCATTCACAGTAGGTGATTGTCAAAGCTTATCTATTCTTCCCTTGTACAATGACCTCCACAAGGTCACAGAGCATGCCTAAAATACTCTCCCATAGTAGTCAATGAGGTATGTGGCAGTAACAGCAGAGGCAGCAGTAGCAGCACAGCATGGAGCAGACAAGGTAGCAGATGTGTGTGCAGCTGTTTGAGTAGTAGTGGCAGCAGGCCAGTAGTGTCGCATGTGCGGTGGTGGTGGCAACAGCAGCCATACAGTACAGAACATGGTGATAGGCAGACAAGGGGCAGTGGCATGATGGGGCCAGTGATAAAAAGCCACCGTCAGTAATGACAGTTAGGCCAGCATACTGGGCCAGTTCAGGCCACTGTTCCAATTTGTCTGTCCAGATGTCCATAGGGTCAGAAAATATGATATGTGCCAGATTTTCGTCAGCCTGGCATGACATCTGAAAAAACTGATCCATCATGTTCATGGTACTGAACTGGGTGACTCGGCATGAGGTGGAGAGAGGCCTCATGATCAGACATGAGGACCGCAGGCACTTGTTTACCAATAGCTGTGTATCCTGGTAATAAAACAATTTGGCCTCTCTTTCAGCAACAGGAAAACATTCCCCCATTTTGCTTTGATAGTGAGGGACTAAAAAAATGGCAAGTAAGCATACAGCTGGCCATGCTTGCAAGCATACCCAAAAACCCAGTTCTTTCCAGCTCCATCCCCAACTGCGATGATTGGTCACCATGACCAGTGTCTTCGTCATCATCAGTCTCAAGCATCTCTACCATGTCTCCTCGTCATGCACCTGGGACTTTGTCCATGTGGGTCCCCAACAGCTACAAGGTGGCCAGCAAGATTTTTTGCATTCTTCTTCCGTCGTCCGTTGTTGATCAACATAATCATCTGCTCTAAGATAAATATCAGGGGGACAACATTGTTGATGCTGCAGTTGTCCCTACTGAAAAATCTAGTGGCCTCTTCAAAGGGTCACTGATGAGATGCCACTGCCTGAACTCAAATCAGTGCATGCTTCCTGCTGAGATGGTCTTGTGCATGACAAAATCATTCACTGCTTTATGCTGCTCATACAGACGCTCCAGCGTATGGAAGTAATTCCAATGAGTTGGAACAACGCCGCTCAAATGGTGCAATGGCAGACCATCCTGTTGCTGCAAGTCCAAGTGGGAGTTCCTTACCACATAAGAATGGTTTAAATGTGAGGACAGTCTTCTCTACATGACCTCTGCATGCCATGGTACTGTTTTAACAAAGTGTTTCTCCACTAAATTTATCACATGGGCCATGCAGGGAGCATGTGTTATTTCCCCCAAATGCAGCATGTTCCTGCCATTGTTGATGCCCACCTTGCCTTGTTGGACTTGGCAGGGAGACAGCCAGCGACAGATTTGCTGCTTTATGCACTGTAGCTACTGATCGGCTGTGAGGCTACAGTACTCTCGCATAGGCCGAGCGGAAGCAACACTTTTCCCAGTTTCTTTTGGGGGGCAGGAGGGCATCCATTGAGGAGGAAGTGGAGGAGGTGGATAAGCAACTGGTGTGGGAACAAGGCTGACACAAACATGGAGGTGTCAATAGGGCCTGGCCTTCTTGCTGTGGTACTGCATTGCCACTGCTGTAAAAACCATTGACCCAATGGACTTTGAAAGATATTTACAGCAAATAAACAATAACAGCTGCTCCATATGTCCACAGTGACGTGTACCTCGCCAGACAGTGACAAGTGCAAAGAGCTACCCATGTTTTCCGTCACATAATACAAGGCGGGATGGCTTTTTTGGAGAAAAATGGTGGCTAAATATCTTTCAGTGAGGTTGAGCAGCAGCCATCAGTTACCTAAAGGCAGTAGAATCCACTAGGTGGTAAAGCAGTGACTGTACTGCTAGGAACTTGGGCATGTGGGAGTTAAATTTTCACACCAGCTACTCGCAGATAGTTTTCTCATCGCCGCAGATCCAGTTATAGATGTCTCACAATTGGGTAGAGGACAAGGAGAAGGAGTTTGAGCAGGAGAAGAAGCAGTTGATTATGATGACAAGCAGTGGCATACATAGAGAGGTAAAAGCCCATAGCAAGGATCAAACCAGGCCCCCTCACACAGGACAGAAGGGTTTCCACCTAAACCCCTTTAGTTGACCCTTGGGCCATTTTTTCCACTGCTTCATTTGCTAAAAGTTGTTTCTTTAGAGCAGGGTTCCCCAACTCCAGTCCTTAGAATGAATACCTTTGGTAAGTCCTGATGGATAGACACTAATTATATCACCTCCTCAATACTAAGGAAATCCTGAAAACCTGATCGGCTGGTGGGCTCTGAGAACTGGAGTTGAGGACCACTGCTTTAGTGGGTAGAGTCCTGACCAAGTTTTCACCCCCCCCCAGTAGAAGAGGAAATGATCCCAACTGGGCCCCCTCTTGACCTGGGCCCCATAGCAGTCGCATGGTCTGCCTCTATGGTAGTTACGCCCTTAATGACAAGGACCTGGACCTAGCTACCACAAAGAAGACCGGGAGAAGGAGGACAGACTTGTTCCGATTCAGAATGCTGTTCATTTCTATTTTCCTACGGGATCCGGTACCTATATTTACCTATATTTGTGTTTGCATTTTGTGGTGTGCATTATGAATACTGTGAAAACAAAATATCTCAGATTATTGTCACAAACTTTCTGGCAAATAAAGCACAAATTCTTTAAAAATATTATTAATTCAATTATGTTTCATATTCTAATTTGTTGTCTAGTTTATTCCATTATAACCCCAAAATGAGATATAATAACCACGTATACAAATGGCTACATATTTTAGTGAATCTGCATCTACAGTAAGGAGTGCTGATGTCTCTGGGTAGAATAACCTTAAGAACCCCTGTTGGTGTCTTGTGATGCCTAGCACCATCTGTTGAAGCCCTTTATTACCAAATGCTGCAAATTAAATATGGAAGTACAAACCCCTTTTAACAAGGTTAGACACTAGATCCTAGAATGGCATGCATGAATATACTACAGATGCCTACCAGTGGAATGTGATTAGTTGTTTGTAGCTGCTATCATTTGTGTGGAAATAATGCATAATTAATAACATCTAGTATAGCATTTGCACCAATATAGACCTGTGTAATGTGGGTATACTTGTTTTAGATGAAATGATGGGCTCTGACACGGGCACATAATCACTGTGTTACACTAGCAGTCCATGACTTCTTTTTTTTAATTGGGTCATATTTATTGGCATTTTAGAAATTTTTTATAACAGAAAAACCCCCAAAACCCACCCCCCCATCCCAAAGTCCCATGATGCAGTCCATCTTCTCCGAGCCAACCGAATAAGCAACATCAAGTAAAGTGTAGGCAATTACATATCGTCACCATATGAACATACATAGTTGTGTCCCACCCCGGCAACATACAATCCATAATGTAACACATGTCTCTAATATAGCGATCATACTCAATAACCAGTACAGTCCTCCATAATGAGACATATATGTCCCACACAGTATTCTGAGGAACGCCAACCACGCAGCCCTGCACTTATAATAGAAATCACCCCGATCCACCTCACACCAAACCCAGCATATATCTCTGCAGTTCCCTGGATGCCAGTCCAGAGAAATCAATCCAGGATGACCAGAGCTTATCAAATTTAGTCAGGGCTCCCCTTTTCCTATACACCCCCCTCTCCAGATTAAGCAGCCAGTTGATCTTGGCTATGTACTCATTTCTACTGGGACTACTCTCAAGCAGTCCATGACTTCTGCCATCTCCTTCCTCCCAACTGGCAAAGATGAGTACTTGCCTGCCCTCTGTCCCTTGTTTGCCAGTGGTTTGTGGTTCTGCTCATACCTAGCAGGCACAGCCGCTAGAGTAATACTACTTCAGTGCTTATGCTTCTTGCCTGCTCCGCCTCTTATTGCCCATAGTGCTTGTGTGCTTTCCCAGCAGTTTTTAAAGGGCCTGTTCCACACACCTCAATATTACCCAGCCTGGGACCGACCATCTTTGGGTCAGATCCACGCTGCTTCACTGTTACCAGATAGAGACAGAGGAAAAAATGAGGCACCGGAGAAAAGATCTCCAAACAAATGGAATTTATTATGCTAACAAACATTGGATTCAAATGACACATAAAATTGCTAAAACCTGGATTCATGGCCTGACTCGAGTTTCACAGTCAGCTTCTTCCGATGCCCAAAACAAACTAATAGACAGGAGAAGACCAAACAGTAGGACAATTCCTGCTGATGTCAACAGCCAGTCCTAGTAGTGGCTTTACTTGACTACAAGAAGTACAGGTACTTTGATCTCACAGCCTGTCCTGGCCAATTGCATAGTTTCCATTCCTAAAAGCGGCAGCTCATGAATAGCCTGCCCAGAGATAATGCATTCAATGTGGCAACAAAATAAGGGGCAAAAAGTTAAAAGTACTTTGAACTACACTGAAAAAATGACTTGTCATATAATTACTGTTTATTGTATAACACATGCCTGTGGGTATCTTACTAAATTTCTACAAATGGCCGTAAGGTTACATATCGTACTGTACATTATTCTAATTTACATTGTGAAAGTAATTAAAGTTCATATGTGAGATATGGTAAAAAAAAATAAACTGCCTTCACATTATATAATGGTAAAACTATGAAAATGTGTATGTAAGTGTCTTAATATTCTTTGCATTTATGCTAAGGATTAGCTTATATAAATAAGTACATGGTGATGGCATAGTGTTTTTACACGTTCTGTAAACAGATTTTTTACAGCTAAAATCTGGCTTTAGATCTGACGCCATTACTGCTTAACACTGCAATTTTACATGACTCATACATCAGATTGTATCTAAACCTGTATAAATTAATGGAGACATCCCATTTTAGTCATTATAAACTTTGTATGTCTATTAAGTTGGATGTGAAAATATTCATTCAGAGAGCATAGGAATTGTTCACATGTCAGTCTATCCTGTCTAAACCTTTTATATATCTGGATGGTGACTGATCATATGGGTTACTGATCTTGCATTCTGGGTATGTGGGATATAATCTAAAAAATATATCTTATTTTTTCTTTATAAGACGCACTTTTTCCCTTAAAAGTGGGGGGGAAATGGCAAATACTAATGTGCACTTCCATTATGGAAGCACTCATTAGTATGCTGGAGGCACAGGGAGCCGTGAGTGAAACGCTGCACTGGCTGTACTCACCGCTCCCTGGTCTTCTCCAGACCTTTGCTCCACTGGCCTGGTATGGTATGGTATCAGATTGTAGTGCACGCATTATGATCTGACGATGCACACTGTCAGGTCACAGTGTAGCATGGGCCTGGAGAAGACCAGAGAGTGTGACTGCAGGGGAGACTGTCATACCAGCAGAATAGCGGCAAAGCAAGAGAGGTAAGATAATTTATTTTAGCTCTGATGCTTTACTGTAGTTTGATCTTTGAATAATATTTACATGAAAACTATATTTATTTATTGCGCTGTTTTCACTGCTGTCACCACATACAGATAACTGATAACACTGAACATATAATGGTAACAGACCATTAAATCACTGTTATTAGTGATCTGTACACATAGACAGGCAGAGAAGATGCAGATCACATCTTCTCTGGCATCCAAGCCCTCCAGTTACGAGCCTAGAGCATTATCCATACTACTTTATGATGAACCAGAAGTAGCATCAGTATTTACTGTTAACATGTAAATGTATACTAGATATTCTGTCAAAACAAAAAGGTTGTGCCGGTTAAAAGGGAATTTTGTATGTGTTTCTGAAAACAAATGTTTTATGTAATGTACGCTGCAGAGACTGTCTTATGGAAGTACATATTAGGCTGACTTCATACCTGCATTGTAGGCTCCGTAAGGTGACTTTGTGGCAGGGTCTGAAAAAAAATGTAAGACAAAATAGCAAGTAAAATGCTGTCTAAATTGAATTATGCAATTTATTTGGTTTCCCGTTCAAACACTAAGAAAGCAATAAATGACAAAAAGAAAGCATTTAAATCACTAAAACAGGTGGGGAGCAAGGAAGCATTGAAAAACTATAAGAAAAAAAATAGAATATGTAAAAGACAAATAAAAGCAGCCAAACTAGAGACCGAGAGATTAATCGCCAAAGAGTGAAACTAACCCTCAATTATATAAATGGTAAAAAGTATAAACCTGAAGGTTTCGGCCCCTTACAGAGTAATGAGGGGGGAGTTGCAGAGAGCGATGAGGAGAAAGCAAAGCTACTAAATATATTTTTCTCCACTGTATTCACCAAGGAAAATAAACTGTCAGATGAAATGCAGAATATAAAAGCAAATTGCCCATTAAAAGTGCTTTGTCTGACCCAGGAAGAAGTACAGTGACGTCTTAAAAAGATTAAAATAGACAAATCGCCAGGACCGGATGGCATACACCCCCGTATCCTAAGAGAATTAAGTAATGTCCTAGCCAGACCCTTATTTCTGATATTTAAGGACTCTGTACTGACAGGGGGTGTACCACAGGTTAGTATATAAAATGAGAATGCTTGGCCTGGGAGAAAATGTCTGTATGTGGGTAAGTAACTGTCTCAGTGATAGAAAACAGAGGGTAGTTATTAATGGTACATACTCAGATTGGGTCACTGTCACTAGTGGGGTACCACAGGGGTCAGTGCTGGGCCCTATTCTCCAATATATTTATCAATGATCTTGTAGAAGGCTTGCACAGTAAAATATCGATTTTTGCAGATGACACAAAACTGTGTAAAGCAATTGACACAGAAGAGGACCGTGCACTGCTACAGATGGATCTGGAGAGACTGGAGGCTTGGGCAGAGAAGTAGCAGATGAGGTTTAACACTGACAAATGTAAGGTTATGCATATGGGAAGGAATAATGCAAGTCACCAGTACATACTAAATGGTAAAATATTGGCTAACTCTGACATGGAAAAGGACCTAGGAATTTTAGTGAACAGCAAACTAAGCTGTAGAAACCAGTGTCAGACAGCTGCTGTCAAGGCCAATAAGATAATTGGTTGCATCAAAAGGGGCATAGATGCCTGTGATGAGAACATAGTCCTGACACTTTACAAATCACTAGTCAGACCACACATGGAGTACTGTGTACAGTTCTGGGCTCCTGTTAACAAGGCAGACATAGCAGAGCTGGAGAGGGTTCAGAGGAGGGCAACTTAAGTAATAACTGGAATGGACTACAGTACCCAGAAAGATTATCAAAATTAGGGTTTTTTTTACTTTAGAAAAAAGACGACTGAGGGGAGATCTAATAACTATGTATAAATATATCAGGGGCCAGTACAGAGATCTCTTCCATGAACTATTTATTCCCAGGGACATCCTCTGCATCTGGAGGAAAAGTTTGTACACAAACATAGAACAGGATTCTTTACGGTAAGAGCAGTGAGACTATAGAACTCTCTGCCTGAGGAGGTGGTGATGGTAAGTTCACTAAAAGAGTTCAAGAGGGGTCTGGATGTATTTCTGGAGAGTAACAATATTATAGGTTATAGCTACTAGAGATGGGTCGTTGATCCAGGGAGTAATTCTGATTGCCTGATTGGAGTCTGGAAGGAATTTTTTCCCCTAAAGTGGGGGAAAATTGGCTTCTACCTCACAGGGGTTTTTGCCTTCCTCTGGATCAACTTGTAGGATAACAGGCCGAACTGGATGGACAGATGTCTTTTTTCGGCCTTATAAGCTATGTTACTATGTTACTATGTAAATAAGTAAAATAGGACATTGATAGCTGAATATTACAGCTGTGGAATATAGCTCTACTGCACTGCCACCAAGTAGGACCACTTCTGTCCCTTACAAACGCTAACACAACTATTTGGGTTAATTCAGTGCATACCATAAAAACTGGTTTCCCAAATAAGTCACTTTAATGTAAATTATGGCTACAGACTGTTTGTAATCTGGTCCCGTCTGGCAGCAGTTTGATTGCTGATAGACAAGACTAGCTTTAGAGAAAGGTAAAAGTGGTAAATACCAAGAGGACTTCCACCACACAGTTCTTTCTAATTCTTCTTAAGGTTGTATTACACAGCTCGATGTGGCAGACGATCTAGCAATCGCTTGCTCGCTGGCGGAGGAGACTGCTGCTTTTACATGCAGCGATCTCCTCTGCAGCATGAGGAGGAGCGATCGCTATGCCATCACATGTCCCCATGCTGTAGGGTGGTTTGCCGGCGGCAGATTGTTATTAGACACCACGATTTGCCCCCTGAAAACGATAATTTTGTAACATGTCAAAAGATTTGGATAGCCCGACAATCAAGCTTTTGCTTTTTCATCGGGCAATCAGCAGCAGTATTACACTACCAGATGATCGCTAACGAGTTAGGGATTACGTGATGAAAAACCAAGCAGTGTAATACAGGCTTTAGATTATACCAACTGATAATTCTTAATATGTAGTATTAAAGATCAGAGCTCTGTTTTCATTTTCCAAAGGAGCTCTAAAAAACTGAAAAATGAAAAGTAGAATCTAATTAGTTGCTATGGAGTTGTCTCACTTAAGCAAATGGCATTTATCATGTACAGAAAGTTAATTCAAGGCACTTACTAATGTATTGTGATTGTCCATATTGCCTCCTTTGCTGACTTCATTCATTTTTCCATCACATTATACACTGCTTGTATCCAGAGGTTACGACCACCCAGCAGTCAAGCAGTGGTGGCCGCGCTTGCACACTAGAGCAAAATGTGCTGGCCTCTGTAGTGGCCAGGACTGCAGGAGCATGTATAGGCTGGCGGCTTTTCCTACAGATCATATGCCAACACAGTGAACTCTTTTATGAGTTGAATACAAGCAGACTCGCCATGCCTGGCACTGATACCTGGAGATCAATAAACCTTTGTTCAAGTATATTAGTAAGTGGTAATTATTCTGTTTTAAAGACATATGAACATATTTTTTTTTTCAAGATGGGTAAAACTAAATGTAGAGGCATTTAAATTTTCATAGAATGAGGATGTATATGTGTAAAGTGCTATAATTGTGTATAAACTTCCCAATTAAATTAGAAATGTGAAGACCGTGACAATAATTGTACCAATAAAATATTTACTCTTTTTCACAATGAATTGAATGAAATTAGATCACACTATGTTTGCCAAGCTTTGTATGTATTCAGCCAGAGACATCTAATCAGGATAATTATTTGTGATCTTTCTCCCCTTGTCTCATTTAGAGCTCATTCACACGACCGTAGGTATTTGTCCGCATCCATTCTGCAATTTTGCGGAAAGGAAGCGGACCCATTAATTTCAATAGAGCCGTAAAGAATGCGGACAGCACACAGTACTTCCGATTGACAGCCCCACAAAAAAGATAGAGCATGTCCTATTCTTGCCCACGATTGTGGCCAAGAATAGCCATTTCTATCATAGAGCTGGCTGTGTGTCTTCTGCAAAATGCATATGGTTAATCATCTTATTTGCATAAATTTTTCTTTATTCTCGCTATCTCTGCTATTTTTCTCCTGAATATCATTTGCTATAGTACATGAATAAAAGCTAGCAGAAGAAACATTACTTTTTTGTGGTGATATAAATGGCCAATGTCATAACCATGATTTTAACATCTGAAATTAATCTATTCTGACAAATTTGAATCTATGACTTCACAACTGTGGTATACCATAATATGTTCAACCATACACATAAGATATCTGTTGGCCAAACACTTGTTTGGTCCGCAGCTATTACTCCCGAACTTCTCCGACACATGCCGGTATGGCTTGGCCAAGCAGCCAAGTGTTCTCAGTAAAAAGATGGGGAACTACCAGAGGAGTCTGAGAACAAATGGATCAGGCAAATGAAATTCAACATTTCAGATCCTTATCTACCCCAACATCTGCCACTGTGAGTTGGGAGGACCCCCCAAACATATTAAAGGGATATTCCGGTTACCATAAATATAACTTATGTTTTAGACTAAATTATCATCAATAATTACCTAATATAATGTAAATTTCACATTTACCATTCAGAAGTTATAAAAGTAGTTTTCTTCCTCTGCTACCCACTGTTTCCTCATAAGTTACCATGGCATCGACCTGTAGTTCTGAGCCTTTGTCAGGTCGAGCATGCTCAGTGTGTTGCTATCAATTCTCTAGCTAAATGTTAGTGTACTGCTGATTATTGAGTAGAGGTGGCGTGTCTGGGCTGTAATATCAGACAGCCAATCAATAAACATCAACACTCACAGCAGGAAAGTTAGGCATTGTGGGGATTGTAGTTTTGTGAGGGAAGATTAGGAACCATGATACTGTCAGTGTGTTGCAGACTCACACAGGAGCTAGGCAAATGGATTGCAAGATAAATTGAAGCTCTGGTTATATGTATAGGTATGGGTTCTCTTTGGGTCACAGCTTGCAGCCTTAATGCAGGTTTTCAAAAATTAAGTTACTTTACCGGAATACCCCTTTAACTGTTGGCCAGTTCCAGTGAAATTATGGGTTTAGCCAATAGACATCTAACGTGTATGACCAGCTAAAGTAAAGGTAAATGAAGCTTTCTGATTAGTGGTTGAGTGATTTCTTTAAATTACAGTACCTGTATTGCCTATCTGTTAATACAATAATTCACTTGGTCTTCCTAAGGGCCCTTGCACATGAACATATGCGCTCTGAGACATACAGTCCGTTAGCGGGCCATATGTCCCAGAGCGGCATAAATCGTGGGCATGGGAGCACACAGCATCATAGATTACTATGATGCTGTGCACGTCGGGCCCCCCGTGGGACTATTATCCTGCACTCAATCTTATGAGTGCGGGACAATAGTCCCGAGGGCAGCCCAACGTGCACAGCATCATAATAATCTATGATGCTTTGCTCTCCTGTGCCCACGATCTATGCCGCTCCAGGACATATGGCCCGCTCACAGACCGTATATCTCCGAGCGCTTACGGTCGTGTGCAAGGGCCCTAACCTAGATAAAATACTTTGTGCCAAAAGAAGTGCTAAGTGAGTGGTAAATACTCTCTTTTCCTAATATAATGAAAATACTAAGACAAATCACTGGTCTCTACTAAAAAGAGAATAAAATGTGATGCAATCTCTGATTGCTATTGTAACATGGCAACAATATAGCCAGACAGCTCTAAAATAGGCAAGCCATCATTAGTTATTATAGGAAATTGAATTAAGTGGCTGTGCAGACCTTTGGATCTTTTACAGGTTTAATTTCTATTTAAAACTAATACTCATCTAGCTTCCTTTTTCTTCATGGCACCTGTTCTGTCCTACTGTATTAGAATAATAATAATCTTAATTTATATAGCTCCACTATATTCCACAGCACTTTACAATTCAGGGGGTGCATGTACAAATGAAAATAGACATCACGTGATTGCAGGCTAAAACACAAATGAGACAATAGGACTAAGGGCCCTGCTCGCAAGAGCTTACAATCTAAGGTAAAATTGATTTTTTTTTTTTTTTTTTTTTTTTTTTTTAATCAAGTAGTCCAGCCAACTAAATGGGATAGTGCAGGAGGATCTGTATGAGCTAATGCATTGAGTGTGGAGATTACTGTTGGATGCCAGCGTTCGGTTTTGAAGAATGAAGGGCGTGGGGGAAAATAGGGAAGTCAGTTTAGTGAACATGATAAGCCTTCCTAAAATCATGTGTTTTTAAGGCATTTGTTTAACGTTAAGGTTTGTATTATGCCAACAGATTACCTGGACAGATATTGGTCAGTATTGGGAGTTTGGAATTCATTTGATTGTCTGGGTCAGTGCATTCCAGAGAGCTGGTGCAGCTCGAGAAAAGTCTTGAAGACGGGAGTGACAGGTTTGAATTAAGGAGGATATAAATCTTAAATCATTTGCAGAATGGAGAGAGTGAGTAGAGTGGTAGACATAAATGAGGGAGGAGATGTATGGAGGTGCAGTGCTGTAGAGAGCTTTGTGGTGAAGATGAGAAATTTGAACTGTATTCGGTGGTGGGTGGACAACCAGTGACATGACTGGCACAGACTAGAGGCATCAGCATAGCAGTAGGACAGAAAGATGAGCCTGGCTGTTGCATTTAGGACAGACTAAAGGGGGAGATTTTACTGAGAGGAAGAACAATTTATAATAAGTTACAGTACTCAGAATGAGAATGAACAAGGATTTTGGATGTTTCCACTGTGAGAAAAAGGCAGATTCTGGAGATGTTCTTGAGGTGCAGTGAAAGATTTGAGTCAAACATCTGAGTAAAACATAACTCCAGTACCACAAACTGAATTGGAAATATCAGGTTTATGTAGGTTAGTAGTTTCAGTTTTTGAGAGATTCAGTTTCAGATAGATAAAGGACATGATGTTAGAGACAGCTGCCAATCACTGGTGTTTTGTAGTACTGCTCGAGTGACGTCATGGGAAGAGGTACGAGAAGCATAGAGATGGTACTGAAAACCAAGTCTGCTAATGGTCTGTCTGATAAGGGCCATATAAAGAGAAAAGAAGAGAACCTAGAACTGAAACCAGCAAATGTCATACTGAAAGAGTGGCCAGAGAAATAGGAAGAAAATTAACCCCTTAGTGACCACCCATACGCCTTTTTACGGCGGTCACTAAGGGGCCTTAGGCTGGGCCGCCGCTTTTTCACAGCGGCCCAATCTAAGCGCTGCACGGGTCTCCCGTGCAGCGGGGAGCACGGGCCCGGCTCTCACATGATAGCCGCGGCCCTGCTCTAACAGCCCGGACCGGCAGGAGTGCCGATCCGGGCTGTTTAACACTTTACATGCCGTGGGCAATGGCGCCCGCCGCATGTAATGTGCTGACAGAGGGAGCGGTCTCCCTATCTCCCATCGGCACCCTGCAAAAGCGATCGCAGGGTGCCGATGTGTGGGAAGGCTGGCAGGGGTCTGATCTAGGCCCCAGACCAGCCTTGAGTAGATACCAGCAGGCTGCGCCTCTCTGGCGCCACCTGCTGGTCAAATTCTGAATAGCATTGTCATTAAAATGCAATGCACTATAGGGATAATGCATTGCATTTTAAAGGCAATCAGAATATTGATTGTTAATAGTCCCACAAAGGGACTATAAGTGGTAAAAAAAAGTAAAAAAAAAAAACACATTTATTCTATTAAAAAAAATCCAATAAAAAATAAAAAATATTATTTTTTTCCATTGAAAATACGCTTTTCAATGAAAAAAAATGCAAAAAAAAAATCTCCCCCATATGTTTGGTATTGCCACGTCCGTAACGACCCGGACTACATAAATATCACAAAAATGAGCCCCTACGGTAAACACAATAAAAAAAAAAAAAAATAAAAAAAACAAGACAGAATTGCTAATTTATTCTTAGTTGCCACCGAAAAAACGTAATAACAAGCGGTCAAAAAGCGTCATTTACTAAAAAAGGATACCAATGAAAAATACAAGTTGTCCCGCAAAAATTAAGCCCCCACACAACTCCATAGAAAGAAAAATAAAAAAAAATAATGTTCTTGGGAATCAGCAATGCAAAAACTTTTTTTTCTTTAAAAAAAAAAAAAAGGATTTTATTGCAAAAAAGTAGTAAAACGCAAAAAAAACTATATGTATTTGGTATCATTGTAATCGTATTGACCCAGAGAATAAATATATGTTGTAATTTATACCGAAAAATGATCGCCGTAAAATTTATAACGTAAAAACGCAGTGGTGGTATTGCAGTTTTTCCCATTTCCCTCCCAGAAAGAGTTAATAAAAGTTAATCTGAAAGTTATGTGTACCCCAAAATGGCACCATTAAAAACTACAACTTGTCCCGTAAAAAATAAGCCCTCATACATCTATATAGATGGAAAAATGAAAAAGTTATAGCTCTTGGAACACGACGATGAAAAAAGAAAAAAAAACGCTTGGTCACTAAGGCCAAAAACAGGCTGGTCACTAAGGGGTTAAGAGAGAAATCAGTGTCATTGAGGCCAATAGGGTGGAGCATACTAAGGATAAGTTTGTGGTCTACAGTATCAAATGCTGCAGAGAGATCCAGAAGAATCAGTAGAGAGTATTTTCTATTCCTTTTTGTTGTCAGAAGATCATTAGAAACTTTGGTATGGACAGTTTTTTTTTAAAGTGTAGAGGGCAATAGCCAGATTAAATGGGGTCAAGAAGAGAGTTTGCAGACATGTAACTTATTAGGTGAGAGTAGACCAGATGTTCTAGGCGTTTAGAGATGAAAGGGTGATTAGAAAGGAATTAAGTGGCTAAGCAGACGCTGGTGAGTGACATCATCAGATGTGCTCACCCATTTCACTCACAGGCTTTAGCACAGTCTCAGACTGGTGCAGTACACAAGGTTACTGCAAAAGGGTAATTGCTGTAATATTATATTGTTCAGGGAAATGTGATTTATCGTATTTGTATGTCATATAGTATTGTATGGACAGTTTAGGTGAGTCTGTTCTTAGCTTTGTTACAGTTAAGACCTACATCTGCAAGCTCCTCAAAACTTATCGTGTCACAGAACCTTGATATCTGAGACATCTATAGCCAAGGAAGCTGCTATACCCCCAAAGTACTCCAGTGAAAACTAAATTAGAAGGTCCAGAATCTACAAGGCCGTGCAGTGGAGCAAGGTATTGTGAATGTTTTTGGCACAAAGAAACCTTATTGTTGTGGGAAGGAATATTGTCAGTGTACCCTTCTACTTTTTGAGGCAGTTTGGCAAGCTGTATCTTAAATCTGCTCCCCTCAGTCCAGGAGTTTTCAGAAACATTTCAAGAGAACCTCACTGCATGCCTAAGGTTCTGCAGAGAGATTTTAGAGAGACAGAAAGAAGGAGTACTACAGCCTCCATCATCACTGTTGTCTATACACTGCTAGGGAAAGGATTGGACTGTGTTCTCTTCTTTGGAACTGTGCCTTGTTATTGTCAGATGTACTATTACTCCTATTCTGCACTTTAGTAAAGAGACACTTATTTATTAACACCAATTGGGCTGGTTACTGACTCAGCTATTTCACCTGCCCTCTTCCGTACATCGAGACCAATACCTGACATCACGGGCACCCCAACTACCACCAGGTAGGAGGCCCAACTCCAGGGACAGCCCCGAGAGAAGAAGGGGTGCACTGCCTGTCACTTCATGGTCCCAGAGAGTTCCAGAAGGAGAGATTGTCACTGTGACCTGTCAGTACCAAAACCACCCTCTGGGCCATAAGTATCACACATTCACACCCATACTCCGCTCCCTCTTCACAGACCACTGCACTATACCTTCCCAAATATTGCCACTGAATTGAACCAGTAATCTTAAAGTCGTAGTGAAATCTGCCACGACTATCACAAGGTTCATGCTGGCAGCTTTTATCCTCTAGTACATTTTGTATTGGAGAAGGGATATCAGGACTGACATCCTAACCAAACTATGCTCATAGTTTCATTGTATGGTCTTAACGTTGGTTAACATGACATATTACAAAATATCACTTTCAAGCTAGTGCAACCATATAGAAATGCATTCAGAAAGTGCTAGCATTGAGCACATGTAGAGTTAAATTTAGTAATGTGCAATTTTATTAAAATATATTACTGGGACTTCATTTGTGGTGGTGGGCTTTGTTCATTGTTCACACTGCCCTTTCATGTTAAAGAATGAGACATATTGCACATTAGAGCATAAAATATGCAAATAATACCTTACAAGGCTAGAATTCTGAAGGATTTAGGAAATAAAAAGTGTATGGTGGCAGATGAGGCTTAGCACTGGGCACTGTGCCTGAAGTGTTGGCAAATGAAAGTGCAAAAACTAAAAAGCTGCTTGAATGCTGGTGAGGGGGCAAATACCTTTATAAACCTCCTTCCATTTGGCCTGGCTATAGATTTACCCTATCCATACAGCAGACCTACAGCAAACACATGAACCAGAGCCAGAATAAGTTATGTTTCTATGACGAGAGGAACATGCTAATAGACTAGATGAGTACGTCTCTTTTTGGAGGGTTCACCAGCATGAGTGACAGTGAGACAGATTTACTAATACTGTCTAAGAGATAGACAGTGCAAATTTAGGGCTCATTTAACATGGGGTGATACACAGGACAATGATCGATTCAGGAGCGAACCGTGCATTTCGAGTTACTGCCTGATTGTTCAGCAGCAGTAGAGTTGCATTCGCATGTAGTAATTATTCCCCTCTGTATAGGAATTGCTACTATGATCGCATGCTTCCCAGCCATTGGGACAGTCCCGGATTTCGACACATGTCAAATTTTTAACTGTATCTGCATCCTTACAATACAGCTGAATACAATGCTTAAATCTTTCAAGACTTGGTGATTTTTTTTTTTTTTTTATTTTTTTTATTTTTTTTTTTTTGTCGTTGTCATTTTTTGCTCCTAGCCCTCCCAAAGCCATATATTTTTTTTTTACTTTTTTATTCACACAGCCGTATGAGGGCTTATTTTTGCGGGACAAGATGCACTTTGTAATGACACCATTTACGGTTGCATATAAAGTGGTGAAATTCCAAATGGGGAGGAATCATAAAAAATTCCACCAGGTTTATGTTGTTGTTTTTTTACATTGTATCCTATGCGATAAAAATGACCATTTTCTTTTATTCTCCAGGTCAGTACGATTATGGCATTACCACATATATAGTATTTCTTGCGTTTTAATACTGAATAAAAACTTTGAAAAAAGTATTTTTTTTTCTTTTCATCATAATATTCTGATCCCTATAACTTTTTTGTAGTTATGTTTATGGAGCTGGGTGAGGGCTCATTTTTTTGCGGGGCGATCTGTACTTTTAATTATACTATTTTGGGGTGTATGACTTTTTGATCACTGTTTGTTTATTTAATTTTTTGGTGGGGGGTGAATTAACCAAAAAATGGCAAATTGCCCATTTTGATTTTTTTTTCCTTTGTCGTTTGCCGTATGAGAAAAATATTTTTATACTTTAATTTTCGCATGCGGCAATGCCCATGATGTGTATTTTTATTTACATTTTGGGGAAGGGGGGTGATTTGAATTTTTTTTATTTTTTTTTTTTAAACATTTTTAACACTTCTTTATAGTTTCCATAGGGAACTATAAAAAGCAATCATCAAATTGCTTCTTTCATACACTCCAATGCATTAGCATTGGAGTTTATGAGAAATACACTACGTTGCTAGTGGAACTATTGTGAGGCAGCTTCTGTTCATTCAAGAGTACAGAAGCTGCCCCACAATGCATCCGGCTCCCCTGATCCTCGCCAGGGAGTGCTGGGTTTTAGCTCCTCCAGAAAGTGACCCAGAATTTGTCTAAGATGATGTGTCACTTGTTTATGTTACCCTTAGGCCCCATTCACACGACCGTATGCGCACGGACAAGTATAGGCATTTTCAATGGGGCCACACGGCGTGTGTTCCGAGCGCTGCGGAGCGCACGCCGGGCGGCCCCCGTATATTTGCGTGTCCGCAGTAATGTGGGCCCACAAATATACGGTCGTGTGAATGGGGCCTTAGCTAGGAAATAAAAAAACAGGGGTTGTCCCTCTACATTCTTAGAAAATTGGGAGGTATGTGATAGTTCATCCCCTTACAGATTTATTGTTTGAAGGCAGCACATCCCTGTTTATACAGGGCAAAGTTCTGCAGACAAATAACAAGTATAAGTGCCACATGAAAGATATACAGCAGACAAATGAGCATTGGGTGTTCGGCAGCATCTTTATACTAGGCAGTTATTAGGAACAAGCATTCATATGAACAGTTTTTCCCAATGATTGTCCCATAGCTTGGCCTGTGTAAAAGGACCCTTAGACTAAACAGTGCTAGGGCAGTGCTAAAGCCTAGGGCAGTGCTAAAGCCCGCCTATCAGAGCCGGTGATGTCACCGGGAACACTGCTGGGCGGAAGCAGTGTGTCAGTGTAAATAGTGCAACGATAATACTGCAATGTTTCAGGTCCTTTTTCAAGTCTGTGTACTACACTTCATTGAGATGATGGCTACCGCTATACTACACAGTCACTTCTAGGTGATCATACAATTTTCTATTAAAAAAAAAAAAACCTTTATAAACAATTATAAATTACAGTGAAAAGTGTAAATTGCAGTTCTTTTCCCCTGTGCAACATCCAGGCATTTCAAATGTCGCTGCCTTCTTAAAGAGTTGATCGGCGGTGGTCCCGGGTGCCAGACCCCCAGCAATCAGATACTGATTACCTATCCAGAGGTAACCTTATCCAAAGATGGAGTTACACAGAATATTAAGAGATTTTATACAAGCGTACAAGAGGAGAACTTATGTACTTATTCTTTAGTTTATATTGTGCAAAATATGTGTAGCTTAGTTTTTCCTTAAGTGTAGAAATCAGTCAAGACTTGTCCATCAAATGTAGGTGCAGTGCAAAGCCTTTATGAACATCTGTACAGTGATTCCTCAAGATACAATGGCCTCAAGATACAATATTTTCAACATAGAATGGTCTTTTCTGACCTATCGTAAGTTGAAACTAGACTCAACAAACAATGTCTCAGACTCAGATCCAACCAATGAAGACCACTTCTGTATTAGTTGCTAGTTAGCAGCTATTCCTGACTGTTATATGTAAGAACGTGTTTTATATGTCTTAGTTATCTGCTTATTTTTCTTAAATCTTCATTTTCTCTTATCTTGGATGACATTTTGGGTATTTGGAACCAATTAATCAACTTGCAATGGTTTCAACATACAATGGTTGTCCTGGAACCAATTCATATTGTATCTTGAGGGACTACTGTGCCATTTTCTATAAGTAGATAACCCTATTAATGTTGCCAAGCATCGAGTGTCACATCTGCAGTTTTGTATTCCGGTTTTGAGATCTGGCAGAGGATATCAAATCTGGAGCAGAATGGTTCAGTTTAATTTAGTGCACCAGGATGCATCCATTCCTTTAGGATGCAGTTGTATTAAATCGAAACGGAACAAACCAGATCTGGCATTAAAATCATTGTAAGTCAATGGGTGACAGATCCGTTTATTTCAAATCCCCCCCCCCCAAAAAACGGATCCGGCACTATTGACCTACTTGGTGCTGGATCTGGTTTGTTCCGTTTCGCAGACCGGACACAAAACCGCAGCTTGCTGTGCTTTTGTGTCTGGTGTACAAAACTGAACAAACCAGAACTGATGCATACTGATGCATCCTGTATGGATTTTTCTCTATTCAGAATGCATGGTGACAAAACGGAAGCGCTTTGCTCTGGTTTTGAGATCCTCTGCCGGATCTCAAAACCAGAATACAAAACCGCAGATGTGAAAGTAGCCTGAACCTAGGAGCTATTTGCTCCTTACTAACATAGCCAAGAAATTCAAATAAAGCCATTACTTATATATCCAGTATTTATGTTTATTCTTCACTGTGTAACATTGCACTTGCAGTATTTAATCACTTATGTGGCACCACTCTTTATGCCATGATTTTCATGTATTTCTGCTGCACCAGCCTCTGCCAAATGGCTTAACATTTTCCAGTTCATTTAAAATGTGTTAAAACATGTCTTGCTCAGCCAACTTTCCTTGAAGCCTTGGAGTTGAAATCATATTTCCTTCCCTTTTCTATTACACTTTAGTGTACATATCTTTTATCATTCCCATGGAGAACTTTTTATAAAGGTCTCTGTAAAATCCAGCTCAGGAAAATGCCTTGCAGGCTGATGGTGTCTAAATCAACTTCACATAGTCTTTAAGTGTTAATTAAATGTATAGTATATGGCTCGTGGGAATCTGGGATACATGAGTTCAAATAAATGCTAGTCAATGTTGGCTTTAATTCTATCTAGATTAAATGGAAAATCTCTCTTCTCACGTTTAGTCTCATTTAAGAAGTAAGAAGCATAATATGCAGACAGCAGGTCACAGACCCACTGCATTTATCAAATGAAATATATGCCTTGTTGTTCTGTGTGACTGTTACTTCACTTTTACACAATTCTCCATAAGACATTTTTATGATCTTTAAAGTGACGTTCTGATATGTTACTTATTATACGGAATTGTAATATGAACCATACCTCAACAATCAATCTCCAGAATATGTGGTTGCCTATGGTAGCAGGAAAGGGTATGCATGGCCATACATTCAGCAGGTGAGCACGTGGTTCGGAGTCATCAAAACTCTAAGAAATAGGAATAAATTTGAATGTCTTTTGGAGGGGTGATTGGAAGAATATTATAGATATTATTAATATGACTGGAAGTGAAATAGAAAAGGGATAGTATATTATTATACACTCTATATGGTATTTTGTATTTAATTCTTTTGTGTATCCTTTTTTTCCCCCTCCTTTTTCTGATAGGTATAGATAGGGTGGGAGAAGAGGCATGTGTATTGATATGTGTTGATGGTATTTTGACTTTGGAAATATTTTTTGTGTCTTAGGCCTCCTATCCGTTTAGCAGTCCGTAAACCATGCAAAATATGGATATCTTCCATGTTCACGCAGCAGTTTTCTCACTCCCTTCACTAGAACTGGCTATTCTTGTCTACAAAACAGAGGAGAGTAGTGCATGTTCTATCATTTGAGAAACAGGCACGTGATTGCAGACTGCACATGGATGACATCTGTATTTTTTTCAGACCAATAGAAATTAATGGGGCTGTGTGCAATCCACTAAAAATGGTTCAGTTGCGGACTCAAAGATCAAATGCAGGCCCAAAATATAGTCATGTGTGCAAGGCCTTGTAAAATGTAAATAAAAAGATAGCAAAAAGAAATATGTCAGAATATACCCTACTTTAGCAATGATACCCCAAATGCCCTATGAACCTTCTTATATTATCCTTATAAAGCAAACTAGGTGGACAGAAACACAAGGGGACAACGTCTATAGTCATAAGGGAACCCCACTCCCCAAAAAACTACCTTAGTCCCCTTGCTCATTTTCTCTAGCCAAGTGCCTAGTTTGCCTACATGGTGACTTCAGGTTCAACTTAACCAATCTTTATTGTGACACAAAAAAAAAAACAATTGACATTTCACAAGCCACATTTCTTCTTTTTTCTTTAAGACATTTAAAAAGTCTTATACAATATCTACTCATAGTTACAATATTCTGTTACTGAATTCTCCATACAATTGTATGGTTACCCTGCCTAAACTGGTTACATTGAACATCATTATATGGCAGCACTTTATGTTATCACATCTAAATGAAATTGATGCAGTTAGTAGATAGACATACAACTATCACTGCAGTGACCTGTAGACAGCTTTGGTCACAGACCCTACAGGGGTTAACAGCCACCTAAGTGTCTTGGCACACTGTGGTTAGAAGAAGAGGTTAGCAACTATTTCAACACCCGCACATTTCTAAACATAACTACAATCTTGTGTGACAGTTACCATGGTAACGTTTTTCTTTTTGTATTTCAAGGAAAACGGTGTTAAAAGCAGGCATGTGTGTCAGAAGATGTAGCTCTAATGTGCATCACCTCTACTGATATGGATGGCCCCTACTTTTGAAAGTGCATAAATAAACTGACTCAGGTTAAAAAATAAAATTAGTGGGGAAAGTATTCCAATAACTAAATATGTGTAAGGTTTTGAAATTCAGTTGTTAAAGGGAAACTAAACTTAGAATTCAAACAAAAAAAAAAAAAAACTCAACCAACAAAATGTTGGTACGGATCAATGAGTGTGGACCCACTGTGCCAACTTACTAGTTTGGCTTTGATCTAACCCTAGGGGTGTTATTCTACCACTCCCCTGGTATTCACCCTGTAACGCCTGTACAGGGAGCTGGACTTCACTGCAGAGAAGAAACCAGACTACTACCTGCTGGGATAGTTCTGGTGTAGTTTGCATTGGTCACCATAAATTCAGGGTACAAAAAATGCAGGAAAACAGCAGATATAATCTGAGTAGTCACTAAGACTAGACTGCTGGTTAATGACTGGTTAAAGGGTTTCTGCAGTTTTTTAAAACTGATGATCTATCCTCTTGATAGATCATCAGCATCTGATCAGCGGGGGTCTGACACCCGTCCCCGCCGATCAGCTGTTTGAGAAGGCAGCGGCGCTGCAGGAGCACCGCGGCCTTCTCTGTGTTTACCGCAGGCCCAGTGACGTCACGACTACTATCACTGGCCTGGGCGCAGCTAAGCTCCATTCATGTGAACAGAGCTTAGCCCCGCCCAGGCCAGTGATACTAGTCGTGACGTCACTGGCCTGCGGTAAACACAGAGAAGGCCGCGGTGCTCGTGCAGCGCCGCTGCCTTCTCAAACAGCTGATTGGCAGTGGCCCTGGGTGTCGGACCGCCGCCGATCGGATGCTGATGATCTATCCAGAGGATAGATCATCAGTTTTAAAAAAACTGCAGAACCCCTTTAACTTAAATACGAACTGAACTGAACTTGGACTTGAAAATGGAGGGGCACACAGGCAGGGAGGCACACACTTGAAACATGACTGGTATACCGGCAGGGGATAATGCAGGATAAACGCAGGTAAATCGCAGTAGCACTAGACTATTAAACATGTTTGCTGGTCACCAGGGAACATAAAGCTCAGACACCCTGTCCTGCTGCAGAGGGTGCCTTAAATACTTAGGGACTCTCATCCATTGGCTGGGGAAGGATTTGAAAGCATGCATTCACCCTAAGAGAGCATCTAGCAGGAGCAGGAAGGAGGCAGCATGGAGAGGACACCAGAGACCAGGACGCCAGATGACAAGGTAGGTGGCACAGCATTCTTGCCCACAGGGAACAGCAGAAGGGCGACGGCAGGGACTGCAGACCGAACAGTACTCCTCTATTCTTCAGGCTGGCCTTTTGCAGAAATTTCTTTAACAAAAGAGGTGCATAAATATTCTTCCTTGGCTCCCAACACCTCTCCTCTAGACCATAGCCAAGTCCACCAGAAAATATGTTTTGCCCCTGCCTTTTTTTATTCCAAGAATATTCTTGACTTCATAAGAATCTTCAGAACTGACAGAAGAGAGCAGAATTTTTACACAATTAATTGAAGACCACTGGTTTGAACAAAGATAAATGAAAATAATTTAGTACTCGCAGAGATGCAGGAAGTTTTAATTTATATCAGACAGGATTACCATATTTTTTTTCCCCATAAAACGCACTTTTTTCCCCCAAGGCGGGGGAAAAATGTCCCTGCGTCTTATGGGTTGAATACTAATGAGCGATGGCATCTGAAGCAGGAGAGGTAAGTGGATTTTTTATTTTGTGTGATATGAGACATGGGGGCTGATGACATGAGGTATGGGGGATGATGACATGAGGTATGGGGGCTGATGACATGAGTGGAGCATGGGGGCTGATTATATGAGGCATGGAGGCTGATCTGAGGTCTGAATGGGGGGGTCTTCTTTGTATTGGGGCTTTTATCTGAGGTCTGATTGCGGGTCATTCACATTGGGGTCTGATCTGAAGTTTTATTGGGGTCTTATTAACATTGGGGGTCTGATTGGGGCTTTAAGCTGAGGTCTGATTAACACTGGAGGTCTAACTAGTGGTCTGACCTGGGTCTAATGACAAATATATTGTTCTTATTGTCCTCCTCTAAAACCTAGGTGCGTCTTATTCACTGGTGCGTCTTAGGCCTCTTTCACACGACAATATTTTTTGCGGGCTCCGATCCGCATTTTTTGCTGATAAAATGCGGACCTATTCATTTTTATGGGTCCGCAAAAAAACTGACAGCACACTGTGTGCTGTCCGCATCCGTATGTCCGTTTCGTAGCCCCGCCAAAAAAATAGAACATGTCCTATTCTTGTCCATTTTGCGGACAAGGATAGGCATTCTTACAATGGATCAGCAAAAAAAAAACGGATGCCATACGGACGTAATCCGTTTTTTTTGCAGATCCGCAATTTGCAGACCACAAAACACCTCAGCCTAGCTTTACCCATGGAGAGCTTGGCACGTCACCGGATCTCCAATTCATCGCAGGGCAAAGGAGAGCATTAGAGCATTTAATGCTCCAATGCTCATATCAGGGAAGCTGCCTGGGTGAAAATGGGGATATGTCCATGCTCAGCTCTGGACCCGGACAACCTGTGACGCAGGTTTGTACAGTGCAACAGCCCTAGGAAAAAAATGTGCCATTCTCCTAGGGCTGTTGCCCTGTACAATCCTGTGCCCGGTAAGAGCAGTGAGACTATGGAACTCTCTGCCTGAGGAGGTGGTGATGGTAAGTTCACTAAAAGAGTTCAAAAAGGGCCTGGATGTATTTCTGGAGGGTATTACAGGTTATAGTTACTAGAGAGGGGTTGTTGATCCAGGGAGTTATTCTGATTGCCTGATTGGAGTCGGGAAGGAATTTTTCCCCCTAAAGTGAGGAAAATTGGCTTCTATCTCACAGGGTTTTTTTTTTTGCCTTCCTCTGGATCAACTTGTAGGAAAACAGGCTGAACTGGATGGACAGATGTCTCTTTTCGGCCTTACAAACTATGTATATTCAGAGGCAATTGCCCTGTATAGCAACAGTTGGGTGACTGCCAATCCTTTAAGCACTCATTTTCTCATCTTCCTATCTAAAGTGCAACATTCCTGTATCTGAGGAAGACCTTGTAGACCGAAAACATTTATGATGCTTGTGCTGAGAGCCCTCACACTACAAGTTATACAGCATTTGCCACTTGTTGAGTACAGGAGTCTTCTGCCCGCTTATATCTGGTTTAGAGCCCATGTCCTGTAGCAAAGTTATACAGCACTTGCAGCTTGTTGACTACAGGAGTCTTCTTTTCACTTATATCTGGTTTTAGCTGGCAGAAAAAGTTGTAGCTGATGCATCCCCTTTAAGAAAGGGAAATTTTTAAGTCATATATTTATTCCCCGATTAGCCATCATTACTGGTCAGCCAGTAGGAAAAATTGTAATAGTTTTGAAGGAGGGTCCTATGAAGGTTACCACAAGACAGGCCGACGAACAGTTACTTCTTCTATACAGGACATGTATATTTGAGTCAGTAGCCGTTCATGTCAGACGTTTGAATCAGACGTTCATGATAAAATTGCTGCAAGAGAACCACTACTGAAGGAGGAGAGTAAAGGAATAGACTTGCTTTGACGAAGGAATAGAGACCGTGGACACCAGAAGAGTCAGAATTTGTCCTTTATTTGTTGAGCCCAAATGTTCACACTAATCATTGTGTCTTTGTTAGATGTAGAAGATTTGAACGGATGACATCTGGAGGAGCAATTTCCACTTAAAGCATGGTTATGGAATGTGATTGTGTGTAGGCTCTTTGCTGGTCACACTGTGCTGTGTTAGATGACCTGGTCTTCCTTGTCTCCTGACCAAAGCCAAATAAAAATGTTTTGTTGTGGATTGAACTGGAGAGTCAAGGAATCACAGCAAACACACTTGGAAACTCCTTCAAGAATTGCCAAGGAAAATGGATGTTGAGGGATTGTAGAGTGTGATGAGGAGAAAATGAATTTACAAAACATTTTTTCTCTTCTATATTCACAGAGCAAAATGAAATGTCAGGTGAAACACAAGGTGACAAATTAAAGACTCCATTAAATGTGGCCCTTCTGACGCAGGAGGAAGCGCCATCTTAAAAGTGTTCAAATAAACAAATCACCAGGTTCAGGTGCCATACATCCCCTGATCCTAAGGATCAGGGGATGTATACCATCCCCTTATATTCAAAATGCCATCCAATATTCAAAGAGTCAGTCTGAAAAACTATAGGCCTGTAAGTTTAACCTCTATTTTAGGTAAGGCATTGTTCACATCTCCATTACGCATGTAACGTTTTATGTTCAGCCAAAACCCAGAATTAATGCCAGAAGGTGGACAGATCACTGCTGGACCTCATTACAGTCAATGCTGGGATAGCTTGCCAGATCTGCTTGATGGAGAGGTGTACAAGGTCTAAACTATTAAGACAATTTATAAAATCCTGCAGTTTTCACAATGGTCTCAAAGCCTAATAGGCACCACTGTACAGAGTCCTTTTCAGACGTCATCTCATTATTATCACAGGCAGGATAATAATCTCAGAAATCACCTACGTATAGATAACACTGGATCTACAATTCACAATAGGTGATGTCACAGCTTATCTACTTCTTCCTCTGCACAGTACAGTCTAGAAAACTCAAGTAGTAGTCAGTGGGGTCAGCTTCAGTCTGTTGTGTCCATGGCCCATGGTGACGGCTGTAAAGCATTTCTTTAAATGCTGTTAACAGCAGCTCAGGCAAGATTTCTGTAGAAAGTAAAAGCAGATGAGGAAAAAAGGATGTGTCACTATGTAGTTTTAACTGACAGAAAAATGGTGACACATCCCCTTTAAGAAAGTCATATGTTTTATTCCACGATACATTATTTTAATGTGTACGTTGCGTATCTCCATCCATTCCTTAAGTATTTTATTAGCTTTGGCAGGCAGGCAGATATCCCAACTTTCCATTGCATCATGTGCTAGGAATGCTGCCAGTGCTGATTACATAGATCACTGCATATTGCTGGCCAAAATTAAGATTCCCTGATAGATAACCCTGCAGAAATAAAACTATACTGAGTCTCTTCAGCAAGTTAAGGAATGAATGCAATTGACTTGACTGTTACCCTTATACTAATAAGGTCCCAGAAATGTAAAATGCTTGTCCTTTTATGGTAAAAAATCTTCTTTGACTATGAAGAAAGTGAGAGCATTAAAAAAAAAAAAAAAACTTGATTGTCAATGGTGGATCATATTTAGGTAGTTCTCAGTAAGTTCCACCACAGTAGAATATAGGAGGGTTGATGCCCAGGGTCCGGATTCCTAGAGATCAGTTCTAAATAAGACACATTGGGGCACATTTATTAAAAACGGCGTTTTATATGCCAGTATTAAAGGGAGTCTGTCACCTCATTTTCACCAATATAACTAAGAGCACTGTCCCACAGAAGACTGCATACACATCCCAGACATACCTGTGTTATATAGGTGAAAATGAGCTGACATACTTCCTTTAATAAGGCCCTGCGTTGGCAGTGGATCCGCCAGAGTTATGAAGAAGCACAGGCAGCTCCCTAGCTGTCTTACATTTGGACCATATTCTATGCCTAAACCAGGTGTAGAAAATGATGAATGAGATGGGCCTGCCAGCCTGTCTCCTTCCCCGCCCACACCATGCCCCCTTTTTTAGACCTGGCATGAGTGGGGAGAAGTTACAGATTGCGTCACAAAGGGCCTTTGGGCAACAATCTGCGCCAGAAATACGCCTAATTTAGGTGTATTTCTGTGTAATAAATGACCCCTATTATTTGCTGGAAGTGAGGAATGTATGTTTAGCACTATTACTCCAACTTGTTTGTTGCCCCATTGTAGGCAATACACCTTTCCAGTGCCACATACAAAAGGCTACAGGAGCTAGATTGGTGTTGAGCTCTCACTCAGTCCTGTTCTGTCAATGTTGCTCATACAAAACAGAGTTTAGTTTTCATCTCAGCATTTGATATAGGACACATTTTCTAAGATTTGATACATTAGGTTCTCTGTCTTTGGCCTTTTCATGAAATTGGCACCAGTTACAGCCCACTGCGTTGCATTTAAATATAACCACTATTTTTGTATGATTGCTGGGAACATACAGTAGTATATTATGATATGATCTCATTAGGTAAACGAGAGTTTATAGTGCAGAAGGGGCACATACAAAAAATTACGAGTAAGGCTACCCAGCTATGCATAATGCCCGCCAAAATTCTACTAGGTGTTTTTGAAGGGGAATAGTGCTCTAGAGCTTAGTATAAATATAAAGAAGCTCTGAACATTAGTAGACTACATTGCAAAGTACAGTAATATGAAAGAATCTCCAGCGATATACAAAAAAGGTTCGCTGAAGGAACAGTTTAACCCTTTCAATGCTGGGGACTTTTGTAATTGTTGCGCCTGGAACTGCACCTCAGAGCAACTGAGCGCAATTTAAAGGGGTATTCCATTATAGCAAACTTGACTTCTATTGAAAATAAGTGATACAAAGTAAAAGTCCTTACCAAGTCCTGCCAAAATCTCCCTCCTGTACAGACCTGCAAAGGCATACTTACCTGCTTCCCTGTGCTGGCTCCCCATGCCTTCACCCCTCGACCGTGCGGTTGGGCTTCGTGAATATAAACTTCCTGTTTGATGCCTCTGCAGCCAATCGCTGGCTGCAACAATGATCATGACAAATGGTCTTGTGACGCAAGGGAAACAGGTCACTGCTGCAGCCAACAAATGTCTGCAGCGGCATCAAAAAAAGGTTAAATACAGGAAGCACAGCAGAGCAGCTGAGGCTGAGGAGTGGAGGAGTTGGGAGACAGCTCTGGGAGGCAGGTCTGTCCAGGAAGGGGGTTTGCCAAACCGCACCCTTCAAAGTTGCACAACCTCTCTGTTTTTTTTTTTTTCCATTATGATGATCTGAAGTATTACAGAGAAAGGTAAAAGCTGCAGTTTCAAGTCTCCCAAAAGGACTTAAAAAAGTGTCAAAGTCTGTTGTGTGAGATGCAAAAACAAGAACCAAAACTGTTTTTGACCTTAATTCCCAAGCTAGGATGCACCCTTAAAGGAGTTGTCCAAGAAAAGATATTTATGACTTATCCTCTGGACAGGTCATCAGTATCAGATCCGACACCCGGGAAACCTACCTATCAGCTGTTAGAAGAAGCCTTGAGTGCCGCAGCCTCTTCCTAGGCCAATGACATCACCGTATATCAGTCTCATGGCCTAGTTGCAGCTCAGCCCCATTCAGGAGAATGGGGCAGACCAGCAATACCAAGCACTGCCCCTATACGATTATAAAAAATGCTTCTATTCCCAGATGTTCACAGAATAACGCTGGTATGGTGCCACCTGCTGTTTATACTGAACAGTCTTTATATGTCCACCCCAGTAAATGTTGTGAGTTGGACACAAACATCTGTCTTGCTTCTCTCTCTGTTCCTTCAGGTGTGTGGAAGAATTCCTGGTATGGTAAGCTGGCTGCTAAATGTAGAAAGGTTAGAAAAGTTAACTTGTCTAGATTACAGCTGAAGTAATATTGTAGACATTCCCAAAAATAGAAACAGATGGCAGCAGGGGAAAGTAAGTTAAAGGGAGTCTGTCACCTCCTAGGCCCCTATAAAGTACATAAAGATGCCCATAGCACATGTTGTAACAACAGTAATGTTACCTTTGGCGCATTCCTCTGTGTTTTAGAAGTCCCAAAAACGGAGTTTTAAATTTATGCAAATGAATCGCCGCATGAGCTCGGAGGCGGCGTTTAGTTCTTGGAGCCCGGGCTCCACTCCTTTTTAACATGCAATCCCCGACCCCCGCTACTGCCTCCGCCCGCCCTGCACCTCGTTCGGGTCCTCCTTCTCAGCCGGTGAGATCTCAGTCTCTCGCTGGGCCGGGGCATGCGCACTGACTTCGGCCATGCCGTGCCCAAAATGGGCATCACAGTGCGCATGCCCCGGCCCAGCGAGAGACTGAGATCTCACCGGCTGAGAAGGAGGACCCCAACGAGGTGCAGTAGCGGGGGCGGGGATTGCATGTTAAAAAGGACTGGAGCCCGGGCTCCAAGAACTAAACGCCGCCTCCGGGCTCATGCGGCGATACATCTTTATGTACTTTATAGGGGCCTAGGAGGTGACAGACTCACTTTAAGAAAACAGAGAACTGACAGTGTGCTAGCTCAGACATTTATTCAAAATAGGTAAATCGATGAACCAGCTCCATATAGCTCTCTCAACTTTCAACATCTTGCAAAGTTTCAGGATATTGGGGGGATGAAGAGGATTCGTGTAGGCTCCTGCATGAATGTGGAGCAGGTTTCAAGTGTCATAATCGTCTTCCATTTTTCTGAACAAGCAAAATCTGAGTCAGTTGTAACTAATAAAATAGTAGTAGTAATAATGCAATACAGTAGTAGCAGAGTAAGTCATAATTAAAATGTATTAATAGTCTCAAAAAAGTATTTTATTAAAGAACTGTTACTTTCTCTTTGTGTATGTACTTAATGTAAGCTGTTGGTGTTTATAAATACACATTTGTGTATGCTCACTTGTTAGGTATTGTTTGCCTCACCTTAACTAAACAGGTGTATCCGGGTTACAAAGCATGAAGCGGCTTGACTTTCCCTAGAAAATAAATAAATTGTTTGCCAAATTTGCAGAAATGGTGTACTGTCTTTCAGAGTATGTGCTTATTAAAATGGTAAATGATTAGAGTCACAAACTGGGGATGACTGGATAACGTACACTGCTATTTTATAAGGCAATGGGAAATTCAACAGGTTAGAATTTCAAGTGATCCTGTCATTACTAGCACTGATTGTCACTCAATATTCTACATTTTATCAACTGCATGTAGAAACATTACTAGAAAGCAGGGGCGGATTGGCCATAGACCTTACAGGGAAATTTCCTGGTGGGGCGATGCCCAGGGGGCCTCCTAGACCCTCCTCACGGCCGGCCAGTGGAAGTTTTTGGGGATGTATTTTGTGCTTCTGGGGCAGTATTTTGTGATGCACTGTGGTATTTGGCTCTATTGGGGTGGTATAATGTGCCACAATATGGTATTGCTGGGCCTGCCTTCCATCAATTTGGACCCAACTACAAAACGGGGCCACTTTAAGTTCCCGGTCCGCCCCTGCTAGAAAGCATATTACTCAGCCAAAAAAAGTTACTACTTGTGATGTGTATTAAAGCTTCATAGAAAGCAATGCTATTGTCACAAAGTAATGACTCTTGTCCTTTTTTATATTTTCACTAGTTAACACAACTATTAATGAGCATAAAATATATTGACACTTCTATATTGATAATAAAAAAGGTGTCATGAGTTGTCACCAAATAATGGATAAGTAGAAACTGTAAACTACTAATGAAATTATGAAACTGCGCCAAATTAGAGTAGGTATCCACTCGATAGAGGCCACTTGACATGGTGAGTGGGACTATGCATTTTGATCCAAACCTATACAAAGTGCCTCACTGGAGATGTACTGTATGTAAATGATGCTGAGAAGTAATAGATGAATGTATGGCACATGGATGTCTGATCCACATATTTTTGTCCACAGTCTAGTAATTTTGTATTCTATCTCCTCATTTTTTTTTTTTACGCTATCAGCACTCCTCCCATTTGTGTTTTAAATTAGTGGGAGACTGCCTAAGGGTTAAACTCCTACTGGGTCTCAGTCTGGTTTCTAAGATCACATGGAGAGGTGAGCTTTTGAGATCTGTTCACATTGTGCGATGCTGCATTGGGGCTGTTCATGGCGCTGTTCCTGTGGGTTGGTTTGGCCCAGTGCCATATGAGGCTAAGCCTGACAGCATGGTTGTTGCTGGGCTGCTGGGTTGTGCAGCGTCCCACTAACAGTGGTTCACTTCAAACTGTCATATTGTATATATGGTAAGTCTATCCATTAGGCTGATGTAGATAGTTACACTCCTTGCCTCTAGATGGAGCTGGTCATCTGCTGCCACCCCTCTGTACAGAGGAGGGTGAAGTTGGTGGTTGGAGAGAGAGAGAGCAGTGTAGTGAGTCAGCAGAACACAGTGGAGAAGCAGGGTGCAGCAGCTTTCCTGGAATCCTAACCTCAAATGCCACTGGAAAATCTAAAAGCCAGTGAAGTCATCATTAATTCCACAGCCAGATCAAAGTGCCACAAAGCGTTACACCAGGTGGAGGTAATCCATATTCTAATTGTTTTGGACTCCATCACTAACAAGTTCCCAGGAGACGCTCCACAGCCCCTTGAGGAAGTTTGCCGGATGATAAGTGCACTATTAACCATAAATCAGAGTCACACATTACCCTTCCGGAGTGTGAATTTAATTCTTAAACTGTACCCAAAGCCTGGCTGTCTTCTTAGAGACTTTGTACTGGAAATGAAAGACCCAGCCTTCTTGGAAAAGCCTACCATACCTATTATTTTGTAAGCCATCTCTGTGTGCATAATCTGTACAATAAGGAGGATTCAGGAATTAAGTAAAAGTTCCCCTGTTTACATCAGAAACTGTCTCCTCTTCACTCCTACTCCAAAAGTTCATGTCTACTTAAGACACTGGCGTCACGACATTCCAGGACACAGCCGACCGACACTATAAAAGTTTACATCAAGGGCACATCGCCTCACCATCCGGCGGGGGTCCTGAGTACAGAGTGTGCCCCGAGGGAAGTAGTGTGCCCCCTCCATCCACTGCATGCCGGCCCAGGGAGTTACCAAACCGTAAGTAACCATTGGCAACACCACACCTTTGACACAATAATCATTATATCTCACGAGCCCTGCGGCTGGGCCGTTGAAGTTGCACCACCTATAGGTGTTGTGGTGGCAGTGGTCGCCAGGAAGCATTTCGGCAAAATAGAGTAGGGACCCGCTCAATAGAGGCCACCTTCACATGGTGACTGGGCCTATACATTTTAAACAAACTGTATACTAAGGGGGTCATTTACTAAGCTGAAATATGCCTAAATATCTGCAACTTTGCTCCACTCATGTCAGTTCATAGACGGAGAAGGGCCCACAGGCGCATCTCATTCACCATTTTCTGCGCCTGTTTTAGATGTAGAAAATGGTATAAATGTAAGACAACTTGGAAGCTGTCTTACATTTAGAAATGGCGCTGGATGTGCGGAAGTTATGGAGAGGCCAGCACATCTTCATAACTCAGGCGGATTCACCGCCAGCTATAGCGGATATTAAGACCGGCGTCTAAAACGCCAGTCTTAATAAATGTGCCCCTAAGTGCTTCAATAGAGATGTTTAGAAATGATGCTGAGACGCAATAGCTCAACCCATAGCACGTGCGATCCGTATCCTTTTTCTCCACAGTCCAGTGTCATTAAAGGGAACCTGTCATCAACTTTATGTTGACCTCACTAAGCGCAGCATAAAATAGTGACAGAAATGCTGATTTCAGCAATGTGTCACTCATGAGCTAAAAGTAAGTGGTTGCTGAGAACCAGCATCATAATCATTGCAGCCCAGGCCTTGAAAAGAGTCAAATCTACCTGAGAAGAGTCATGGTTATTCATAATCTCCTGCTCTCCTGCCCATCTGCTGATGACTGGCAGTTCTCTCCTAGAGAGAAAGGGAGAAAACTGGGTAGAAGCCTGTCAATCATCAGCAGGTGGGAAGGGAGAGCAGGAATTCATGAATAACCAGGACTCTTCTCAGGTGGCCATGACTCTTTTCCAGGCCTAGTCTGCAATGATTGTGATGTTGGTTTTCGGTAACCACTTACTTTTAACTTCTAAATGAAATCAGCTCACCTGTCACTACTTTATTCTGCCGTTAGTATGGGCAGCATAAAGTTGATGACAGGTTCCCTTTAAACAGACAACATGACTGTTAAAACTTTCCATACAAACACTTTGGTTGCTATGTTTTTCATTTACGTATGTCTATGTCACAATCTATATGAACACTATGTATAACATAGTACATACGCATTTAGTGCTCTTTACATGAAAAAGACCCCTTTTAGTAAGAATATAGAGCTAACATTATTTGAAGTGTACAATGTGCTTAGGAAAATGTAATGCAGCTATCATGTATTGCTGTCTGGTCTGACCTTTTGATCACTACTGTTAACCCCTCAATGAGCAGGCCTGAAAAGGCCTTATAGGGGTTGTTCATGATTTGTTTTTATTGCCCACCTAGTGGCACTTGTTAAGGTAACTATCCTTACCTGGTCCCCTCTACTAGGATCTGGCTCCATGGGTCCTAGACTTTCTTCACTGCACTTTCGATCCCCAGGTGTAAACTTCCTCCATGAATATGGTCACATGCACCACTGCAACTATTGATTTGGTCTCAGCAGTGATGTGTCCCAAAGCAACTTGTCACATATCACTTGGAGACATGTCACTGGTGAGGCCAGTTATGGACTTCAGCAGTACATGTGACCCTGTCCATGCTGGAAGTTTACACACAGAGACCAGAAGTGCAATGACAGGGAGCAGGTAAGTATAGTCCCTTTCACAGGTCTTGCTGGGTGGGGATGGAGGGGGAGATGTTATCAATATCAGTTTGGTGGACGTCCATCTTCTGGAATTCAGGCCAATCAGCTGTTGCAGGATTTGTGAATGCGAGCAGTGCTGCAATAACCAGGCACGGCCACAATACATTGGATTCATTGCCATTTCCTCCACTCACTACATAGTTCTCATTGAGTGCTGTGTAGGCTGAAAAGAAAAAGACAGAAGCGGTTATAAACTGCTTATTGTCTTCCCCTAGATTGCAAGAGCAGGATCATAACTGCAGCAACACCAAAATATGTTGCTTCAGATTAGGGACCTTAACCGTATGACAATGGCATTTAATGCCGCTAAAATGTATCTATAGCAATCAATATATATGTAAATTAGGAGTAGGTTACCGGTATATAAGAAATGAATGCCTAAGCGTAGTTTAAAATAGTTAAGCTCTCACAAAAGTCTCAGTTATTCTAAATATAGTATTTATGAAATTTCCATTCTTACTGACCCTGTGTATTTTACAGATAATCAGTTAACTATAATACAGTATTGAAATCAGTTGGACAAAAGTCCTTCACCTCCTACTCCTGGTATAGTACGTAGCTACAAGAAACAGGGAGTAACAGGATAAGGAAAAGATAAGAAACTAACAAAAGACATTTGAGCCAGTCTCTCCTTATTTTTATTATTTCTTCACAAATGTTTCCAGCATAAATCTGAGCTTTAAAGGGGTTGTCTCACTTCAGCAAATGGCAATAATCTCGTAGACAGAATTAATGCAATGCACTTTCTAATGTATTGTGATTGTCCATATTGCCTCCTTTGCTGGCTTCGTTCATTTATTTTTCATCACATTATACATTGCTCATATCCAGAGATTATGACCGTTCTGCAATCCAGTAGTGGCGGCTGTGCTTGCACACTATTGGAGAAAGCCTATGTGCACTCCCTCAGTCCTGGTCACTAGAGAGGCCAGCGTCTTTTCTTAGTGTACAAGCACGACCACTGCTGCTGGATCGCTGGATGGTTGTATCCCCGGGCTATGAGCAGTTCCTGGGCTTCTTACTTTCATTTTGTAACACGTGCAGCTTTCGTTTTCGGAAAAACTGGTTAGTTACCATGAAGCGTGAGGAAATTTGGATTCATTGCAAATTGAAGTTTTCCTATACTTCGGACCCAATTCCACTTTGAATGCCTGCTTTGCTCAACACTATTTATCATCCTAATTGTTCATGTTGCTTTTCCAATTTGGCTATAAAAATGTTGGTGGTATATGATTATTGCATATATCACATATTATATTGGGATCTACTAAGTGATGTACTGTATTAATCTACCATATTTTTTGCTTTATAAGACAATAGGTTTTAGAGGAAGAAAATCAGAAAAAAAATGTTTCATCAGACCTCAGATCAGACCCCACAATCTTGATCAGACCCCCAAATCTGACCCCCAATCTTTATCAGACCTCAGATCAGACCGCCAATCTTTATCAGACTCTCCAATCAGATACTCAAACTTTATCAGACCTCATGTCAGACCAGGGGCGAACCGGCCCAGGGGCGGACATAACGCCTGTGCAGCTGGTTCAGCTGCACAGGGGCCCAGCGTGTGAGGGGGCCCATAAAGCTTGGACTGGTCCACTCATGAATGGGGCCCCCCTCCTGAACTTCAGACTAAAAGATAATGTTCTGCTCAGGGGCACTCCTGGTCAGTAAAGCTGTGTCCACAGGGTCCGATTTTTACAAAATCGTGGCAAAAAACACTGCATTTTGCCGCAATTTTCTGGAAAATAGAACCTTGTGGACCCAGCCTTACTGACCAGGAGTGCCGATTGGTCTAAAAACTGTCACTCACGAGCGCTGACAGGCTGGCATCCAATGAGCTAGCTCTGCTGGAAGGAAGGAAGGACCCACTGCTGCTCTGTGGAGCCGGAGCCCGGCTACTGAGAGGGGGAGGAGCCTGAGCCTGCGCCTGCTGCTGAGAGGGAAGGACCTGATCCTGCTGCTGAGAGGGAAAAGCCTGAGCCTGCTGCTGAGAGGGAAGGACCTGAGCCTGCTGCTGAGAGGGAAGAGCCTGGCTTAGGACACCAGAAACAGCAATACAGAGCCAGGAGGTGAGGAAGGGATCTGTATGTAATGTAGTGTTAAATAGTTCCTGCATGTGTGACAGTGTCTGCATATGTGACAGTGTGTGTGTATGTGACAGTCTGTGTGTGACAGTGTCTGCATGTGTGACAGTCTGTGTGTGACAGTGTCTGCATGTGTGTTTCAGGACCGGCAGTCATTGCACCCGTTCTGCTGGTCCTGCCCCTGACTCTGGTGGCGAGGTGGTTGCCCGGGGTCAGGCTTTGTCCGCTATTTCGGCAGGCTCCTCCTCCAGCCGGCGGTCTCTGGCTGTGGATGTGCGTCCCAGGCAGGGGACGCGCGCAACGGTCATAAGTGCCAGGGACGTGGCTGGTGCGCACTCTCACTCGCGGCCTGTTACTGGTCACCGGAAAACGCGAGCAATATAGTGTCTGTTTATTTTCTGTTCATTGGTATCTCATGAGTTAAGTTTTTGTTCCTTGTTTCTCCTTCCAGTCAGCTGGTTGGGTGGGGTTTGCTAGGTATTTAAGGCCCTCTAACTTTTACCTAGCTGCCAGTGTTTGGAGTTTCCTTGCTACTACCTGGTTTGACATTCTTGCTCTGCAGTTTAGACTCTTTATGTTCTTTGACCCTTGGCGTGTTTTTGACTACTTCTCTCTGCTTGCTGATTTTGTTCGTGACGTACTCTCCTGGTTTTGACGCGGCTACCTGACTACCCATTTGGTTTGTCTGTCTTGTTTGTCTTCCCATCCCCCGCACTTTTGTTAGTGTATTTCCAGTCTTCAGGTTGTCGGCTCAGGGGTTAGCCTGAGCGGGCAATAGGCAGGGAAAGGGGTTGGGATTAAGCTTAGGGATTACTTACCCCTTATCTGTGTATCCCAGCCCTGACAGAAACACTGGCCCAAAAGAGGCCTGCAACCTGCATACGTCCAGCTACATTCACTCCACCTATGGAGCCTATGTCAGCTGTGGTCGCACAGGTCCAGGCCTTGACCAAGTTGGTTCAAGATCTGGCTATCCGCCTTCAGGTTCAGGAAGACATGCATGCTACGGCCCCGGTGCCACCCCCGGCCGTTCAGTCACCTGCACCTGAACCTAAGGTTCCCCTTCCTGACCTTTTTCCGGGCGATCGTAAGAAATTTTTTTCATTTTGGGAAGGGTGTAAACTTTATTTTTCCTTACGACCTCGGTCCTCTGGGACAGAAGCGCAAAAGGTGGGGTTGGTTATGTCTCTCCTGCGGGGTGACCCGCAAAATTGGGCGCTTTCCTTACCTCCTGATTCACCTCTGCGTTCTTCTCTGGACCGTTTTTTTTCTGCACTGGGTCAGATTTATGATGAAACAGACCGACCTGCATTAGCGGTTTCCCACTTGTTATCCCTCTGTCAGGGTAAACAAGTGGCGGAAGAATATTGTGCTACGTTCAGACAGTACGTGACGGACTCAGGGTGGAACGATCAGGCCTTGAAAGACCTATTCATGACCGGCCTCTCAGACCAGGTAAAAGACTTGTTATTAGCTCATGCAGAACCTAAGACTCTTGACGAAGCTATGACCCTCGCCATCCGGGCAGATCGACGCCTAAGGTCCAGACAACCACCTTGGGTGTCTCCCGCCCCTTGGCCAACCCTCAGTCCGGTCTCATCTCTACTTGGGCCTGAACCAATGGAGCTCGGCAGTATCACCCCAGAGCAGAGGAGGTAACATCGTCGGAAGAATCGACTATGTTTCTACTGTGGGAGTCCCGAACATCAGCTAGATGCCTGTCCCAAGAAGTCACAGCAGGAAAAACTTCCGCTCCTAGGCAGTTGTCGGGAGGACTGCCTAGGAGCTCAGGTACTCCCTAAAATTTCTAAAATGTTTTTGCCCTGCACTATTGAGGTCCAGTCAGCCTCATGTACAGGTCTGGCTTTTCTGGACTCGGGTGCAGCCGCTAATTTCATCGACTTGGATTTCGTGTCCAAGGTTTTTTCTTCCATGATTCCGTTGTCCCCTCCTATCCTAGTATCAAGTGTGGATATGACCCCATTGCATGCTGGTTTGGTCAAATTCCGCACCCCCGAGATAAAATTGGTGGTGGGTGCACTACATATAGAATATTGTTCTTTTCTGGTTAAGAAAAATTTGTCGGTGAACATTATCCTGGGGATGCCCTGGCTCCAGGAACATAATCCAGTTATTGACTGGGGTACACTGGATCTTGTTCGCTGGGGTCCTCAGTGTAAGGCCCATATGTCTCAGGTCTCACTCTGTACCACGACTGCATGTGATGCTGGGATCTCGGAGTTTATCTCTGATTTCGCAGATGTATTCTCCAAACCCCTGTCTCAAGTCCTTCCTCCTCATTGAGATTTTTGCCAGACCCTTATACTTGATATTTAAGGACTCTATACTGACAGGGAGTGTTCCACAGGATTGGCGCATAGCAAATGTGGTGCCAATATTCAAAAAGGGTCCAAAAACAGAGCCCGGGAACTATAGGCCGGTAAGTTTAACATCTGTAGTGGGTAAACTGTTTGAAGGTTTTCTAAGAGATGCTATCTTGGAGTACCTCAATGAAAATAAGCAAATAACTCCATATCAGCATGGCTTCATGAGGGATCGGTCGTGTCAAACCAATTTAATCAGTTTCTATGAGGAGGTAAGTTCTAGACTTGACCGCGGGGAATCAATGGATATCGTATATCTGGACTTCTCCAAAGCATTTGACACGGTACCACATAAAAGGTTAGTATATAAAATGAGAATGCTTGGCCTTGGAGAAAATGTCTGTATGTGGGTAAGTAAATGGCTCAGTGATAGAAAACAGAGGGTGGTTATTAATGGTACATACTCAGATTGGGTCACTGTAACTAGTGGGGTACCACAGGGGTCAGTATTGGGCCCTATTCTCTTCAATATATTTATTAATGACCTTGTAGAAGGCTTGCACAGTAAAATATCAATTTTTGCAGATGACACTAAACTGTGTAAAGTAATTAACACAGAAGAGGACAGTACACTGCTACAGATGGATCTGGATAGACTGGAGGCTTGGGCAGAGAAGTGGCAGATGAGGTTTAACACTGACAAATGTAAGGTTATGCATATGGGAAGGAATAATGCAAGTCACCAGTACATACTAAATGGTAAAACATTGGGTAACTCTGACATGGAAAAGGACCTAGGAATTTTAGTGAACAGCAAACTAAGCTGCAGAAACCAGTGTCAGACAGCTGCTGCCAAGGCCAATAAGATAATGGGTTGCATCAAAAGAGGCATAGATGCCCATGATGAGAACATAGTCCTGCCACTTTACAAATCACTAGTCAGACCACACATGGAGTACTGTGTACAGTTCTGGGCTCCTGTGAACAAGGCAGACAGAGCAGAGCTGGAGAGGGTTCAGAGGAGGGCAACTAAAGTCATAGCTGGAATGGGTGGACTACAGTACCCAGAAAGATTATCAAAATTAGGGTTATTCACTTTAGAAAAAAGACGACTGAGGGGAGATCTAATAACTATGTATAAATATATCAGGGGTCAGTACAGAGATCTCTCCCATGATCTCTTTATCCCAAGGACAGTAACCATGACGAGGGGACATCCTCTGCGCCTGGAGGAAAGAAGGTTTGTTCACAAAAATAGAAGAGGATTCTTTACGGTAAGAGCAGTGAGACTATGGAACTCTCTGCCCGAGGAGGTGGTGATGGTAAGTTCAGTAAAAGAGTTCAAGAGGGGCCTGGATGTATTTCTGGAGGGTAATAATATTACAGGTTATAGTTACTAGATATGGGTTGTTGTTGATCCAGGGAGTAATTCTGATTGCCTGATTGGAGTCGGGAAGGAATTTTTTCCCCTAAAGTGAGGAAAATTGGCTTCTACCGCACAGGGTTTTTTTGCCTTCCTCTGGATCAACTTGTAGGAAAACAGGTCGAACTGGATGGACAGATGTCTTTTTTCGGCCTTATAAACTATGTTACTATGTTACTGTAAGATAGATCTCTTGCCCAAAGTCAAGCTGCCTAAGGGTCGTATTTATAATCTGTCTGTACCTGAAAGAGTGTCGCCTAAGCAGTATATTGATGAAAGCTTGGCTATTGGGCATATTAGACCTTCTGAGTCCCCAACGGGGGCTGGGTTCTTTTTTGTGGAGAAAAAAGATGGTGGGTTAAGGCCGTGTATTGATTACCGCGAATTAAATAAAATCACGGTCAAGAACTCTGGACCTCTTCCTCTTATTCCGGACCTTCTGAATCAGGTTTCTGGGGCCAATTGGTTCTCCAAATTAGATCTAAGGGGAGCGTATAATCGGATTCGGAATCGGGAAGGAGATGAGTGGAAGACTGCTTTTAACACACCACTGGGGCACTTTGAATATCTTGTTATGCCTTTCGGTCTGAGTAATGCCCCGGCAGTCTTCCAAGGTTTTATGAATACCATTTTTCATGATGTTATTGGGGTCTTTATGGTGGTCTATCTGGATGACATCCTGATTTTTTTCTCCAGATCTGCCCACCCATCATGAACATCTTCGCCTTGTGTTGTCCCGGTTGCGAAAAAACTCTTTGTTCACTAAGTTGGAAAAATGTATTTTTTGTGTGCAAAAGGTTTCATTTCTGGGTTATGTGGTCACTCCTTCCGATGTACAGATGGATCCGTGTAAGGTTCAGGCGATAGCAGAGTGGGTCCGCCCCACTGATTTAAAATCCCTTCAACGGTTTCTAGGTTTTGCCAATTACTACAGAAACTTTATAAAAAACTTTTCCGTAATCGCCAAACCACTCACGGATCTTACCCGCAAGGGGGCTGATCCTAGCAACTGGTCTCCTGCAGCATACTCTGCGTTTCAGGAGCTCAAGAAAGCCTTTTCTACAGCCCCTGTGTTGATTCAGCCTGATCTCTCTCAACCCTTCATTGTAGAGGTAGATGCTTCTGAGGTCGGTGTGGGGGCAGTATTATCTCAAGGGTCTTCTGCTCTCACAAACCTCAGGCCATGTGCATTTTTCTCCAAAAAATTCTCTTCATGTGAAAGAAATTATGATATTGGGAATCGCGAGCTCCTTGCCATCAAATGGGCTTTTGAAGTGTGGCGCCATTTTTTGGAGGGAGCTCTTCACCCAGTGACAGTGATCACAGACCATAAAAACCTGGTGTATCTTGATAGTGCAAAACGTCTCAATGCTCGTCAGGCCAGATGGGCCTTGTTTTTCTCACGTTTTAATTTTGTTGTTACCTACCGACCGGGTACGAAAAATGTTAAAGCTGATGCTTTATCCCGGAGTTTCGGTATTCCTGAGGGTTCGGAGTCTGAGTCTGGTAACATTTTACCTCCAGGTATTGTACTGGCAGCTGTCTCCTCTCACCTCTCTTCTCAAATTCTTGCTGAACAAAATTCTGCTCCTAAAGACCTTCCGGAAGGCAAATTGTTTGTTCCCATGTCTTGCCGTTTGAGAGTGTTAGAGGAGACACATTGTTCAGTGCTAGCAGGTCACCCAGGTGTTCGGGGAACCTTAGAGTTACTGAAAAGAAATTATTGGTGGCCACGTATGCATACTGACGTTTATGCTTTTGTTCAGGCTTGTCAAGTCTATGCGCGGGGAAAGATCCCCAGGAGACGTCCTGAGGGACCTCTTCTCCCGCTCCCAGTGCCAGACAAACCCTGGTCTAACATTTCCATGGACTTTGTTACCGATTTGCCACCATCCCAGGGGTGCACTGTCATTTGGGTGGCGGTGGATCGGTTCTCTAAAATGGGTCATTTCATTCCGTTGAAAAAACTGCCATCAGCGGAAGAATTGGCTGATCTGTTTATCCAGCATGTGGTTCGTCTCCATGGTATTCCTCATGAGGTGGTATCCGACAGGGGGGTACAATTTGTGGCTAAGTTTGGCGAGCTTTCTGTTCGAAATTAGAAGTTAAATTGTCCTTTTCTTCTGCCTTTCACCCTGAAACCAATGGGCAGACGGAGAGGATGAATCAGGAGCTGATCCAGTACCTTCGTCTCTTTATCTCTGACTGTCAGCATCAGTGGGCCTCATATCTCCCGCTAGCTGAATTTGCTATCAACAATCACACTAATTCATCCACACTCACATCACCCTTTTACTGTAATTATGGTTTTCACCCCAGGTTTTCTTTCTCATCGTGTTCTGTTTCTGATACTCCTCGGGCAGAATCCATAACTAACCAACTGTGCACAGTGTGGTCACGAGTTCAGCAGAACTTGAAAAAATCACAAAGCAAAATGGTCCACCATTCCAGGAATAAACATACTGTATCTGAAACTTTTGTTGTGGGAGATAAAGCCTTGTTGTCTACTAAAAACCTCAAATTGAAAGTCCCGTCTCTGAAATTTGCTCCTAGGTTCATCGGTCTTTTTGTCATAACTCATGTGTTTAATCCAGTATCTTTCAAGTTTGCGTTGCCCCCTGAATGGCGGGTCCACAATACTTTTCATAAAAATCTGCTAAAGCGTTATGTTGACCCTGTTGTACCCCTCCCTGACCCTCCCTCTCCGTCTGTTGTGGATGGAGATCTTGAGTATGAGGTGGATAGGGTTCTGGACTCTAGGTTGGTGAAGAATTCCCTTCAGTACCTCATCCATTGGAAGGGAGTCGGTCCAGACGATAGATCTTGGGTCCCTGCTAGGGATGTGCATGCACCCCGCTTAGTGAGATTGTTTCACCAGAGTCATCCTTCTAAACCATCTCTGAGTTCTAAGGGTCCGGAGGCCCCTCCTGGAGGGGGGGGGGTACTGTCAGGACCGGCAGTCATTGCACCCGTTCTGCTGGTCCTGCCCCTGACTCTGGTGGCGAGGTGGTTGTCCGGGGTCAGGCTTCGTCCGCTATTTCGGCAGGCTCCTCCAGCCGGCGGTCTCTGGCTGTGGATGCGCGTCCCAGGCAGGGGACGCGCGCAACGGTCATAAGTGCCAGGGACGTGGCTGGTGCGCACTCTCGCTCGCGGCCTGTTACTGGTCGCCGGAAAACTCGAGCAATATAGTGTCTGTTTATTTTCTGTTCATTGGTATCTCATGAGTTAAGTTTTTGTTCCTTGCTTCTCCTCCCAGTCAGCTGGTTGGGTGGGGTCTGCTAGGTAGTTAAGGCCCTCTAACTTTTACCTAGCTGCCAGTGTTTGGAGTTTCCTTGCTACTACCTGGTTTGACATTCTTGCTCTGCAGTTTAGACTCTTTATGTTCTTTGACCCTTGGCGTGTTTTTGACTACTTCTCTCTGCTTGCTGATTCTGTTCCTGACGTACCCTCCTGGTTTTGACGCGGCTACCTGACTACCCATTTGGTTCTTGTTTGTCTGTCTTGTTTGTCTTCCCATCCCCCGCACTTTTGTTAGTGTATTTCCAGTCTTCAGGTTGTCGGCTCAGGGGTTAGCCTGAGCGGGCAATAGGCAGGGAAAGGGTTTGGGATTAAGCTTAGGGATCACTTACCCCTTATCTGTGTATCCCAGCCCTGATAGTGTGACAGTGTCTGCATGTGTGACGGTGTGTGTATGTGAGTGCATGTGTGACAGTGCGTGCGTATGTGAGTGTCTGCATGTGTGACAGTCTGTGTGTGACAGTGTCTGCATATGTGACAGTGTATGTATGTGGGAGTGTCTGCATGTGTGACAGTGTGTGTATGTGAGTGCATGTGTGACAGTGTGTGTGTGTGTGTGTATGTGAGTGCATGTGTGACTGTGTGTGCGTATGTGAGTGTCTGCATGTGTGACAGTGTCTGTATATGTGACAGTGTGTGTATGCGAGAGTGTCTGCATGTGTGACAGTGTGTGTATGTGAGAGGGTCTGCATGTGTGACAGTGCGTGTATGTGAGAGGGTCTGCATATGTGACAGTTTGTGTGCGTGTATGTGAGAGGGTCTGCATATGTGACAGTTTGTGTGCGTGTATGTGAGAGGGTCTGCATATGTGACAGTTTGTGTGTGTGTATGTGAGTGTCTGCATGTGTGACAGTGTGTGTATGTGAGAGTGTCTGCATGTGTGACAGTGCGTGTATGTGAGAGTGTCTGCATGTGTGACAGTGTGTGTGTATGTGAGTGTCTGCATGTGTGAGGATGTGTACAAAAGAGCGATTGCATGTATGAAAGTCCAGTATGTGTGTTAGGGCTCATTCAGATGGCTGTATGAAGTAGTCCGCATCTGTTCCGCAATTTTGCAGAATGGGTGTGAACCCATTCATTTCAATGGGTTCCGCAGCCTCGCAAAAACGATAGAACATGTCCTATTTTTGTCTGCAATTGCGGACAAGAAATGGCATTTTCTATCATAGGACGCATGTGGCCAGTCTCCGTGTTTTGTGGATCCGCAATTTGCGGACTGTAAAGCACGGCCATATACATGGGCCCTTAGGCTTGCACCACAAGGTGGCTGCGGCTGCAACACACATTTTGCAGCTAAAGACTGCAGCGACACTACATTACATCACAACTAGTAAAAGTAAATGGGACTGCGACCTGACGGTCACAAAAAATCCAACCTGCTGAATTTCTTGTGACTTTTTGATTGTGATTTTAAGAAACTTCAAGGTCACAATGCGACCCTATTTATTTAAACTCAATGCATCGCAGCATTGTGCTGCTGTGATCCTTGGTTGCACGATACATTATTGACCAAAAGCACTGTGCAGCCTTAAAGGGGTCACTGTATCTATTGTTTTATTCATTTTCCCCCCTTTTTCATTGGTACTGTACTTATTACATGTTGCTTCCTGGGCCAGCACTGCGCTCCTGGACCTTATATGTTCCTTGGTCTTCCAGGATTATGTTTACATCTGTATGTGTGGTTTTGGGAGGGGCCAGGCCCAGGCACATTTTTTGCACATGGGCCCTCTGCTGTCTGTGTCCGCCCCTGAACTGGCCATAGACCCTACAGAAAAATTTCCCAGTGGGCCAGTGCCAAGGGGGGAGCCCAAACCCTCCACACGGCTGCTGTATCACCATCCACAGGATAGTGATAGAGTTGAATACTGTGACTCGGGTGTCAGTATTTTATTCTACACTGTGGTATTTGGTTCTGCTGGGGCAGTATTTTGCAGCGCACTAAGGTACTTCTGCCCATCCCCCCCATACACACACACACACTTATGTTGCCCCATCCTCTGTCAATCTGAAAATGCCTACAAGATGGGACCGCTTTTATTTTTTTATTCAGGGCCACTTTAAGTTCCCAGTCTACCCCTGGATCAGACCCTCAATTTGAATCAGCCCCCAAAACTTTATCAGACCTCAGATCAGACCCCAATCTTTATCAGACCTAAGATCAGACCCCTAGGCTGTATCAGTGTATCTGACCTCAGATCACATCCCCCCAATCAGACCCCCCAATCTGTATTAGACCTCAGATCAGACCCCCAATCCTCATCAGACCTCAGATCAGACATAAAATAAATAAAAGAATTTACCTCTCCTGCTTCGCATGGCGCTGCAACTGTGCAGATCTGGCAGGCTCTTCCTGCACTCACCACTCCTGGGTCTTCCACAGGTCTTGAACTGCACTGTGTCCTGACACAATCAGGACACAGTGCAGCGCCAAGAAGAAGACCAGGGAGCAGTTAGTACAGCCAGAGCTAGCAGCGCTACACTCACCTCTCCCTGTGTCTCCTGCATACTAATGAACGCTTCCACAATGCCCTCATTAGTTTTCGCTTTATAAGACACACTGCCATACCCCCCCCTCCCCACACACTTTTGGGGGGGAAAAGTGCATCTTATAAAGAACAAACTACAGTATATATTAATAAATTGAAAAATCATAGATTTCTTTCTATTCCAAAACTTAAAATATTTTTTTCCCTTAGATTGTTTTACACGCAGAGATTTTGTTTGTTACAGTAGTTATGATTATCTTGCCTCTTTGCTACAGTTACTAGGATGGAGAAGCCATAAGCTTCAAAACATTGAACTAACATTGAACTAACTGGGATTTATCACCCCTTCTACTGTTTAACTATGAGCCTTGAGCGTTTTTTCCAAGGACATAAGAAACAAAACCATTTATGTCAGTTACTGTTCTTGCTATGAATCTAAATTTGTAGGAAAATATTACTTGTAGGCAGCTATGTTGCTGAATCTGGGTTTGGCACTGACCGGTGCCAAGTCTATGTTGAGTCTTGATAAGGTCAAATGATAGGAAGTTCTGTGAAAGTGCTTGTAATAAAATGTTTCTGTACAATAGGAGCTGTAACTGCCAGATTTGCTCCATTGTGCGTTATATTCAAACACATGCACTTGTGCCTGGAAACTATAGGCCAGCGGAAAGAAGAGTATTTTTATAATATTGATGTTGCCAGTTCGTTTTTTTTTCCTGTGTAAATGCCTAAAGGTCATCCTTGGGATTATTTAAATAGCTGTTCATATGCTTTGCAACAATCTAAATATTTGTTGCATTCAACATATGGATACATATCCTTATTTTCTATAGGAACTAGTTGGCTTAGACTCTCACATACAGATATCCTGACTTATGTGAGTACAATATGTGTGTATTTCAGACCGCAGCTTGTTCGGAATTTAATTAGGCATTCCTCCTGTAGTTAAAAAGGGAATATCCCAATTAATTTAAATGGGATCTCCCTTCTGCATAGCTGTCATTTGGAGACTTCAGCCTATGAACTGCAGATGTAAACCTGCTTTGTCTCCAACTGCCAATAGAGAGTGGGAGTTGGTTCCTGATGCATCAGTTTCCTTCTCAGTTGGAGAAAGCCAAATAAGTGCATATGAAACTGTACAGTAATTATACTAGCATACTGTTATCAACAGAAATACTTCCTGTAGACATGAGAGCAAATAGTATGCTAAAGAAACTACTAAAACTTGTATGGTACATATGGTTTATGGCCAAAAGTATGTGGACATCCCTTCCAATTATTGAGTTCAGATGTTTCAGCCACACCTATTACAAATAGGGCAATAAAATCAAGCACACAGTAGTGAGGAAGGTGCGGGGATATTACATATGCTGTGGTCGGGCTTGGCTTTGGAGGGCTTTTGGCGCGCTGTTATACAACTGATTAATTCTGTATATGCTGTTACGCTCGATGTAACCCCATTTGTCTGTGTATTGGGCTATGTGGAGGATCTGCCAACTACGGAGCCTGGTAAAGTGGCAATAGCTAGAATGCTATATATGGCTTGTAAATTGATTGCCCAACATTGGCTGGATGAGTGTAGCCCCAGTAGAGCTGAATACGTAACCAAGATTAACTGGCTGCTTAATCTGGAGAGGGGGGTGTACAGGAAAAGGGGAGCCTTATCCAAATTTGACAAGCTGTGGTCCCCATGGATTGATAACTCTGGACTAGCATCCAGGGAACTGCAAAGATATAGATTGGGGCTGGTGTGAGGGGTGTCCGGGTGACTCCTGTTATAGATGCCGGGTGACGTGCTTGGCGATTCTCGGGATGCCTTGTGGGACGCGGGTGTATCACTATATGGGATGGATGTAATTGACAATTCCTATGTTTACTATATTGGAGCCATTAGGCTCATGTCTGTATGTTGACGGGGGTTGTGGCGGGATGAAAACGTGGATATCATCATGCGGTGATGCCATGACTAAGTATCTATATTAATATGTCTGAGTTAACATGTTGAAATGAAGCAGATGGACTGCGTCAAGAGACTCTGGGGTTGGGGTGGGAAGGGGTCGGGGGTTTTATTAATGTAAAAATTTTTAAACGTTAATAAAAATGACATGACTCAATTAAAAACAAAAAAAAATCAAGCACACAGCCATGTAGTCTCCGTGGACAAGTTGGTAGTAGTATGTGTCATATTGTGAAGCAGTACCTCCTGAGTGACCAGCTCCTCTGGGAATGGTTGTCCTGAAGACCTCCTGACACACTGATGATAAAGGGCCATTGGCCCGAATTATTTGTTGTCATTGTGTGATTATAATATATCTTATTAAGAAAATGAGGCATCTTCCTCGCCTTTCAGTAACCTATAGTTTCAATGTACTCTGTTTAGAAACCATCTGAGCAAGAAAAAAAAGCCTGTCTTCAGTAGTGCCGTAAATGACTGAGGAGAGAGGATGATACTACAATCTCTTTGCTTCAGCCAAAGGGGTTAGAAGCATCATACTGAAGTCTTGGCTGAGCAGGCAATTATCGGGAAGGGACCGTTCCTTCCCAATAATTGCCTCTCCTCAGTAGATGTGAAGAGCTGCCATTGCTTGTCCTCATACGGATTCACTGTTCCTGGGCAGCAGTCTGCACACAAGATCATTTTATCTGATAAACAAGCGTTTTGCTCGTTCATCGGCTGATCTGCGGTTCCTTTACATGGGCAGATTATCAGGAACAAGCTCTCCTATTAACCTTTGTCCATGAAAATCAGGCCATATAAATGCATCATTACTGTGTTTTCAAGACTTATGCTGTGAGAGGGGAGGAGGAGGAGCAGCAGAGGAGAGCAGCTGATAAGTCACAGCACATACCTTAAAGACACCGTCCAGCACAGTTATAGAGAGAAAATAAACATTTACAGAAATGAATCATAGAGTATAAAATATGCAAGTTACTTACATTTCAGGCTGCATTACATCTAATATGCATTTAACATTTTCCTATACAGTGAGTGTGATTTTTTTGTAATGATAGGCACTCTTAAATGTTGATCCCCATCTGGATCAAGTGAAGATTATGTCCTCATAGATTATTTATTTTATTTTACTTTATTAATGACATATACAGTAAAACAAGCAATAAACTATGTACATCAATCATTAATTACCATTTTTCACTCTATAAGACGCACCTACGGTTTACATGAAGAAAATAAAAAAATATATATTTTTCATCAGATCTCAGATCAAACCCCGAATCTTCATCAGAGACCCCAAAATCTGACCATCAGTCTTCATCAGGTGCCCCCATCTTCATCAGACCTCAGATCAGACCCCCAATCTTCATCAGACCCCAAAATCTGACCATCAATCTTCATCAGACCCCCCAATCTTCATCAAACATCAAATCAGACCCCTGATCTCCATATGACCTCCAATCTTCATCAGACCTCAGATCAGACCATCAATCTTTATCAGACCCCAATTCAGACCCTTAGTCTTCATCAGATCTCAGGTCAGACCCCCAATCTTCATCAGACCTCAGATCAGAACCAAATCTTCATCAGATCCTCAAATCAGACCCCCAATGTTCATCAGAATTCAGATCAGACAAAAATTAAAATATAACAAAAAATAATACAATTTACTTCCCCTGCTCTGGATGGCGCTGCCACTTGGGAGAGTCCAGCATGCTCTTCCTGCTGTTCTGCTTTGTGACCAGATGTCGGACAGCATCAGGTCATAGTACGCACTTAAAGTGCAGTACATCCTGATTTTGTAAGCTGTCATGACACAGAGCGGCGCCCAGAAAAGACCAGGGAGCAGTGAGTAATACCAGTGTTTACCGGTCCCCAGTCCTACTGTCCTAATGAGCACTTCCATAAAGGAAGTGCTCATTAGCATTCACTTTATAAGATGCATTGCCATTTTCCCCAGGCTTGGGAGAAAAAGTGTGTCTTATAAAATTAAATATAATGTAATTATCACTAAAAAAATATTGGCAAGTGTTAAGAAATTTATAAAATAAATTAAAATAAATTTAGGGGGAAATGTCTTTCACTTGATCCCTCCAGATCACCAGTTTATGACTTATGATTTATGTATTATATTCCTATAAACAGCATGTAAATCCTGCACAACATGTAAGCTGTACAATCCTTATTTTTCCATGTATTGCCTTTATTTGTACATCCAGGAGGTGTGACATAAGTGACATTCGGGTGTTACTGGATAACTTAGTCATCTCTCCATATACTTGTGGAAAAAGGATATTTACACATTAGGTTGTGGTAAAGAATAGCTAATGCTTTCACAAACTTGTGTTCTGGTCCAGTACATATTCTTCAACGTGGCTATATTAACAAATGGAAAATCTTGTGCATAACTATATCAACCAAACTACATTTACAGAATACAGATAAAAAAAAAGGTTAAGCATGCTAATAGCACTTATGAGTTTCCATCTGGACATAGTATATAAAATGTACGATAGGTGTGGATCCCACCTATGGCAAAAGTCTCGCCCATGGCGAAAGGACACATGTGCACTTCTGTCTATTCATTTCTATGGTGGTTCAAAAAATAACTGATTAAGCTCCCATTCTCTAAATAGGCTCCAGTTCCACAGGTGAGGCCTACACCTATAAAACATTTATAGAATATCCTGTGACTACATCAAATGAGAATACCCGTTTAATGTTAAGAGGGAATCCCAAGTTGGAAGAAGCTTACTGAGATAAAATAAAGAGCAGGGTTTTACATACTGGCCAAGGTTGCCTGTATTATGCACCTTTCTCATCATGGTGTTTACTACCAAACGCTTGTTATCAGAAATAGAGGCAGACGAAAGACAGTATGACTGCAGGATCTGACTACACAGGGTTTGTTTGTAGTCTGTATCCATTAATGCATGCAAGTCTACATAAGATTAGTGTGTGAATTCAGATGTAGATAAAGAACAGTACAGTATTTGAAAAGCACAGAAATATACTAAAACATGCCCCTCAAGGCTAATTCATACCTATTCATGCTTACTACAGCACATCCTACAAAAAGTCAAAGGGAATCGGATATCTAAACAGATTTTTAATGGAACAGTGTTGAATCTTTTTGATCTCAAAGGCTACTTTCACACTTGCGTTGTGGTTTTCCGGGATTGAGATACAGCAGAGGATCTCAATACCGGAAAAAACTGATCAGTTTTCTCCCCATGCATTCTGAATGGAAAGAGATCAGTTCAGAATGCCTCAGGATGTCTTCAGTTCAGGCAGCTTTCAGTTTTGTGAGTGGACACAAAGCCGCAGCAAGCTGTAATTTTGTGTCCGTTCATAAAAACTGAAAGAAACTGATCAGGTACTGAAACCAATGTAAGTCAATGGTGACGGATTAGTTTTTTTAGGAGACTAAAAAAACTGGATTCGTCACCCATTGTCTTTCAATGTATTTAGTGCCTGATCCGTATCCGTTTTTTTCAGTTTTGATATCACACAACTGCATCTTAACTGAACTGATACATCCTGATGTGCAAAATCAAAACAGATCAGTTTAACCCTAGAATGCGTGACATCAGAAATCTTCATATTAACGTATTGGGGGCCTTTTAGGCCCCCATGCAAATCATATGGAAAACACACTTATATAACTTTTACAAGTTTATTTTAAAACTGCTAAATAAAATATGATTAGTAAACAAAATTTTAATTATAACAGAAACTTGCTCTCAACATCGTATCTTATCTCAGGTCCTTAACAATTAGCTCACAGTGTATACTGTCCTCATTACTCTCTTCACAGCTTATTACTGTGTTCAGAAGGACCTGAGATGATGTCATGACTTTATCTCTCCCTCCAAAAATCACATGACATCCTCATATGGCATTATCCACACCCTGGCCCCTCCACCAGCATTACTGAGTACAAATAAAGTAACTTGAGGTACAAACACTACTGAGAACATAATAAAAAAATACATGGGGGCCTAAAAGGCCCCCAATCCGTACAGATGTGTTTTTCACCAAAAAAGCATTGTTACACCAAAATGCCTATGAAAAAAAATATATGAACAACTGGATATTACCAACAACGACATTCTTGAGGATTACCTGGAGTTTCAAAATTCTAACTTAAGTAATTTTGCAGATAATAACAAAAAAGTAAGCATGGGGGCCTAAAAGGCCCCCAATACGCATTCTAGGGTTAATTCAGGTATAGAGATCCTCTGCCGGATCTCAGTACCTGAATTAGGCTACTTTCACACTAGCGTTTTTAGATTCCGGTATTGAGTTCCGTCATAGGGGCTCAATACCGGAAAAAAAAACGCTTCAGTTTTGTCCCCATTCATTGTCAATGGGGACAAAACTGAACTGAAGACAACGGAATGCTCCTGAAAGCATTCCGTTCCGTCTTCAGACCGGAGAACAAACCGCAGCATGCTGCGGTTTTCTCTCTGGTCCAGGCATCCGCACCAAGACGGATACGGAATGACCCCCAATGCAAGTCAATAGGGACGGATCCGTCTGGTGTGACCACAATGGTAAACGGATCCGCCCTCCATTGACTTTCAATGGAGTTCAGGACGGATCCGTCACCTACACATACAGACATACATACAGACATACACATACACACAAACACATACATACTTACATACTCCAGGCAGGCAGGCCGCACGTCTTCATGCCCAGGAGGCGCGCCGCTATGACGATTCCCTACAGCGCCCAGCAGAGGGCGCTGTGGGGAATCGTCATAGCTACGCGCCTCCTGGGCGTGAAGACGTGTGGCCTGCCTGTCTGCCTGGAGTATGTAAGTATGTATGTGTATGTGTGTGTGTGTATGTCTGTATATGGTACTGTGTGACATGTGTGGGGCCGGAACGCGGTTCTGGCCCCACACATGTCCCTGCGGCAGTCCGGATCCGACGGCACCCTTAACCAGCCGGATCCAGACTGCTGCTAGTGTGAAAGAGGCCTTAACAACGCAAGTGTGAAAGTAGCACAGAAAGACATAATCTAAATGTGAGGCCTTGTTCACACATCAGTTTTTTGATCAGTTATTTCCAAAAAACTTTGCATTGCATTTCTCTGTTGGGGGTTAAGGTCATTGATATCAATAGACTGTTGAATGAGAATGATCTTATCCCCTCCTTCCCATGAAGCCATGCTTTATTAAAAGCTTGATGGAACTGATCTCTGCCTTCAAAGGTGTGAACAAATTTTTATCTTTTTATCCCCTTCTTGATGCAGCCATTTTCCATTTTTTTCCCACCATATTCTCACGTCTGTAATTTTCTATATTTATGTCTGGGGAGCTGTGTAAGGGCTCATTCTTTGTGGGGCAACCTGTAGATACCATTTTGGGGTAGGTATGAATTTTTGATCGTCTTTTATTAAATTTATTTGGAAGGCAAAGCAACAACAAAAAAACAGCAGTTTGGCCAATTTCATTTTTCCATTGCAGCATTCACCATACAGAATAAATACTTTTACATTTTAATAGTTCAGTAATTTTCAGACGCAGTGATACCAGTGATCTTTATTTTTATTGTTTATTTATTTTATATGCAACATTGAGAAATTGTGATTTCAATTTTTAGTTCTTTTTCATTTGTAAAAATGGTTTCCTTTTTTTAAACCTTCTAGGAGACTTAAACATACGATCATTAGATCACTTCTACCATAGATTACAGTGGTTTACCATTGCAGTCTATGTGAAAATTGCTATGTTACTATTGAACCCCTCAACTATGGTAGGCCTGGGAGCCTTGACAAGGCTTCTAGCTGCTATAGAAACCGAACAGCTCCCGCAATCTCATTGTGGAGGGCTGTTTTGTCACTGGGAATAGCCTGCTCCCTCTTCATACATTGTGGTCACATTTTGCCATGTCATCAGAGGGGTTGAATGTCAGTGATCAGAGTTATCTCAGATCATAGACACTGGTGACGGGCACCTGCTGTGTAAAACAGTGAGCGCCAGGGGCGTAGCTATAGGGGAAGCGGCTGCTTTTGGGGCCCAGACTTACAAGGGGCCCCCTCAGGAGGAATACTAAAAGATTTTATTGTCAAGGCCCCCTCAACAGTATTATACAATAACATTATATATAGTATATACGTGTAGGAAACGGACAGAGCGGCTGCCGGGCCTCGTCTGAGAGAGCAGTTTTGACCAGCCACAGGAGTGGGGGATGCACGAGTTGGGGGTTGCAAGGGGGGGGGGGGGGCATTCTAAAATTTGCTGTGGGGCCCGGTCAGTTGTAGTTACGCCACTGGTGAGCGCTGTCATTGAAAACCTGAATTCTGCCATATATGTAAAAGGTAAAGAAAGTATAATAGGCAAATTCTGCTTTTCCTCTGTTGTGAATTCAAATCTGGTTGTAGCTTCACCTGACTGTTTATGGGCAGCGATTTTGTCTATAATTGGGACTAATCAGACATTATATTAGTAACCAATGCAGAAATCAAGGTAATTCCAAAGGGTTCACTTACTTTTTCTTGCAACTGCATTTACTAAAATTATTTTAGAATTATTGCAATCTGGTCCCAATTCCTATCTATAAAATTGTATGGTATATAATTGGCTGAGATGCAACCACTTTAGTTAAAATAACTCGAAACACCACCGAGTCTGAACCATGAACTGGATTTACTGCAAAGCTAGCAGGCCAGGTGCAGCTCTCATTTACAGTCTGCATATTTATATGGGATGAAACTCTTGCTTGGAGATTTACTCTACAATTTCCATAAACAAATGGTCTAACCAGGTCAAGCTCCGTACAACCATCCACACCCACATATGTGCTCCCAGAATATAGTCCAAGGCAAATTAATGTCTATTTCATGCAAACATAGCATTAAAAAAGGTATGTCATCTAAACATACTAAATCCCAGATCAGATCTGTAAAAGCAGACTCCAGTCCTTAGGGTTATTTTCGGTGGATGATTTTTTTTTTTCCCACTGATATGTTACAAAGACCAGCAAGGAAAGCACAGCACTTCTGTCAATACTTACAGTGAAGAATGACAGGAAAAGCCCCATGCTAAAGGAAGAGAAGGAGACTGGGGAGAGCCCTGTTCTGTACTAAGACAAATATATGCAGGGACTGGAAGATCATATTACAGTTCATTACTTCTATAACGACAGTATATTCTGCAGCACTGTACAGAAATTGTCACCAAGAACCAGTCACCCAGGGGCGGATTGGCCATAGACATTACAGGGAAATTTCCTGGTGGGCCGTCTGAGCCCTCCTCACGGCTGGCCAGTGGAAGTTTTTAGGGATGTATTTTGTTCTGCTTGCAGTATTTTATGATAGACTATGGTATTTGGTTCTGTTGGGATGGTATAATGCAGTATCTTTAACTGGTCAAATTGGCCAGAAGAAACATCCCGCTAGGGACCCCCTCCAAAAATATTTCTAAAACTTTTATTAATTATAAATTGTGTGCCCACAGTTGGAAAGTGAATTACGATTATCAGCTGGTTTCAAACAATGTGGACCAGTATCTTTCAGCCTTAGGCATACCCCCAATATTTAGGGATGAACCCTCAGACGGGCTTGATGGGTGATTAGAGGGACTAAAGAGAGGTGTATAGTGGCTTAACACTGGTGGTTGAAAAGCACTACTGTAGTTAATAGCAACCACAAACTGGAGGGATGATTTATTTATAATTGAATAGACTATTCCAATAGTTTGTATACTACATATGTAAGTGGAGGTTTTTAACAGACTCTGCTGGAGAGCAGTGATTGCAATTCTATGGCTTGCTGTTATGTTTATTCCTTCATCTTATATGCAGCCCACCTCTCCATGTCAGTGGCTGCTATACACTTTTAGCAGGTATGTGCTTTTGTGTTGCACGATGTCAAGGGTCACTCATCTCTACCCAGTATAGTTATTTATGTTTTTCTTTTTAAATAGTCTAGAATGAGTATTTTAGATTCACACCCCCAATGACGGTATATAGTCCTTAATCGCCACCCGGCGCTATATTATACACACATACAGGTTAATTGTAACCACTACACTGGCTGTGACATAAGCAACCAGTCATCAGATTTCCCTATATTCCTCAATCGCCATCCGGCGATACATTGTATCAATACACTTGCTGTTTGTAACTACTGAACTACCTATGTTCACAGCAAACTACTTGTAATTGCCCTCAATGTACCTGCCTATATTCTTTCACCCTGCACACTTGCGCTACCCTTGGTTAATTGGCTCTCTGTAAACTACACTATAGAATCAGCTGCTATTAAAATCACACATGCACCCCTCTCGTCTGCGGCTTCGTCAGGTGATTGGGGTTGGCGGTATAATGTGCCACAATACGATATTGCTGGCTCTGCCTTTCATCAATTTGGACCCAACTACAAAACGGGGCCACTTTTAGTATTTTTTCAAGGACCACTTTAAGTTTCCAGTCCGCCCCTGTAGTCACCTCTCCTAACATGTATGTTTTAGTAACTATTTGCACTCCCCATGTAATAACACTTTTGGACCATCTTTTCCTATAACTCTAGGTTGTGCCATTACTCTATTATTCTTTGTAGAAGTTTATAAATAAAGGTACAAGGGGGGTCTATCCAGTTGGGTGTATGTCCCTGCACAGTCTGACCATGGTAGCACTAATTGGATAACGTCAGACTATGCAGGACACATCCCCAACTGGTAACACCCTGTTGTTCATTTATTCATAAACGTCTTGAGGAAAAAATAGAGGACTGGCACAACATACACAACATAGAATAATACAAATCAATGCTCCCAAATTATCATTTCATGTAGAATACAATTATTTACTAAAACAGACATGTCAGGAGTTGAAAAACATCAGTTTTATTGGACAATCAGTATACTTTGTAGTGTGGGAGGAAACCTTAAGAAACCCACTCAAATATGGGGTGAACATACAATTTCGCTCTTGGTCAGATTTAAACCCATGACCCAGTGCTACAAAGCAACCAAGACTTTTTTCATACGCTTTACTATACAATACTGAGGGTTTTATAGTATATAATATATAATACACTGTCTCAGCACTGGACAGTGGTTGTGCTTTGAATACTCCAACCATCATATAGCGTGGTACACACATTGGCAGAAGAAGCTGAAGTTTTAAGATAATTACTGTAATTTTCGCTTTATAAGACACACCTAGGTTTTTGAGGAGGAAATTAACAAAAAAAAATTGAACCAAATGATGTGCTTTTGGTGAGTTTTAAACTAATGGCAGATTTGTGGATGACACTGTTATGGGTAATCTATGGAGGACAATGTTATGAGGGATCTGTGGATGACACTGTTATGGGGGATCTGTGGAGGACACTTTTATGGGCGTTTTGTGGATGGCACTGTTATGGGTAATCTGTGGAGGATACTGTTATGGGGGATCTGTGGATGACACTGTTATGGTGGATCTGTGGATGACACAGTTATGGAGGACACTGATATTAGGACAGTATGGTCAGAAGCTCCATCTTGGGCTAGAGGGGGTCTGGAGGCTGGCAACTGAATTCCATTAAGTTGGCCCCGGTAAGAGCATCCATTACAAAGTGTATTCAGTTTAGCCCCTAACAGCGCTGTTTTGCTAAAATATCGGTAATCACTTAGCTGTAATCAGTACTCACTATGGACGGAGTTGGCAGGCCGGCAGCGCACGTCACTCACAGCCCACTTCTAGGCAGAGGGTGACTGACTGACTGAATGAGTGACGTGCGCTGCCAGTCTGCCGACTCCATCCATAATGAGTACTGATTACAGCTAAGTGATTACCGGTATTTTAGCAAAACAGCACTGTTAGGGGCTAAACTGAATACACTTTGTGATGGCTGCTGTTACCGGAGTTCGGCTTAATGAAATTCAGTGACTGCAGCAGTTGCCAGCCTCCAGACCCCCTCTCCCCGGACATTGAGCTTCTCACCGTACTACCCTGATAGCACCCCTGTTTTCATGTCACTGGTACATCAAAGGCTGCTATGCCTATGCAGCACAGCACAATCTGCGATGTGTCAACAATGTAATATTGCTTTGTTCGCTTTATAAGACACACAGCCATTTTCTCCTAAGTTGGTAAGTCTTAGGCTAGTTTCACACGTCAAAGAAATTCAGTAGGCTGTTATGGCAAGGAACAGCCTGCCGGAGTTCTCTGGATCTGGCATAGCTGGACAGTGCCACGTGCCTGCCAGAGCCCATCAACTAAAAAGGGGAGCCATTATTATTAAAACAACCGTCTTAATAAATGACCCCCCTTTACTTTTATACCTTTAAATAACATGTAACATATGTTCACATATGTTCCTCATATGTCAGGTGCCTGTATATACCATGTTTCAAATTATTATGCAAATGATATTTATCTCTGATTTTCCTAAATAGTCAGTGCAAATGACAGTCAGTATAATAAAAGTCATCACCCGTTAGAGTATACATCGAATTTTATTGAACAAACCTCCCAATGATAACAGTATATTCTTCAAAAATTAAAAAAAACTCAAAATGCACTGTTCCAAATTATTATGCACAGTAGAGTTTCTAAACATTTTATATGTTTTTAGGAACTGAAAATGCTCATTTGTGGAATTTGCAGCATTAGGAGGTCACATTCACTGAAATAAAAAGCTATTTAAATCCAAAACATCCTAACAGGCCAAGTTACATGTTAACATAGGAACCCTTCTTTGATATCACCTTCACAATTCTTGCATCCATTGAACTTGTGAGTTTTTGGAGAGTTTCTGCTTGAATTTCTTTGCATGATGTCAGAATAGCCTCCCAGAGCTGCTGTTTTGATGTGAACTGCCTCCCACCCTCAGAGACCTTTTGCTTCATGATACTCCAAAGGTTCTCTATAGGGTTGAGGTCAGGGGAAAATCTCCTTTTATGCCCATAGCAGCCAATGACACATAGGTATTCTTTGCAGCATGAGATGGTGCATTGTCATGCATGAAGATGATTTTGCTCCTGAAGGCACGTTTCGTCTGTCAGAAACTCTATATACTTTTCAGAGGTCATTTTCACACCTTCAGGAACCCTAAAGTGGCCTACCAGCTCTCTCCCCATGATTCTGGCCCGAACTATGACTCCTCCACCTCCTTGCTGATGTCGCAGCCTTGTTGGGACATGGTGGCCATCCACCAACCATCTACTACTCCATCCATCTGGACCATCCAGGGTTGCATGACACTCATCAGTAAACAAGACTGTTTGAAAATTAGTCTTCATGTATGTCTGGGCCCACTGCATCCGTTTCTGCTTGTGAGCACTGGTTAGAGGTGGCCAAATAGTAGGTTTATGCACCACAGCAAGGATATTTTGAAGGATCCTACACCTTGAGGTTCGAGGGACTCCAGTGGCACCAGCAGCTTCAAATATCTGTTTGCTGGTTTGTAATGGCTTTTTAGCAGCTGCTCTCTTAATCCGATGAACTTGCCTGGCAGAAACCTTCCTCATTCTGCCTTTATCAGCACGAACACGTCTGTGCTCTGAATCAGCCACAAATCTCTTCACAGTACGATGATCACGCTTAAGTTTTTGTGAAATATCTAATGTTTTCATCTCTTGTCCAAGGCAAATTGCGCCCTTATCACACTACACCTAAAAATCAATGACATAAATGTGATCTGACCACTGCCCGCAGATGATGACTATATGAAGCGGGTTTTCTATACAAACACTTTAATGACATGTTGAATAGAGTGGGAAAATAGAGTAGGTATTCTACTAAAGTTTACATTCGCACAAACGTATTTTGTTTCCTTGTCCTTTCCATTATTTTTGGAGTATGCCACCTACCTTTCTCAAACTAGCACGTCTAATTGAAATCCTATAAGAGTGTTAAAAAATCCCTTTAAGGTACAGCAAGTGAAGTCAGTCCCCTTTACTCATCCTGTACTGTATAATTACCAGAGTGACCACTTTACCTATTAGACATGCACCTCCTGAGCATCCTGGGCCTCTGGCGGTAGATACTCAGCAGGGTGTGTAGCATTGTAGCAAAGTAAGATCTATAGATGATAAAGATGTTCTAGTCTATTTTAGTTAATCTGTACATACAGATCTGTCAAACTAAGGTTCAACTACCAACTACCATAGACAGAGGCAGTCTCCATTTTATTGTCCGCCTTCATAAAGTTAGTCCTTTCTATTTCTGTGGTTAGAGCTGCTAGGCTAATGAGTTTTGTGCTGAAATACAGAAATGTAAATGAATAGAACAAAAATGTCACCATGTTTATCTGACAAAGGATCACTGTAAGAGACAACTACATAAGCAGTGTAAATACATGTACTAAATACCTCTCAGCTTTTGAAAAGAAGGAAGATGGAGATTATTTTTGGCACCCAAAGCGCACCTTGGCAAATTTATTCTGCACTAGGCCACGCCTCCAACCAAAACATAACTATATACCTAATCCCACCCAGTCCCCTAAATGCCGCAGGACAGACACTGAAATCCAGGACTGTCTCGCCAGCTCCGGGACGGTTGGGAGGTATGATACTACTGCATATTTATACATTTATATACTGTAAATATACTCTATGTCTACACACTGTATACATGTGAATGTGTTAGCCTAAACAAGCAAGCATTAAATTGCAGCACCAAGCTTAAAACTTGTGGGGTAGTGAAAGGGTTAAACCTGTCAGCAATTAAAAAGAGAAATCAAATCTGAAGTACAGTAGTATAAATAAAAGTAAGTAAAATCTTGTATCTACTAAGGATCTGAATCATCTTACTGATATTGTCTTTTACTTTAGGTTTGATATGAAGAGTTTTATAATTTTTTGCTATTTTTCACCAAACATTTCCGCAAACACAAATTAACCCCATGAGGACCCTTCCAGTATTCACCTTCAGGACCCAATCTAATTTTGCAAATGTGACATGTTTCAGTTTATCCAGGTGTTTCTGAGACTCTTTTGTGACACATCAGACTTCAGATATTTTACCTTTAGTTAAAAAAGATATCTGAAATTTACTGAAAATTTTTCAGTTTTCTAAATTTGACTTTTTGCGCTTTTAAGATACATACCTCACAAAATAGTTAACATACATCATACGTCTACTGTATGTTGGCATCTTTTTGTAAATGTAATTGTATGTTTTTTAAGATATTAGAAAACCTTTAGAGTTTTAGAAGATATTTTTCAAATTTTCAAGAACATTTCTAAAACTGACTTTTTTAAGGACATTTAGGGGCGCATTTATTAAGACTGGCATTTTAGACGCCCGTCTTAACAAAGCCCCGTAGCTGTCTTACATAAAGACCATTTTCTACACCTATAACAGGCATATAAAATGATGAATGAGACGAGACTGCCGACCTGCCCACGCCACGCCCACAATTGTAGAACTGTCGTGAGCAGGGTAAGGTCGCAGATAGTGGCACAACTAACCGCTGGGCCGCCATCTTCACCTGAAATATGTCTAATTTAGATGTATTTCAGCTTAGAAAATGACCCGCTTAGTTCTGAAGTGACTATGAGGGGCTTACATAATAGAAACCAATCATTAATGACCCCATTTTAGAAACTACACCCCTCAAATTATTCAAAACTGGTTTTAGAAACTTTGTTAACCCTTTAGATGTTCCACAGGAAATAAAGCAAAATGCGCCATATGGTTTTTGGAGGGCAGATTTTTCTGGAATGGTTTTTGAGTGCTATGTCACATTTGAAGAGACCCTGAGGTACCCCTAGTAGAGTAGAAACCCCAAAAAAGTGACCGCATTTTAGAAATTACACCCTTAAGAAATTTTTCAAGGGGTGTATTGAACAATTTGACCAAAAAGAGTTTCAGAGAATTTAGAAACACTTGGTTGTCAAAATAAAGAAAAAAATTACATTTTTTCAAATAAAATGTTTCTTTAGCCCCATATTTTTAATTTTGATCAGGGGGTAAAAGCAGAAAATTTCTCACTTACCCATTTTCTCCTGAATATTTGAAGAGACCCTGAGTTACCCCTACAGTGGAAACCCCCAAGAAATTACCTCATTTTGAAAACTGCATTCCTCAATGAATTTTTCAAGGGGTATAATAAGCATGTTGACCCAACGATGCTTACCAGCATTGAATATGTAGTGAAGGCCTAATATGGTGACTAATATTTTCTCACAATTGCTGGGGCTTTAATGTGAAATAAAAAGAGCCCCTCAAGTGACTGCATTTTGGAAACTACATACTTCAAGACATTTTTCAAGGGCTGTAGTGAACATTTTGACCCCACAGGTGTTTTCCAGAAATGAATCTGTAGTGGATGGTGAAAAGTGAATATGTAAGCTGTGTCAGTGTAATAAGGTGGTAAAATTACAGGGTACATAAAGAAAAAAAATGAGAGGTGCACTTTAAAGCAATCCATTATACAGAGGGCAGGTTTTACAGCGATAAATGGTGTCTTTTCGTATTGCATTTTGGAACACATTCTGCATCTTTTTCCCTTCCTTGCTGTTTGGGGGACTTCACCAGAGAAATGTTGTCCTGGTACATTAGTAATGTCTTTATGGAGCTAAGCTGCAGTGTAGAGCAGGACAAACAATGTGTTTCTACATCAGTGCAAGAAACTGATACAGAGACACTTACTGTACCTCAGTGCACAGAGCAGGGCATGGCAGTGTTACACTGTGTCAGTGACTGACAGGGTGAAGATTCAGGTTCATCTGTAGAGCTGAGAGTGTAGAACTCTGCATCAGAACTGGGGGTTCAGCACTGGAAATGAGGGGTTCACTTCACACCTAAAACACTTTTTACTGACAGCACAGTCACTTCTCACCTAAAGTCATTGCTTCCGCAGAAGTCAATCTCATCATCCTCTACACTGTCACTTGCAAGTTGCTTGCAGAGGAAAGAATTCCCAACTTCCATGACACAGGACACTAAAGTTTCCCTGCTAGGCGCTAGGCAAGCCAGTCAGCAGCAGGCTCTGCAAGCACTGGTAATGCCGATTGGCCAGACCAGTGCCCAGCAGCGAGACAACATAGAGCAGTAGTCAGGACTCCAGTGGGTACAGCACAAGCCACTGATGATGTGTTGAGTAAAGGGGGGGCTGCGAGGACAGGACAGAGGAAGCAGAGAACTGGAAAACAGCCTAAGCCACGGACAGGAGCAAGATAGTTTCTGTCAATAGAAAACTTTCCCCTATCCGCAGAATATCTGGGAGCACCTGTGGAACCTGTGTGTGAATGAAGTGGCAGGTTGAGCATGCACAGAGCTACTCTGTTCACTCTCTATGGGACTGCTAGAGATAGCCAAGAACAATGCTTAGCTATTTCCAGAAGTCCCATAGACATTGAATGAAGCAGAAGGGAACATGACCTAACATTTACCTACCATTCCATTACTTTGGGGACACAGGATCCCTATTCTCATGATCATGGGGGACCCATCAGTCCCTACTGATCAAATACTTATTCCCTATACTGTAGGTAGGGGATAAAGCTGAGCTATAAAACAAAAAATAGGCCATCACTATCTGATCAGCAGGGGTCCGACACCCTGCATCCAGTTGACTATGACGATTCATAAAGAGGCTCAGACACTCCACTACTTAATATACACTGACTTCTTTATTAACTGCAAGGTATCAAATGTACAGTAGATATTCTCATTCGAAGTTGCTTACCGCTGCTTGCGGGCACCCTGCTCAGTGAAAGGGACGCGACGACGGCCGTTTCGCGCCTTGTTGCGCTTCGTCTGGCCACTACGAAGCGCAACAAGTCGCGAAACGGCCGTCGCTGCGTCTCTTTCACTGAGCAGGGTGCCCACAAGCAGCGATAAGCAATTTTTAATGTTGCAATAAAGGAACAAGGAAAAGAAGCCCGGTGAGTGCCGCATCATTTATTCTCATTTTCCATTATTGTGATTCCACTGCGCTGTCCATGCAGAGCACCGGGGGCTATGAGAACAAGTTTCTGATTATCTCAATGATATTAGCAATATGGCATAGTGCCAACCTCTTCTGTTGAACTGCACCACGGATATTCTCATTTGAAGGCAGGGTGCTGGTCTAAATGTGGCCCTGATGATGATGGGCCTTTGACTCATGAAGAGTCGGGCCTTTGGCACTCAGGAGAGGAAAAATCCCCAGTGGAGGAAACCTCTAGGGAACCATGTCTGAAGGACTGCTCTTCTTCTAGGTGGCGGAGAAAAACAATAGCACAACGACGGTAATTTTTTTCCTTAAATCAATGGTAAATGTCAACTACAGAGACCAAGCCTGGAATCTTTGGTGAATACATCTGACTGCGGAAAGTCCGGTAAATGAAAATTTCAGTGGTGACTGCAGAGACCGAGCCCAGAATCTGCCCTTTTAATGCAGCAGGAAACTCACTTCTTTGGTGAATACATCTGTCTGTGGAAAGTCCGGTGAATGTCAAGTCCAGTGGTTATTGCAGAGACCAAGCCTGGAAATTGTCTTTGATGCAGCAGGAAACTCACTTCTTTAGTGAATACATCTGACTGCAGAAAGTCCAGTGGGTGAGTGCAGAAACCAAGGCCGGAATCTACCTCTTTATAAAGCGCAGGTCATCTGATCCTGACATGGTGGCCACAATGTCGTTGACTTGTGGTAGAGTCATCACCACTAGTTGTATCCCATATTGATTGCAAGGACACAGTGAGACCCCCGTTCTGGCACAGTGATCTGCAGATGCAAAAAATATAACTTATTATGACTGAACATGGAGCAACGGAAAATGTAAGTGACACATAATTTACTCCCAATCACTTTGAGTCATTTTATTCCCTTTAAATGTATTAAACTTGTCCTTTCTAACCTTGTCCTTTCTAACAGCGATACCAACCCTTATCAATATCATTGACTGTTATAGCTGTTATTCGGATTCTGGGACCCACTGCTGTAGCCAACATAAATAGGGTTTGGAGCTTAGTTTTCCTGATACAAATTGCCAAATTCCCTGCCTTCTTACACACTTCCATAGTTGAAATTCTTGGAGTCATTTCCCAAGGTGATCTACTGTACATATCAAGGTCAATGGGAGCTCCCCCCTAGTGGTGACTGCAGGCAGTTAGAATTTTATCGTACCTATATGCCATGTATCAGCCAATTTAGAGGGTTTTCCACTAATGGCCACTGCTCTGCCTAAGTTATTCTGTGTCATCACTTAAGAGCTCATGTCACAAATCACATTACATTTTATGACTCCTGTAACAAGGATCTTACCTTATTTAATTGAATTCATAACCCCTGGCTGTTTTTATTTCCAATGGTGACCAGTGGATACCACTGTGTCCAAGTTATACAGAAAACACAATAAATATCAAGAAGCTGAAAACCACATTATCAATATACCCAATGAAGATACAAGGTCTTTTCATGGATGCGGTCCCTATCATCTGATAGTCTGACACATGTTCCCGGGACACAACTGTCTGATCAGGTCTCTAGGACCGAGTTAAAATAATAAATTAGGATACCCCCTCATTAATAGGTATAACTATAGACACAGAAAAGTTATGAGGCACATAGGCTAAAAGGTCAATGTTTGTGGGGTGTGATTATCCCAAACCTTTGGTGGTTGTCTAAGGACTTACTACACATACATATATTATCACATGAGAAGACATTATTACATTCAGTACACGAAGATGATCAAACTTAGAAAAGTTACTGGTTATTTACCGATGACAACAAGTTTGTGGGTTCTAGATCTGTACCATGGATCAGCAGTTGTAATCTGGGGTTAGGTAGAAACTGCAGCTTTGGTGACATAGAGGATCCAGGTCTGTTTCGGTAATATCAGGCTTCTGGTCAGAGTGATCTCTTGGCCCATCATAGACTCGATATGTTATGAAAGACAGGGAGTCCCTAATTGACCTTTTTGGGAAAGCCTGTGATCCTGCCATTCTCTAAGCAGGATATTAGATGGTCTCTCATCACATTGTGCTGAAAGATCGCTGTGAGTTCACCATCATCTGCCAGAAACTCAAAGGCAAATGCTATGGCAAACACCCCACAGTCATAGGTGTTTCTCTGCTGATCCACATTGAGAAAGTTTATATGTTTCAGGGGCTCATGGACCACTGCACTGTAGATATTATTAATCTGCTCACAAACAGATAGAGGCAATATGTTGGTCTTGATGCAGTTGGCCACTAGGATGTCGCCATTTTTTAAACAGGTGGTCAGCCAGTGCACCCTGTCCTCATCGTAGTGGATTTGTATGGCCTTGTTTAGCACACTGTACCCTGAAAACAGAATAGCAGCAGTGGGCTGCAGGCCATCAAAGTCCCCAAACTGATTCTGCAGGAAATCCTGGGCCTTGATAATGATGTCATCGTCCAACATGCCTTCCTGACCGCTGCTCTTCAGGATGGATAATTCCTTTGGAGACAAGTTGTTCTGTGCTCTCCGGGTATAGGCCATCTCCACTTGTGGTGTTCCCAGCACCGGGCTTCCACCCTTTCCATGTCCACCCTTTCAGTAGCTCACACTCAGACAGCAGTATTGTGCTGTCTGACCGTGAGCTACAGCAAATGAATGAGGCTTCTCTCACCCCCAGTCAGTCACTAGAGCCGGCAGACAAGGCTCTCTGTGGCTGACTGAGGGGGAGAGAAGCACCGGGCTGTCCCTAGCTCACCTTCAGGTCAGGAACTTCTTCTTCTCCTCCGTGTTTTCACGTAGCCCATGTGTGAGGCTTCATGTTTAGGAGTGTGGCTTCACAGGAACTGGGGGAGTGGCTCCACATTTGTGGGCGTGGCCAGTGAGGTCCAGCTTTCTGGGGTGAAGCCAGGGGCCACCCTAGATGTGTGGAGGTCACAGTTAAGGGGGAGGTCGCTGTGGATGTTACTGTTAAGGGGGCAGGCTGAGGTGGAGGTCACTGTTAAAGGAGCAGGCACTGTGCAGGCCACTGTTAAGGGAGGAGGGGACTGTGAAGGCCACTATTAAAGGGGCAGCAGGGTACTGTGAGGTCACTGTTAAAGGGGCAGTCACTGTGGAGGTCTCTGTCAACGGGGCCAGGAATGGTGGAGGTCAGTTAAGAGGACTATAACCCATGGTCAGTGTTAAGGGATGGGTGCTGTAGAGATCACTGTTAAGGTGGCAGGCCCCTGTGGTGATCACTGTCAAGGGGGTGAGGTGCTGTGGAACTGTTAAAGGGGCAGGCTGTTGTGAAGGTCAAAGTTAAGGGGGTGGGCTGCTGCGGAGGGCCCATTTTAAGGAGACGGGGCACTGTGGGGGGCGGTCATTGTTAAGGAGTCGGGGTGCTATAGAGGTCACTCTCGATATCTTTTAATGACACACACACAAACATTAAATGAAACAGATGAAATATACCCTGGTCAAGCTGGGTCCTTCTATCCTTTAAATAAAATTGCAGAATTTGAAATGCAGATAGAAGAGATTCCTGTCCACTGTTGATTGCTTGGATAAGGCCTCGTCATTCTCATAAGAAAGTCTGCAGTATATGAGATGTGTATTTTTGTGTTTGTAGAGTCCATTTAATTTCGGGCACCCATTGACACCAGAGTAATATACAAGTGATACGCAGACATAATACAGCCCCCAAAGTAGTCTATGGAGCCTTACTGTACCCAACTAGGTGCAAAATTTGGAAGCACCCCAAGCAACTTCCCCAAACCCTCTTCTCCCACAGCGAGTCCTGCACCATTCAGGAGAAGGCGTCAAGATTTTACTAATCAATGGTTGATGAAAGCACCTCCCAAGGCCCTTCTTCATTAATAATGACCCTCCCCTCCATCTACATGCACCAGCTTCCTGATAGTCCTCTTCTCTCTGAGGGCTTGGGTCCCTGTAGTTTATAATCTTCTGTCTTTACTGTAACCTAATCATCTCTCCACATACTGAACTTCCACTTGCATACAGCAGCAAAATTTAATAGGCAGTGCTGCAGTGTAAAGCATGATGGAGATATAGAACAGCAGACCAAGTTTATATGCAGACAGAACGACCTATACACAATGCAGCTAAGCTGCAGTCACTGATCATAGTCAGGCTTGGACTGGCCTATAGGGGTACAGGTGAATACCCCAGTGGGCTACTGAGCAAGGTGGGCCCCTAGTCTCCCAACCCCTGCTCAAGTGGCACATAACACAGTAGACTTACAGCACTACATACATATATTCAATGTACAGCACCACAACCAGCCTGTGTTAATATAAAAAACTTGATAGATTATTAAAAAAAAACTCCCGGTTTATTATTATAGACACAATCAGAGCTGAGATGACTTCTAGGTATAGAGGAAAGCTAGTCAGTATCCTCTTCTCCCCAGGACCTACCTTCTCAAAGCTGCTGCAGGGACCCCCATATTCAATTATCTGATAGCATCTTGCTGCTGTGTGAGCAGGTAATATTTGACTGCATCCATACGATGGTCTCCCAAAATAAATTTTACTGGTGGGCCTTAGGCACCCCATCCGACACTTATTGTGGGCTTCATAACTTCCAGAGAAACAGGTGCCTTCCCCTTTCTGCTTTTGAAAAATTAGGGCCTTGATCACCACCTGTTTAAACTGAAGAAATTATATAAGAGTCAGCTTTTTGTACCACATCTTCGTTTTATGTATAGCACTGTACAACTTCAATGCTTAAAGGGTTATTCCTGTGAATGCAATAAAATATTTGTGTATTATTGAACTTAGTTATATGCCAGTTTAAGCTCGTAGTAGAGATGTGACCTTTTCCTTTGCTATATTTATATGTGAGCACATGGCCCATTCTCTATACCATGTCCATTGTACAAGAATAGATGACTTAAGGTTATGTAATGTATATGTATGGTAAAGACTCTGTTGTTATTTCCAGACTGTAAGGGGCGGAGCTTTCTGTCAGCCCAGGCTACTACACTATAAATAAAGCATTGTGGTGTCCCCTTTTAGGAGACTCTGTTCAAACACAACCATGTGTGTCTACATCTGTCTTCTCCTGGCCAGGGTAATTACCACCGACCAGTAACTCTCCATAATGACCCATCAGGGGGAGAAACTCTTATATAAGATTTGGCACCCACAGACAATGGGGGGGCTCTAGATTAAGAGTGACAAAGTTTGCAGCGACATCCTGGGGGCTTGTCTTGGATCCCAGCCAGTAATCCACATGACAATTGATTGATGACCATGGCTAATAGGACAACAGGGAATTGCACTTTACACCGGTGAGTAAGACCTTTGATTCTTACTGTGCACTGTGCATTCCCCCTTGTATTAGCTGCTGTCCAGGTATTGTCATCTTGTTGATTCTGTGGGATTTGAACACTCCATTGTCTGTGGGTTTGCATGAATGTCTAACAGTTAGGTAGCTGAATATGTGACTGCGTGATTGCTGTGTGACAGATAAAGGAGCGCTTGAGTTGTGATCAATATTTACACACCCCTGAAAGGATTCCTTACTCATTTCCAAACGGCAGTGTCCGAGGATTACTGAGTTTCAAGGCTTCTTTTTAAGTGTGTAAAGATCATGACACAAGTTGACCCTTGCAAGAAGTGACAGGAATCTGACAGGTTCCTGCCCGCGAGTCGGGTTAGTTCCTTTGTGGTTCTGGACTGTGACCCATGTTAAGGGAGCACCCAGCCGGAGGAAAGATAGGATTTGTGTGAAAAAGGATTTCTGAAAGGATATAGGACAAGAAACACTTGGGAAGTTAATTAGAAACAGTGGTTATAGATCTATAGTGGTGTTCTATATACCAGGGGCCTGTGGTGGTTCAGGATATCATATTGTTAGAAGGGCTGCATATTCTGACTGTTTTGTGCTGGTGACTTATTTTGAGGCTGTTGATATGGCTACTTCTGCTGTTCCTGGCAATTTGCGCAAATTGCAGGATTCAGGAACAGAGGAGTGAAGGACGCCTGAGCAGGCCATTAGGTGAACGGAAGGAAAGGCCGCCTTCTGGAGTAGTCCTAAGGATGGAAGCGTCAGGGTCAAAAAGTGCCAGGCCAGCTCAAAATGTCCAAAATGGTGGACTGGGTGTCACAGCAGCCGAGATAGTTAAGAATCAATGTGGAGAAGAGGCAGGTAAAATACTACCTAATAACTAAAAGGGCTCAGATGCCTCCAGATGGATGCTTGAGCTTAAAAGTGTGGAAAAATGTCCTGAGAGATGAAGGCCCCTGGATTAAAAAGCAAGGAGTGAGTAATCCAATAGATGCGTGGATTAAAATATGCGAGGAAATAAAGAAGCGAGGCTATATTGAGGGTGTCAGGTGAATTCCAATAAGGATGAGAATATAGCTGCCATAGCTATAGAGCGACAGGTGGTAGGCACAATTCTTGTGTTAGCTGATGTCCTCTCAGCCATACAGGTTGTTATCCAGTATGGCTCAGATGGACAGATAACAGTCACTAGTCTACTAAATGATGATGTCTTGAAGGCAATGTGTGCAGTTCTGTATAGTAATTTACACCACAGCTTGGAATCTGTTAATGATGAATTATTAGCAGTGGTGCCTTCATCTTTTTGGGCAGCAGACAAGACAGATGTTGGTCGTATGCCAGTAACCCCAGTCAAAGTAAAAGTACTTCCAGGGAGTGCTAAACCAAAATTGAAGCAATACCCACTTAGTTTACCTCAAATGAAAGGTGTAGACTTGCAAATTGACCAATATTTGAAGGTATTGTGTAAGTGTGTCCTTAAAATACGCCTCTGTTCCTAATCAAGAAAAAGAAGGTCGAGGGTCAACCCGTAACTTATAGGATGGTTCATGACCTTAGGGCCATAAATGACATCACAGAAGCAGACACTCCAGTTGTCCCAAACCCCCACACTTGTTCTCAATACCTCCTACTGTTGTCTAGTTTACGGTGATTGATTTGGCAAAATGCATTCTTCTCTGTATCACTGGATGAGGAAAGTCAGCTGCTTTTTGCCCTCACCCATAATTATGAGCAGCTTTGCTGGATCTTTCTCCCACAGGGTGGGTAAAAGAAAAACTTGCCAAATTAGTACAATCAGGCATTACATTAGGTGCTTCAAGGATGGGCTCCTCGCCATGAAGACACTGTCCTACTTCAGTATGTTGATAACTTACTGTTCTGTTGTGACATAACTGAAGCATGTCAAGACAATTCTGTCTCTCTCATGTCTTATTTAGCTGAAAATGGGTGCAAAGCATTCAAAGACAAGCTTCAGTTCTGTTTAACAAGAGTTGTGTTTTTTTGGTCACTGTATCACTCAGGGGAAAAAGCATTTGTCCCGGGATCTTATCTTCTCCCCTCCCTAAGACTGCTAAACAACTTAGAACTTTCCTGGGACTTGTGGGGTATTGTAGAGAATGGATTCCCTCTGCATCCTCACTGATGCAACCCTTGCATGATGCCCTTAACCGGCAACCTTTTAGGCTTTTCCCCGAGGATGAGTCTGTAATTCAACAGCTTCAAGAAGCTATAGTTTCAGCCCCTGCCTTAGGCCGATGGGAATGCTCATGGTGTTCTTACATAGCTACATGATGGAGAACACCGGCCAGTGGCATACTATTCTGGTAGGCTTGACCCTGTCATTAGGGGTTCCCCTTCATGTATCAAGGCTATTGCAGTAGCTATTATGTTGAAGGATAAGGCTACTGATATAGTCCTTGATTACCTCTTGGTACTTATGGTGCCATATGCGGTCAATGAGATACTTAATTAGACTCACACCAAACACATGTCTGCCTCTAGACTCACTAAGTATGAAACCAGCCTCCTTACCTCTTCCAATCTCCCTATCGAATGTTGTACTGTGTTGAACCCTGCTACATTGCTTCCACAGGGTTCAAGGAGGGAGGAAGAAGAAAGGCAGTTAAATGAGCAATGGCAGACATTTGAGAAGGAGTGTGACGAAGTACAGACAGGAGTAGACAATGAGTTTCCCTATCAGTGGGAGGACTAATTCCCAGAACATCTGATCCCACAGTGTCCAGGGGAACAGCATGATTGTGTTGAACTGATGAAAATAGAGATGTAGACACTAGACAATGTAACAGAAGACCCCTTGACTAACCCAGATTTTGAGGTTTTTTTTTGAAGGTGCTTTCAGGTACCACCATAAGGAGGATCTACAAGACCAGATACACCATTGCCACCCTGACAGAGGTAATAAAGAAACAGCCACTCCCACCCTCTATGTCCGCACAAGAGGCGGAGCTTAAGGCACTCGCTGAGGTGTGTAAGCTGGCAAAAGGTAAAACTGCAAATATTTGCACAGATTCTAGGTATGCCTTTGGTATTGCACACGATTATGGCCCTAACTGGAAAAGCAGGGATTTTGGTGAGTCCACGGGAAAACCCATTAAGAATGCTGAAAGTGTGAAAGAACTGTTTGAGTCACTGACACTTCCCTCTCAGGTGCAGGCAAACACAAGAGAAAACACTCCTGAGGAAATAGATTGGCTGATGAGGTTGCGAAGGCTGCTGCCCTGCTCCCCCTCTCACCAGAGAAGGTTTCTATTATGACTTTTTGGGGTATAGCCCCTATAGAATTAGCCCTGTTACAAAAATTGCAGGAGCAGGCCCCACAAGCTGAAAAGAAGCAGTGGGAAGCCTTGGGTGCAGCCCAGAAAGATGGCATTTGGCAAACAGGAGTAAAATGGTGCCTGCCTAGGACCTTGTTTCCCATGATGGCTCAGTCGATGCACAAGTGTCACAAGAAGGAATGTGTGAGATAGTGTCTAAGTGGTGGGTGGCCCCGGGATTCAGCTGTGCTGCTGCCAGATTTGTGTAAGGCTTCATGATATGTGCCTGTCATAATCCTAGCAAGACTGTGCGAGTTGCAAAAAGGCATATGGATAGGGCAGCTTACCCATTTCAGCGACTGCAAATTGATTATATTCAACTGTCAAGGGTTGGTACGTATACAAATGTTTTAGTCTGTGTGGATCTCTTTTCGAGGTGGCCAGACAGGAAAATCATGGGTGGAGTGCCCCCCTTTAGCCTTATATTCAGTGCAAACAAATCCTCGAGAAAAGGAGGGATTGAGTCCATATGAGATTTTATTTGGGCCCACACCAACAACAGGCACAATTGTAACACTCAGATTTAACTGCTTATGTCGGGGCACTTCAGAAACATCTCACCAGCTTGCATAAACATGTGTATGATTCTATTCCAGATCCTGACTCAGTGGAAGGAGGGCTTTCACTGTAGCCAGGAGATTGTGTGTAAAGACACATCAGGAAGGCGTTGGACCCCAGATTTGATGGTCCATACCAAGTCCAGTTAACCACCCCCGCCTCAGTCAAACTGGAAGTACAGTCCTCATGGATACACGCTAATCATTGCAAAAAGGTTTTGAACCAGGAGGACCAATCATGAAAAGCATCAAAAGCCTCCTGGTCTGGTGTACCATGTTTGTATATGTGTTTGCCCTAAATCATGTCCTAAGGGAAGAATGGGACAATAAGCTTGTTGGACATCATTTGGCTATTGCAAAAGTAGCCAATTTAAGTGATTGACTAGAATGGATAATCCTAAAATGATGGATTATAGGCAAGGAACCCCAGGGAGTTGGAAAAGGGTTAAGGTCTGCACTAAAGTTAGGAGGAATTAGAAGTCAGAAGTTGAAAATTAGTTTTCAAAAGGCCCCAGACAAAATGGGTTGTAGCATGCCATATCTGAAAAGACTGTTTGGGTTGGTATTTGCATGATCCAACCTGAGTGTGGGCATTACATTTTATAGAAGGGAACAACTGATGATTTTATACCTGGGACTGAGTATAATAGTAGTGATGCTTCACCATGCAGATGAGAAAGATATCACAGTCCCATGGGAAGAAAGACCAGCTCACCTTGGTGCCTTTTCCATAATTCCCTGAGGTTATTAGGGTTAGCAGATATGATGGTGCATTATAGAAGAAGTGCATTTGAGCTACCCAGAGATGTCTATATTGTATGTGGACACAATGCATACAAGTGGATACCTTTGGGAGCAGAGGGATCATGTACTCTGGCTAGGCTGACTCCTGTAACCTGGGTATGGGAGAATAAAGATTTCCCATATAATAATATCCCCCAGCACATGGTTTATAAGTGAGAAAGTAAAGCAAAGGAACTTATACATGTTCCATGGCAAAGAAAATTTGGCTTAAGCTTCACCCTCATGGGGTTTGCCAGTGAAAAATGCTCATAATATAGAAAAACTGGCAGAATTATTTGATAATGTTACTGAGTATATTTTTCAATGTAACATCGACACTCACAGGGCAGTTGGTATTAGTATCTAACCAACATACCCTAGTGCTGGATTATTTAACAGCCTCAGAAGGTGGTATGTGCCAGGTGGTGGGTCCTGCCTGTTGTCATTACATAGATCCCTCAGGTGTTTTGCAGGTCAAACATGATGTTGTACAAGCTAAAAGGTTAAAAGAAGAATTTAGAAAAAGCAAATTCAAAGGAGGACTGGAATTTCCAATGGCCAAGTTGTGTCAATTGGCTAAACCCAGCCAGTTGGTTCAAAGGCCTAGGGGGATGGATCCCAGGAATCATGCATATTGTATTACAAGTGGTGTTGTGTTTTATTGTTCTATATGTGGAAACTAAGATCTTATCTTATTCGTCTAGAAGGATCTATAAACAAAGGTTCAAAAGGAGTAGCCAATATAAGTCCATGTGGTCCAAACGAAATACAATCCGGGGAGAACGATTAAAGTCACCTTGGAGCCACCAGAGTTTGGAGCCACATCTGAACAACATATCATCTACTGTTAAATATACGACTGCAAGCTATTCTGATATATATATATATATATATATATATATATATATATATATATAGTGAAATGCCTGGTCTGCTGGAGCTCAGCTCACTGCTGGTTGGTCAGAGTACTCATATTAGTGAATGACAGTCCATGTCCTAGTCCAGGGGAGCTGGCTAGAAGTAGCTTTATTTGGTGCTATGACCAATCAGAAGTTAGTAACCTGAGAGGCAATAATTAAGTTCAAAAGGAGGAAAATGTGAATGCAATAAAGTATTTGTGTATTATTGAACTTAGTTATATGCCAGTTTAAGCTCGTAGTAGAGATGTGACCTTTTCCTTTGCTATATTTATATGTGAGCACATGGCCCATTCTCTATACCATGTCCATTGTACAAGAATAGATGACTTAAGGTTATGTAATATATATGTATGGTAAAGACTCTGTTGTTATTTCCAGACTGTAAGGGGCGGAGCTTTCTGTCAGCCCAGGCTACTACACTATAAATAAAGCATTGTGGTGTCCCCTTTTAGGAGACTCTGTTCAAACACAACCATGTGTGTCTATATCTGTCTTCTCCTGGCCGGGGTAATTACCACCGACCAGTAATTCTCCATAATGACCCATCAGGGGGAGAAACTCTTATATAAGATTTGGCACCCACAGACAATGAGGGGGCTCTAGATTAAGAGCGACAAAGTTTGCAGTGACATTCCCATCTCACAAATGTTGTTTGTATAGTTATATATAGCCATACCAATATTATTACTAATAGAATGTTTTTATATAAAATGTACCGTTTAGAAGATTTTCCTATTTGTATATTCATTGTCCCATACACATCAGTCAGGCCGTTGCCCCTAGTTATGGCCACAGTGGCCATGTAGTAGTGGTGACAGGCTTGCTCCTTTTCAAACCGGTTCTGAGGTAACTGCTGTATTGTGAACGTAGATTGCATGAGCATGCAGAGACACATCTTAGGGTACTTTTACATCTGGTCAGGATCCACCCAAAACCCAGACTTTATAAACAGATCCTGCTCCATAGAGATGAATTGATCTTGGAACAGGATCCGTTTCTCTGCGTTTTGGAAGCGCAGACAAAAATGCTACAACCCTAAGATGTGTCTCTGCATGCTCATACAATGTGTGTTCACAATACAGCAGTTACCTCAGAGCGGGTTTGAAAAGGAGCAAGCCGGCCACCACTACTACATGGCTACGGTGGCCATAACTAGGGGCAACGGCCTGACTGATGTGTGTGGGACAATGGATATACAAATAGGAAAATCTTCTAAACGGTATATTTTATATAAATACATTCTATTAGTAATAATATTGGTATGGCTATATCTAACTATACAAACTACATTTGTGAGATGGGAATACCCCTTTAATCTGAAATTCAACTCCTCCCATGTTTCTATTGCAGTTCAAGTTGCAGTCTGGTTTGTTGGTAGTGGTACCTCATAAAGGGGCAGGTGAGGTGCTGTTACCATGAACTGTAGTCAGTACAATAACATTCCTCTTGTCCCTTGTGCTTAAAGGGTTATCCAATCCCTATAATGTCTGGGCCCCTCACACAGGTTGTACTTACCCCACTCCCTGGCACCCACATCGCTTCTGATGCCCACATGGCCGCCATTGCATCTCCCTGTTGTACGGATCAAAACATCCAGCGATGGGGGAGGGGGGGGGGTCATCCAATAGAAGGCTGCGATGGGGACGAGCCTTCCTAGCATTGCAGGAGATGCAGTGGCGGCAGTGAGGGCATCAGAAGCGACGTCTGTGTGAGGGGCCCAGGCTTTAGAGGGGGCATTATAGGGTTTGGATAACTCCTTTAACCACCAGCATGTTTTCATTGCAGAGCCCTGCTGTCTCCCTTTCTCAGTGGTTACCCAAGCGGCGATCTAAGAAGGATTTTTGAGTACCATGCCAAAAGCTCTCACAGTACTTCAGGGTGGTAACCCGATCCAGCTGCAGGTGCACAATATTTTCCCACTCCTAAAACAACTGCAGCACAGACACTAGGTGCCTGGGACAGGAACTTCTGTACATGCGTGCCTATGCATGCCGCCATGGTCCTGGATATGAGAGAGGCCAGCCCTTTTCTTTCAGTGTGCAATCACAGCCACTGCTGTTATATTGTAGTGGTGGCCATAAGTCCTGGAAAAAGGCAGTGTATAATGCAACCGAAAAATGAATCAAGCTGGCAAAGAAGGCAATATGGACAATCACAATGCATTAGTAAGTGCCTTAAATTACCTTCCTCTACATGATAAATGTCATTTGCTGAAGTGAGACAACTCCTTTAATCCCATCCAAGATGGGAGCAGCTCCACAGGAGGATCATATTACACATCAATACAAGTCTATAGTGAGAGGAGGAGGAAGGAGTGAGGAAGTCCTGAATGAGACACACACAGTCAAGGAGACTGATGAAGCTACATGGGCTGAGACATAAACGTCCTAATTTTTTTTTCAAAACTATACAGTTCAGTACCTCTCCATCAGGGGCGTAGCTATAGGGGGTGCAGAGTTAGCATTCGCTACTGAGCCCTGGAGCCTAAGAGGGCCCAAAGACCCTTGTGCCACATAAGAAGACACACAAAGCACTGAGGGAAGGGGGGCCAAGCTGAACTCTTGCACCAGGGCCCATGAACCTTTAGCTACGCCCCTGCTCTCCATAATGTCCGCCATGATCCTGGGGCTGCTTCTGAGTGCATAAGAGAAGGTTAGGAAGCAGATTCTCCTCTTCTTTCTGTGTGCAGTGGATGGCAGTTAGTCTCCACCCACCAGATCTGGGAGAACTACAAACTAAACATGCAGCATGCACAGAGGAAAACCACTAAAAATGACAAATGTAGTGGCCAGAAGTATTGTAATTCCTCATGTACAGACACTCTACTTAGTAGCATTGACCAGTCCACTTCAATAAATTACCAGGAAAGTTTTGATTAGTAGAAAATCTTTATTTATTCTATTTTATCTTTATTATTGTAAGGTTGATCTTATAGTTTGAAAAATACTGTACATATAGTGACTAGATATACAGACAATAAGATTACTGCAGTACCAGGAATACTTGTTTGGACATTTGTGGTCATTTGTCTATTTCCCCTATGCAAAGTTAAAACTTCTTACTTTATTTCTCTTGATAGGGTTAACTGTTTATTACTGTGTTAGTGCATTTTATATGTATGTTGTGATATATATCCTGTTCATTTGCACTGTATTTGCAAGGCTCTGTGGAAAGGGTTAATGAATACTGAGAGACTGTTAGGACTTTGAATGAGCTGGTAATAGAGTCTAAAGAAGGGCATGTTTTGTAGAAAAGAAGCCAGACGTTGTTTATCACTAAAACCAGACAGCCTGACCTTTTAAATGTCTGGTTTTAGCTCTGTTGTTATGACTGGAAACTTGTTTTTGTGTGGGAAAACTGCTGTGTCATTGCCATTGAGTATCATTGAAGCTCTAATGTAAGTCTATGAAAGATGGAAAGTGTTACAATGTATCTGTTTGTGCTGAGCTTCTCCACTCCACCCCTCCCACTAGAAGGTTCCAGTCTAGCTAAGACTGTATATAGGGAGAGCAGTCAGAGCTCCTAGTTCTGAAGTTATCGACCAATGCTTTGAAGAGGAGACTCTGCCAGACTACTGAGTGACCAGAAGAAGACACTGAGACGAGGATACTCTGCCACAGACCTTGGATCACTAGCCATGGACCAGGGTACCAGCCTTCTAGGGACAGCTAGCTCAGGCCTTTCTTCAGCATCAAACCCTTCTTCTGCCAGGGAGGAGACCCTGACCCATCCCTTCCGGAGAGCAGCAACACGTGGTATCACCTTGACAGTGTCTGGGGGACCCAGCGTAGCTTTGGGGCCACCCCAAACCCAGCCAGTGCAGTGACAGTGCAGGACCAGCACAATTTCCAGCAGGTAACAGCACAGGGGGCACATAATCTCCCAGTACACCATTACAAATTGAAATAGCAGCATGCAGAGAGAACCTCACTATTCTATATGCCCCTCTTGTGCTGCAATTGGTTGGTATGCTATACCAGCCAATCACAGCAGCTACAGGGGATGACAAACAGGCATGTCCTCTGTGTAAACTTGGAGGTGATTGGTGCTGTCCTGTACAGTACCAATCACCTCCATTTTCAACCACCTGCAGTCCCCTCACTGGATTCTACAGCATTGACCAGCCAATGGCAGTGATCGGGGCTGCAGGGGAGGTACTGTTTGAGACAGCTGCCATCGTAGGCCGGTCACAGTGTGATTGCACAGGATGACAGGTTTTCGTTGTGCAGGATATACTGTATATTCGGCACATGTTGGGAACCTAGTTCCTGCTGTACTGTATATATACAGCGTTAGTCAAGAAAGGGTTAACTATTTTGGCCTAAACACATGGAGATTGATGCTGGTGATATATGTCTGTAGACAGGTTGTGTTACATATGGCAGGCTTCTTACTATATGTAATGAAATACATAATGGCTATGTTTCAACATGAAGGCTCAAGCACACAGCCATATTAAGACTGTCATAGAGATGCGTAAATATTGTGCTCCAAATTATTAATTGGGATCTCAAGAACAGGCCCCTGAAGTGGAGAGTAAGCCACAGTTGCGCAGCCACCCCTCCATTAACCTCTATGGAATTTCTGAAAGTACAGTAGTCAAGCTGTTTTCAGATGTCCCAAAACACTGAATGGAGGGGTGGCCTTTGCTCCGTTATTATCAAAAAATACTGTAGCTGTGAATTGGGAGGACAACACCATATGCTCATTGTTCTCTCCATTCATAGAGGGCGAGTGGGGCCCAAAGGTGTTTTAACATTATTTTATAAAGACCCAGACATATGTTAAGGCACTTTATTTCATATATTTACAGGTAGTCACCAAGACTATTGATTACCTTTATTTCACATATGTCTACTACTAAATGGTCTGGATTCATTAAGACTTGACTTTTATTTCATTCTGCTAAAATATTTCCTAATGACCATACAATAAGCTAAATTAAAAGTATCAGTGGTATCGCTTCTTTTTCTTATAGATTATATATTGCACTTTTTGTCCTGTGATTTGCTATAGTGGCCAGGGGAGGCTGGTAGCCGTGTGCTGAGACTCTTCTCACGGATCTCTATCCCGGCCTGCCACTCTATACCCACTATACCAGTGGTCCCCAACCACCGGTCCGCAGCCCAGGACCGGGCCCTGAATCGAGGTCTGCCGGGCCGCAGCGGCGGTGGCAGGGGACAGGGAGATGAGAGCTTCCATTGTGGAAGCCCTCATCTCCATAGTCATCTATATCGCCATCCTGTGGGGGCATCTACTGAGGCCACAAAGAAGAGGTATTTTATATGGGGGGCTCTGTATAGGGGCATTTTATGTTATATTTATATATTTTAATATGCACCTTGCGTGAATTAGTCAGCGCCGACAGAACCCGCCACCCCATTCACAGGGCTCTGATGCTTGATCTGCATTAGCTACTCCACAGGGAGAATGGAGCTGCTGATGACTGATGACACGTGTGCACTGTACATAAAGCATACTCAAATAAAATAGATACACGCATATTTCAAAGCTTCTGGTGCCATTTGGTTTCCTTGTGCTGTGAGTCTGCCCTGATCTTTGGAACTGTTTTGTGACCCCACTTTTCCTGAATCTGTTTATTGCCTGATGATTTGAGGCACTGAATGTATTTACTGCCAACTATATAAAAAATGTGGGCAGTTTTGGGTATGGAAAGGTTAAGACCGGAAGACCTCTGTTGTAGCACTTTATAGTCCTCAAATAATAATAAAATGGTAGGACATAAAAAAGCTGATGACAGATCTCTGTGTGTTTTCAAACACTTCTTAGGGACTGGAAGCCATTCAAAATAAATAATGACCGTCCCAGGATAGCAGTGTTTCCGAACTTCAAATACATTTGCATGGGTCCCAGTTATTTTTGAACTGCTGCATATATTTGTATTCTCCTTTGATAGGTAAACAGTGATTATTGCTTGACATGCAGATTACAAGATGAACCAGCACTGACACTGTCTGGATGTCCCGCTCCTCTGTCGTGTCACACTCCCCCACAGCTAGATGTTAACTCAGCAGACAGATATTTGAATAAGTAATTTTCAAACATCCTGTGGAAAAAAAAACACAATTCAAGATGGAAATGGTAACTCTTTCCTTCCTATCACTATGATTCTATCTCAAGTTAGGTCTGTTTTCTATTAGGGGACAAAAATGATAAATGGAACTGACACCGTCAGTAATAAATGCAGTGGGAACTGTCATGTAGAATGTGAGGAATCCCAACTTTTTATTACCGGTATCTTACAGTCCATGGAAGTATGTTGTTGAAATGAATGTATGCACCTGCAGTTTAATATGTGACATGATGCTGTCCATGAGAAGAAAATTATACAGGGATGCAAAATATTTGTTCTGATGAGAATCTTAACTATGTACAGTTTATATCTGCACAATGAGGCAAATTTACTAACCGTGTTGCACTTTACACTGTCTAAAAAGTCATTCATACTTTTAGACAAATTTACTATTCTGGTGCATGGACCTTAAAGGGGTTGTCCAGGAATAAAAAAAAAATGAAAAAACTTAAATATTAATTTACTATAAATATATTCCCAAATACCTTTCATTAGTGATAATGGCTAATTTTGTCTAGGGAGCAATCAGGGGGAATAAAATGGCCGCCGTCCTATTAGTACACACAAAACCTGTCCTAATCAAACAGCAGGACAAGTTACTTCACAACACTGAGGTAAAGAGCTGCCTCATCCTTCTCTCTGCTCTGCTTGTCGGGGATCAGCAGATCAGCTGGATCTCTGTAGGAATTGAGTTCATGAGGAGACATGAAGTACAGAGGGGATGGACAGGACAGACTGTGGTAATGGAGACTGCATACAAGTGCTGCTGCTCATTACCACATCCCCACCTCCTCTCTGTACTTCATGACTCCTCATGAACTCCATTGTGACCCCTCACAGTAGTTATCCCTTCATTGTGCCCCTTTCAAAGTAGTTATGCCCACATTGTCCCCTCTCACAGTAGTTATCCATTATTTCTGCCCCTTTCACAGTAGTTATGCCCTCATTGTGCCCTTCTCACAGTACCTATGCCCTGTCTGTGCCCCCTTTAGAGTAGTTATTCCCTCACTGTGCCCCCTCACAGTAGGTATGCCCTCTGTGCCTCCATAACAGTTATGCCCCTTCACAGTAGTTGGATTTGAATACTTATGTAACTGAAAATATAGTATAGCCACTGAGCTAATAAAATGTATCTGTATGGGGGGGCGTGGCCAACTGCCGGCATGTCTGGACGCATCTGAGCACAGCTCCAGCTCACAGACCTAATCCTTCTCAATCCTAGCACCCATCCTGCTTTCAAAATAGCGTGGTCAGTACAGAGGAGACGGAGGAGACCCAGGAGCCACACCATGAGTCCCGGGAAGGCTCAGACAGCTGCAGAAAAGCTGAAAGAATACGCTAGGCAGGAGCCTCAACATGGTGCCGCTACGGCCTCCACGCTGAGATCATCTGGCCACAGGGCTAGGCCTCGCTCACCTCAGATAGAGGGAGAAGAATCGGAGGAACCAGAGTTCACTCTCAAGAATGCCTATGAACAGCTGATGGTAGCTATTACAGCTTGCCAGACCTCTCTCACCGGTAAGATCGACGAGGTGAAGGTGGATTTGGGCCTACTGCGTCATGATGTTCAGCAGCTCAGGGACAGGGTGCGGAGCATGGAAGATCGTATATCTGCTCTGGAAGACCTTACCCATCCGATGCCTGAGCAGTTCCAAACCCTAGAGAGATCGGTGGAGTTGTGGAGGCAGAAATGTGATGATCTGGAGAATCGGGCCTGCCGAAATAATGTCAGAATACTGGGCCTACCGGAGCGTGCGGAGGGCCCAGATCCTGCCTCATTCCTTGAGAGATGGTTTAAGACGACCTTCCCTGGCGCAGCTTTCTCCGCGGCGTATGCTGTGGAGCGAGCTCATAGAGTTCCTGCACGACCTCCACCTCCTGGGATGCCGCCTAGGCCTCTGCTTGCCCGCATGCTTAACTGGAAGGACCGTGACCTAATATTGAGCTTGGTGAGGAACACCCCTTCCATACTATTTGAGAATGTGTCGGTATTCCTGTTTCCAGACTTCTCTGCCGAGCTTCAGAAGAAGAGGGCTACGTTTGTCTCGGTGAAGAGGAGGCTACGAGATCTCAGCTTACCGTATTTGATGGCATACCCGGCTCGTCTGCGAGTGGTTGATGGCGGGAAAACCCTTTTCTTCAAAGATCCTAGAGAAGCGGAGGAATGGGTGTCCAGGCGTCCGAGACACCCTCCACCACCCTGAGGACAGTGGGTTCCCGCGCCTTACCTCAGTACCTGTTTAGATTTCAGCAAGAAACTTTACTGGTATTGTTATGTTATTGAAATAATGACTTGATCTTTTGTTCCCTCAATTTTGCGGACCCCTGATCATATTTAGTTACCATATTTTCTTACTGATGTCTTTTATTCCGCTATAGCCTGAGTGGGCGCCTTGCTTGAGTATTTGTAACCTCTGGACCACTCATTAATCTGTACTTTCGGCTCACTGATCCTTAATTTGTACGAGCTGGTCTGACACCTGCATGGTTTTACCATCTGTATACACTATGCAGGTCCCCGACCTATTTGCCACGTTAACCATGTGCATATATATGTTACACCTCATGTGTGCATGGTTTGGTTTACATTGTTTTCATATGTTCCTTATTGGTTATTGGTTCTGGGTACGGTGGGAGTGTGAGGCACAACACGCACGCATACACTGTGAATGGAGAATCTTTCATCCTGGGGATATCAAACAGCTGCCCATATGGCATCTTTAAAAGTCATGTCTTGGAACGTGAGAGGGTTGGGAAGAGATAGGAAGCGGATTGCAGTTTTTTCTCATGTCCGTAAATTCCAACTGCATATCTTGGGATTGCAGGAAACGCACCTCACGAAGGACACTGCTAATAGGCTGAATAAGCCTTGGGTACAATGGAGCGCACATGCCTTCGGTAATTCATATTCCAGAGGTGTTTCCATATTGGTGCATAGATCGTTAAGATGGGAAGTCAGGCAGCAAGTGATAGACCCAGGAGGGACATATATCTTCCTATCTGTCTTTGTTAACTGTGCCCCATATGTCATCATTAATATGTACTTACCTCCTCCAGCTAATGTATCCTCCCTGCAGGTAGTGATCAGCCTTGTTTCCCAATACCCTGAAGCAAAATTACTCTGCATGGGAGACTTTAATATGATCTTTAACGAAAATCTGTATAGGTTTTACTCGAGTGGTCAGTTGCCTCAACTGACTAGTCCATGGACTGCATTTTCCAGATTGACTGCTGAATTAGGCTGGTATGACTTGTGGAGGGAACGCAACCCGACCCAGAGGGTATATTCCTGCTTCACTCCCTCCCGGGGTGCACTCTCCAGGATTGATTATATGCTGGGCTCTGCATCCATATATCTAGATATCGAAGACATACAATATATGCCACACAATGTGTCGGACCATGCTCCAATCCTATTACATTTGAAGACGGTGACCACCACTAGATCTGGTAATAAAACCCGTATCCATCCCTTTTGGTTGTCACTCATGTCAGTTAATGACCGTATCCCGGACCAACTGACAGTATTTTTGGAGGTCAATGAGGAGGGCATAGATGATTTACTTAGGTGGGAGACCCTGAAGGCATTCCTGCGTGGATGTTTCAAATCATCCATCTCCTATATTAAGAGAGAGTCTAGACGTAGGGAGGATGACTTATTTCAGCAATGTAAAGAAGCGGAGGGACGATATACCTCAGACCACTCTGAAGGGAATAGACTGGATTGGCTGCAGATGGGCAGGCAATACCTGATGCATGTCCGGGAGAGGAGTGATCGCAAATTGTTCTTTCTTAAACAACAGTCATTTGAACAAGGCAGTCAATCTGGGAAACTCCTGGCTCATTTAGTGCGGACTAACAATGCAGCTCCATCAGTTTTGAGGGTTCGGAGCGAGGGAGGTGACATTGTTGAGGGAACTGAAGCCATGATTCTGTCGAATGGCCATATTTGCTGGAGGTCTTGACCCACTTTGGGTTCGGTCCATCCTTCATAACTTGGATTTCCATTTTGTACAAATGCCCTAAAGCACAGATTTTAGTCAATGGAACTAATTCTACCCAATTCGGCCTTCCTAGAGGTACAAGGCAGGGCTGCCCGCTGTCCCCTCTGCTGTTTGCGCTGGCGATTGAGCCCTTGGCGCTCAGGATGCGATAGGACAGCATCTACAAAGGAGTACAGATGGGTGCCAGGGACGATAGGTTGGGATTGTACGCGGATGACCTTATTCTATTTATGGATGATGTAGACATAACCTTGACCAGAGCTATTGACTTGATTGACACCTTTGGTCGCTTTTCTGGGCTATGTATCAACTGGTCCAAATCGGCTCTTATGCCTCTGTGGACACACAATTGGCCCGCGGTGTATCACAATCTACCAGTCGTAGAGTTCTTTAAATACTTAGGTGTGATTATTACTAGGGATGCCCATCTCTCTCTTGAGAAAAATATATTGCCTATTGAACAATATTTTGTGAATAAGTTCCGGGCTTGGAAATCTCTGCCTTTATCAGTAATGGGCAGGATAAACCTGGTCAAAATGATATTGCTGCCTAAAGGGCTATATCTCCTGGAACATGCTTGTACACCAATACCACGTAGTTTTTTTTTAATAGACTTCACTCACTAATAGCTGGCTTCATATGGGGATCTGCTAGGCGGAAGTTGGCAGTGCGAACCCTGTAGCGGTCAAAGCAGCAAGGTGGGACAGCTCTGCCTGACTTTTATCTGTACTTTCTAGCTGGGCAGCTACGCTTTCTTACTTCATTGGTAATACAGTCTGACCTGTCTAATGCGGAATATTATGACTGGCACATCAGGTGTGGTCGGCTGCAAAACTAAACCAATATGGAGATTGGGCGGATGCTGTTCCCCTTTGGGATAATCCTCTATTTAAACACCTTAAGGATCACGAGGGATCAGTTATCTGGAAGAGTCATAATGTTCTGCGACTATGTGATGTATATGAGTGTGGAATCTTGTGTTCCTTTACACAGCTGCAGGAGAAATATGGGTTACCACGTACTATGTTTTATAGATATCTTCAGGTGCGCCACGCACTCGGGGCACAATTTCAGAAAGAAGGACGGGCTATTTCTAACTACCCTTTGATAGGCGTTTTGGCAACTCAGGGCCCCAGAGGTATCATCTCAGCCTTATATACTCATCTTCTGGGCACTCATATGGCCTTGACGCAATTACCAGCAGAAATCAAGTGGAGAGAGGATTTATCGTCTCTATCTGCAGAAGAGTGGTCTGAGGCTTTGGAGTCTCCTCTTCTTGTATCCCCTTCAGTTAATAATAGACTCATACAGTTATTTATGCTGCATAGATGCCATTTGACGCCTACTAGGCTATACAGGATGGGGAGATTGCCGCATACTAGATGCCACAGATGCGCTCAGCTAGATGCTAATTTTTGGCATATGATGTGGGATTGCCTTTATATTCAGTCATATTGGCGTGGGGTCATCGACCTATTATCTCAGGTCATGTCTAGACCTATCTCTACTGACCCTAAATTGTGTTTACTGGGACTAATGGAAGAGGAGGAGTGGTCACATTATGATCGTATTTTCCTAAGGGAGACTCTCTTCATGGCGAGAAAAGCAATAGCTATTAGATGGATGGCTGATCGTCTTCCGACCGTTGCCCAGTGGAAGGCGCTGGTAAATCAAATAATTCCTTATGAAAGAGTTATATTCAAACATAGAAACCGTCCGGAAAAATTCTGGAAAGTCTGGGGTGCGTGGTGTTCCTCTCCTTTAACTATTTCACAGCCTGGGCAGCTACAGTCCACGCTGGTGAACTTGAATTAATGTATTGTGGATCACAGTGTATGATGCTATAATTGTATATTGAATTCTTCAATAAAACGAGTTTAAAAAAAAAAAAAGTATCTGTATAGCTCCACCTAATGGTTGTTCGTTTCCTTGTTTCTCTGTCCACCTATGTGGCCACATGCACTCAGGGGCAGATTGGCCATAGACCTTACAGGGAAATTTCCCAGTGGTCTATACCCAGGGGGCCGTCTGAGCCCTCCTCACGGCCGGCCAGTGTAAGTTTTGGGGGGTGTATTTTATACTGCTGGCAGTATTTTGTGAAGGACTGTGGAATTTGGCTCTGTTGGGACGGTACAATGTGCCACAATATGGTATTGCTGGCCCTGCCTTCCATCAATTTAGACTCAACTACAAAATGGGTCCACTTTAAGTTTTCAGTCCGCCCCTGCATGTGCTCAATTTAAATTTTCAACTGCCACCAGCCATATCTTCTGTTGGAAGCTGTGGCAGTTATAGGGAAAGAGCTACAGCAGAAAGGGCATGCCCCTCAGCTGCAAGTCTGATATAAATCTAGAAGAACAATTGGAGCAATGAATGTGGGGATCTCTGAATCCATGTGAGGTACAGGGATGGTTCTAGCTTTGTTAGAAAGAAATTGTCATGTTCTATTTGAGGTTTGAGGATACACCAATGTGAGCGATTTTTTTGGAACAAAGTAAATAGGGGGTATAAAGTTAGGCAAAAGACTCTAAAGATGCATGAAATGTATCATCCAGCATGAGCTGATTAGATAAATCTGGCACCTCTTTACATTGTGCCTTTCCTCTGTTATGTCTCTTTTTTCAAATTTATGAAAAAGTAAAAACTGGGTGTTACCATTACCTTTGTCCTAGAGGTGTGTCCCAACATAGTATGGCACTGTCAGCACTGATTGGACGGTGTTAGGCCCCTTTCACACGAGCGAGTTTTCCGCGTGGGTGCGATGCGTGAAGTGAACACATAGCAATGGGTCTGTGCTTGTGAGCGTTTTTTTCATGCATCAGTTCTGCATTAAGTGAGAATAGCAGCATGTTCTGTATTTAGTGTTTTTCACGCAACCCTGGCCCCATAGAAGTAAATGGGGCTTCAGTGAAAAACGCAATGCATCTGGATGTAATGCGTTTTTCACTGATGGTTGTTAGGAGACTTTTGTAAACCTTTTTTTTCACGCACGTGAAAAACGCATCAAAACTTATTGCACCCACGTTGAAAAAACACTGAACGCAAAGGCAGACAAAATTGATTGAACTTGCTTGCAGTGAGAGTTTCACTGAACGCAAAATGGTTAACTGCCTATAACAAAAAAACGCTAAAAGACCTTTTATTCAAAATATCAATAAAATAAGATAAGTGGCTATCCACAACAAATCTCTATCAGGCTGGGTATAAGGGTTAAGAAGCATATATGAGTATTATATTCTATGACTCCTAGTTACCCTATCCCACAGGTAGTGTACGATTGGGCTCAATAACCCACATACGTATTAGATGGAGTACTCAAACTTGTTCTGACTCCAACTTATTTGCTTTCAACTTATCCACCAGGATAGGTGTATATTCTCAGCAATAGGAGGGCCGGTCCCTATAGCTTTGCAAAGACACTGTGCATTTATGTGTAGCTATATTAGCCCTATGCACAGATGAATTATCTAAATAAGATAAGTGGCTGTTCAGGCAGTTAACCATTTTATGGTCTTAGTAAAACGCATAGTTGAGTATCTGCAAATAACCCCCCCAATTTCACTGAACACACCCTGAAGCCAATCCATATCGCTCGTGTGATTGAGGCCTGAGAGTGTGCAGGGACACCTCCCCAACTGGTTACACCGAGTTGGCAATTTATTAATAGATATCTAGGAGGAATAGCAGTACAGGCTGAACCCTAAATTCTAAGAAAGCATGTAGGATATGCAGAAAAGATGCTCTAGTGTTACTACAGTATTTCATGAAGGATACAAGTACTATAATAGACATGTCTGGAAAGCTCACATCTCCGCTGTAAGTTAAGGCGGTCAAGAAGGAGTTGCAAAGCCAGTACTTCTTCAAGTTCAAGTTGGTCTAGAAAATAATGTTAGGGTACTTTCACATCTGTGGCATCGGACGCCGGCACGACATGTTGTACTTTTGTTCCAGCCGCCTCTCGTCAGGGTTTGCCGTGCTGCGGGCGGATCTGTGGCCCGCCCCTATTACAGTGAATGGGGCCGGAGTGTAGTTCTGGCCCCACACGTGCACCTGCGGTAGCACGGATCCGGCGGGTGAACAGCCTGCCGGAGTCCGATGCCGCAGGTGTGAAACTAGCCTTTCAGTGATAATACAATGTATTATCTTTACTGTTTTCTTTGTTCATTAAGAACAGGTTTCACAAGGTCAAAAGTGGCCTCTAGGTCATAAAGCTGGACATTGGAACTTCAAAGAGTCTTTGAGAATACGGAGAGGTACAACAGTGGCAAAAGGAATCCCCTGCCATGATACTCTAGTACTGTACAATCTCATCATACAATCATCATACAATCAGTATCATACAATCTCTTATTTACAAGAATCAGGACTGCATCAGGATGAGTTGAAGTTTAGCTCAGACAGCTGTGCATTTGGTATATTGTGAAATCAGCTGTACAAATAGAAGGCAGCACACAGACTGGCAGTGGTCACAAATGGTTCATGGAAGTCCCCAATGGATAATAACACTAAGCCCTGCACTGGGGGTGAATCCGCTGCAGTTATATAGAGGCTCCGGCTTCTACATAATTTTGGTGGATGCACCACTGCTTCTAAATGTAAGACAGCTTTCTAGCTGTCTTACATGTAGACAATTTTCTACGCCTAAAACAGGCCATGCCATGGAATATCAGTAATGAATACATATGCACAGGGGCACATGCTGTACATATTTTTTGGTAGGTCAACACTTCTGTATTAAATATTTTTAGTTGGTCTTATACAATATTCTAATTTTCTAAGATACTGACTTTTGGGTTTTCATTAGCTATAAGGCATAATCATTAACATTAACCCCTTCAGGACCCTGTGATTTTTCACCTTAAGGCCATTTTTAGCAATTCTAACATGTGTCACTTTATGTGGTGATAAGTTTAAAACGCTTTTACTTATCCAGGCCATTCTGAGATTGTTTTCTCATCACATACTGTACGACAGTAGTAAATTTGAGTCAAAATATTTCATGTTTATTTATAAAAAAAATACCAAATTTACCAAACATTAGCAAATTAGCAAATTTCAATTTCTCTACTTTTAAAATACATAGTAATACCTCCAAAAATAGTTATTACTTTACATTCCCCATATGTCTACTTCATGTTAGGATCATTTTAAAAATGACATTTTATTTTTTGGGGATGTTAGAAGTTTAGAAGCAAATCTAAAATTTTTAAGAAAATTTCCAAAATCCAATTTTTTAAGGACCAGTTCAGTTATGAAGTCACTTTGTGAGGCTTATATAGTGGAAACTCCCCATAAATCACCCCATTTTAGAAACTACGCCCCTCAAGCTATTCATAACTGATTTTACAAACTTTGTTAACCCTTTAGGTGTCCCACGAGAATTAAAAGAAAATCGGAATTAAATTTCAAAATTTCACTTTTTTTTAGATTTTAAATTTTAATCAATTTTTTCTGAAACACATCAAGGGTTAACAGCCAAACAAAACTCAAACTCACAGAAACACCCCATATGTGCTCAAAAACTGATGTATGGGCGCACAGCAGGCTTCAGAGTGGAAGGAGCACCGTAGGGCTTTTGGAGAGCGGATTGAGCTGGAACAATAATTGGAAGCTATGCCGCATATGAAGACACCCTGAGCTGGCCCCACAGTGGAAACCCCCAAAAAGTGACCACATTTTGGAAAGAGCACCCCTCATGGAATCTTTCAAGGTGTGTGGTGAGCACTTTGAGCTCAAAGGTGTTTCCTAGAATTAGGAAACACTTGGCAGTGAAAATGAAAAATTGCAATTTTTTCACAAAAAAAAAGTTGCTTTACACCCACATTTTTCACTTTCCTAAAGGGTAACGGGACAAAATGCACCCCAAATTTTGTTCCCCATTTCCCTCCAAATACGGCAACAGCCCATATGTGCTTGTAGCCCGATGTATGGGGGCACAGCAGGCTTCAGAGTGGAAGGAGCACCATAGGGCTTTTGGAGAGCGGATTTAGCTGGAATAATAATTGGGAGCTATGCCGCATATGAAGACACCCTGAGCTGGCCCTACAGTGGAAACCTCCAAAAACTGACCCCATTTTGGAAGGAGCACCCACGTACGAACATTTTAAGTGGTCCGTTTTATCAAACCGGTGTCTCACAGAAGGCAGAAACACTTGTTAAAGCATTTCAAAGCACACATTTGTGAAAATGAAAAATTACTAACAGACCCCAATTTTTCACATTCACAAGGGGTTAAAGGAGAAAATGCACCCCAGTATGTGTTCCCCATTTCCTCCCTATTCAGGAACACCCCATATGTGCTTGTAGCCTGCTGTATGGGCGAATAGCAGGCCTCTAGAGGCAAACAGCAAAATATGGATTTTGCAGGCCAGAATTAACATGCATGGTTCTTTAAGTGGCATGTCGCATATTCAAAAATTCCTGAGGTCCCCAGAAATGAAAAACCCCAAGAAGTGACCCCATTTTGGAAAGATCACCCCTGTAGCGTTGTTCCAGCCAATCGCGGCGCTGGCAGGGGACGCCAAACAGTGGTGTCCCCTGCCTCACCTCGGAGGTGCGATTTTCCAGTCTTAATTGATCGGCCAATTGCATCGCTGGGAGCTGCAGGCGGGCGAAAATACGCCTCGCTGTCCTTACCTGGCGTGGATGCCTGCCGGTAAGAGCAGCCATGGTGCGGCGATTCACCCGCGATCGCCTCCCAGCCGCATGTACGTCATGGGTCCTTAAGGGCTTAAAGGAAATAAATGCTTGAACTAGATCACTCTGTGTGTAATGAATCTATAGAAGATGAGTTTCACTTTTTGAATTGAATTACTGACATTAGCTTTTCGATGATATTATTTATTAAGATGCACCTGGATAAACAATGTGTGTACAGAAAATTACCTTTCAAGAGGTAGAAAATCACTGACTAGTCATTCTTATCCGAGTTTACAGCTCATGCTGAAGAAAAAAAATCCTTATGCCCTTTTCACACGAGCGGGAGACTCGCATGTCTCCCGCAACGCATCTACAGGTCTGGACTCCGGCACTGGCTGGGATCGCATATAATGCTCTGCGATCCCTGTCCATGCAGAGTCCAGCCCTGTAGATGCGTTGCGGGAGACATGCGAGTCTCCCGCTCGTGTGAAAGGGGCATTATTACTTGTAAGGTAGTAGAGATATAAAGGAATAAGCAACAAAAACTGCAATTTCGATATTTGGTTTAGTAGATCATTGGTAAATAGAAAAGTGGTCTGAAGAGGATGAAGGTATCACTAAGCAACCCCACCATTACCCTGGCTAAGGCTGGCACCCACACTGCAAATACATTAAATTCTCCCACCATAATCTACACCGACTCCTGGTGTATATTTTGCACTAATTTGAGACAGTCTTGTTCAAGACATTAATACAACTGAGCACAGGCAATTGATCACATGGGATGTAATCTGCTGTGGAAAGATCCAAAGCAAATCATGCAGATTTGCAACAGATTCCACCTGATAAATTGCAAAGGGTGAAATATGTTGTCGAGATCTGTAGCACACATTGACAGGTCAATTTATGCTGTGGATATTTTTTTGTAGCATGTGGATTTCTTAACATCTCATCCACTTTGCTGGTAATGTAAAACACTGCAGATTTCCCCCAGACATTTCAGTGCTGATTCATCCGCATGGGATGTAATTTGCAACAGAAAAATAGAAGGCAGAATCCACAATTTATATGGGGATTTGTGTTGGATTTTGCTGCAGGTTTGGCACAGATTTCACCCTTTGCATTGTAAAATCTGTGGTGGAAATCTGCAGCATACATGACATTAAAGGGGGTTAAGACCTGCACCGAAGTTCAATTTATGCTGTGAATTGAGTTGTCGCCCATGACTCCTAGTTTCTCTTTTATAACATCATCCAAAAAATGAAAATGTATTTGTCCTTGGCTTTGATTTTCTTCCACTCTTTAGGTTAGGGCTCACTCTGCCAGATGCACCTACTGATCATGAATGTGGTCGCACAGAAATCCAACAGCTTTAGATTTCTGCTAACTGTTGTGGTGTGGTCGTGTCAACCTATTATTATGTGTGATGTAGTAGTGCAACATTGCCATTAGCAGATTTAAAAGGATCATATGAGATTTCACTCTTATGGGTGATGAAAGAAGATTGAGGAAGAAGACATCTCTCTCAGAGAAGGGACCATAGGTTATCAGCACAGTTTTGCCTAGTGTGGGGTTTAGAGCTTCAATATGAGGGTCACTGTGTTCAGTGCCCACCAATCTACAAGTAATTACATGTCTTAGTCATTAGGATCCCATTCAGCACTATATAAATGTTCATTAGTTTTAGAGATGAGCGAATCATCCAAAATTCGCTTTGCCTAATGATCGTCGAATTTTTAATAAGATTTGTACTTACTACGAAGCTATTCGGTCGAAGCTGTGTACAAATCATACATTATTATGGTAGTGTTCTGCAAACATTCGCGCACTAATAACAAACATACAGTTGTTAAAGGTACGCTACTTATGTGAACACGTACGCATGAGTGTACAAATTGCGTACAAATCCTCAGCATACTATTGTCTAGCGATTGCGTAATACACAGGCACGCACGACGCTAGGCCGCGGCGTGCACTCCTCAGAGGCAAAGCGAAGTTTACAAAATGGCATCCAGGCGATCTTCAGCATTTAGCTCTGGAGAGCTTAAATACATGATCCGGCTGATGGACCGGCAGGATTATGATGGCACACACTGACACCCGAACCAGGAGAAGAAGGAGAGTGCGGACCCCGGGCCAGATCCAGTGGAAATGGTCCGATTTGAAGTTTAAGTGCCCAGAGATACGTGCCCCTTCCCAGTAATTTGCCTTAGGCTACTTTGACATATGTGGTGGTGATCCTGCAGGCTGTTATGCAGTATTTGTCCTGCCAATTCCCGGCGTTCTTGCCGGATTGCGGCCAGATCAGCGCCGTCCCCCATTATTGTTAATGGGTCTGGCCGTTCTCCCGTTTGTGTCGGGCAAATGCGCTAGTGTGAAAGAAAGTACCCTTAGATATATGCCCCTTCATAGTTAGCGCTTCCTCCTCCTACATACAGACTGAAAGACGTGCTCATGCTGCAGCTAATGTGAGTGGGTAATATCAAAAGTATTCCCACGTTATCGATATTAAGGAATTTATTGCAATAACTATATATATTGCGATAAATACCCATTTAGAAGGAAAAAAATGGATATGGCCCTCCTCAGGCTCTCACTCATAATATCTTCATAGTAGTATACAGTGTTAGTATTAAAAATGGTCATCATAACAATTGTGTACGGATTTATGTTGCAGAGCAACGTCAACGACGGTGTCACCATAGTCACCGCCAGCGTCATGCCCGGATGGCCACTGCAGTACCTGTAGCTTCTAGCAAGTGTAAACATATTTAATTTATTTTTAATCCAGGCTATGTGGGAGTGCAGCTGCAGTGATATAAGAGCACTAGTGGTTAGGAATGGGATCCAGCCCGAAACTATTCACATGTATCAACATCAGAAGTTACAACTGTTCATTAGAGTTGAATGTAATGCCATTATTTAATGAGTTTTGACAGCTGCTGTACGACAGAGGAGCCCCTCCCACCGTCCTCCACAACAGCGAGAGAGGACCCCACCTGCCCCTCCAACACCACCAGCCCAACTTCCAGAGGTAGAAGGTAGGTAAAATAAAAACAGAAATCTAAGCTGCAGAAACCAGTGTCAGACAGCTGCTGCCAAGGCCAATAAGATAATGGGCTGCATCAAAAGAGGCATAGATGCCCGTGATGAGAACATAGTCCTGCCACTTTACAAATCACTAGTCAGACCACACATGGAGTACTGTGTACAGTTCTGGGCTCCTGTGAACAAGGCAGACATAGCAGAGCTGGAGAGGGTTCAGAGGAGGGCAACTAAAGTCATAACTGGAATGGGTGGACTACAGTACCCAGAAAGATTATCAAAATTAGGCTTATTCACTTTAGAAAAAAAGACGACTGAGGGGAGATCTAATAACTATGTATAAATTTATCAGAGGTCAGTACAGAGATCTCTCCCATGATCTATTTATCCCCAGGACTGTGACTGTGACGAGGGGCCATCCTCTGCAGGAAAGAAGGTTTGTACACAAACATAGAAGAGGATTCTTTACGGTAAGAGCAGTGAGACTATGGAACTCTCTGCCTGAGGAGGTGGTGATGGTAAGTTCACTAAAAGAGTTCAAGAGGGGCCTGGATGTATTTTTGGAGGGTAATAATATTACAGGTTATAGTTACTAGAGAGGGGTCGTTGATCCAGGGAGTAATTCTGATTGCCTGATTGGAGTCAGGAAGGAATTTTTTTCCCTAAAGTGGGGAAAACTGGCTTCTACCTCACAGGGTTTTTTTTTGCCTTCCTCTGGATCAACTTGTAGGAAAACAGGCCGAACTGGATGGACAGATGTCTTTTTTCGGCCTTATAAACTATGTTACTATGTTACTATGTAATGGGTGGACCTTCTGTCTTCAAAATATAAGCTAAATTTATGTTTTATCTTTTGTAGCTCCAATCGTCAGGGAGGAGTTTTCCCCTGGACCACTAGAAGACCACTCAGTATGGGTGTCCAGTAAGTACAAATCCCAAACTGACCATGTGTGGCCTTCTCAGTGAGCAGTTCAAAGAAAAAAATGGCTCAATACAGATACATGTCACTGAATAACTTGTTCCAGTAGATATACCAAATATTTAATGACATGCAATTGCTAAAGTATTCTGATCCAGGTGCTGGTTTGAAAGTTTAGAATTTTTTTCATGGGACAACCCCTTTAAATCGATCATACTAATTATATTACTGTTTCCACCCCTACAGATATCCCCACTGACTTTGAAGTGGAGGCATCCTTACGCCGCTTTGACACCAGGTTCCATGCTGCCTCCTGACTTATTCGCGGCCTGCAGCTGGAGCTCAGAGAACTGCAGGCGATGATGGCCAGACGTCACCTTTTGTCCTTTTGTTTATTATTTTATTATTTGTTGAAAGTTATTATTTATTACTAAAATTATTCTTCTAAAACCTGTGTTTTGATTGTTTTTTTTAAACCTTTAACCCCTTCCTGACATAGTGTGAAGAAGACAGGCATGTCTGTTTAGGCCAGAGCCTCCAAAAATTGTGCATAGGCCAGAGCCCGCATTAGTGTGAAGAAGACAGGGTTGTCTGTTTAGGCCGGAGCCTCCAAAAATTGTGCATAGGCCGGAGTCCGCATTAGTGTGAAGAAGACAGGGTTGTCTGTTTAGGCCGGAGCCCGCATTAGAGTGAAGTAGACAGGGTTGTCTGTTTAGGCCAGAGCCTCCAAAAATTGTCCAAAGGCCATTTACCCGGATTAATAAACACAGGGTGTTGGCAGGCCAAAGCATTAATAAATTATGCACAATCCGGTTCACGGATTACAGTAAGAGAAAAAGGCTTGGCTTGTTTGGAAAACAAGCCTGTAAACATTGTACCTTGTAAAGATAGGCAGTGAAAATTATATATGGGCTTTTCATGGGTGCCACGGCCAATAGTAGTAGGGGATGGGGTATATTAGCAAAGAGTGATTAGTAAATACAACAAACTGCGGTGGAGTATAACAATCTCCACTAATGTAACTTGTAATGGGAGGCGGAGGTAACAACAGTGTAACAATTTTATTTTTTAATACCATTTTTACTTTTTTTATTTTTTGGGGGGAGGAAAGGCTCCAAAACAAATTTAAGAATACTAAATAGAACTGAGAACGGTGTATAACAACAGCTGCTCGCCTGCTAAGTACTAATGTTGAAAACGGAGACGGAGGTAGACAACAGTTTTTGGATTTTAATAAAATTTAGGGGTTTTGGTTTGGGGAGCTCGGGTTTGCACAGCCCATGACACAAGAGACGTTTGGCATGCAACTTTATGGGCCGGCTGACAGCAACAGTGGGAAGACACTCTGACTATTTCGGCCTGCAAGGCCTGATCTAATCATCTGCTTCAGCAAGAGGAGTGTGAAAATCGGAGGTAATCCAGCCTTTATTCATTTTTATAAGGTGTATAGGTGTTTTTTTGGACACTGCCAGGTTTGGTCTGTTTAGGTGTCACCCCCCCCCCACCCCACCCCAGCGGCGCTAAAAACCCTCTCTGACATGACACTTGAGGCTGGGCAGGAAAGAAGCCCTAGTGCATACTGGGCAAGTTCCAGCCACTGTTGTATTCTGGCTGCCCAGAAGTCCAGGGGGTCTGAGAAGAGGCTTTGCGAGCCAGACTGCAGGTAAGCCTGAACCTGTTCGTTGAGGTGGGTGGTCTGGGCCTGTTCACTCGGCTGTGGCTGTTGGGAGGCTGAAAAAAATAGTTGCATCATGCTCAAAGGCTTAACTGGCTGCTGCTGGTTGTTGCAGGAGGTGGATGACACTGCCGGACCTCCTTTTCAGATACGTTGGCAGCAGGCTGGGGCTGGCTGAAAGCTGTGGCCAGGTTACTACATAGCTTCTCCCGGAAAGATACTAATTTCTCCTCCCTTTCCTGGGGAGGAAAACAATCCCCCATGTTGGATTGATACCACGGGTCCTTTGTCAGTCTGCCTTATTTTTAGGATACGCCTGTCACTCCATAAGCATGTGAGCTTACAGCTCGCCATCCTGGCCTAGGAGCCAGTTCTTTCCATCTCAGCCTCTCTCTGAGACACTTCAGTGTCCCTTAAAGTGTCATCGTCATCCTCCAGCTGTGTCTCCTCCTCCTCCTGGTCATCATCAAAATCCTCCTCCTCCCCCCTCCTCCTCCTCTACCTGAAACTCCTCATCCTCCTCCTGCACCTCCATGGAACTTTGTCGTTGGGGCTCCACTACAGTGACAGCATGGCGTGCAGAGAGATGTCCAGGATTTCCTTCCCCCATTGCCCCCTGCTGCATGAGCGTCAGTGTCTTTTCAAGGACAAATATTAGTGAAACAATATCGTTCACACCGCAGCTGTCCCAGCTGACCAATTTAGTGGCTTCTTCGAAGGGCGTTAGAACAGTGCAGGCATCTCGGACCAGCCTCCACTGATGGAAATCTAAGCCACACCTGCTCCCTATGGTCGATGATTGTGGCTGCTGCTGGACAAAGTGATCCACTGCTCTACGCTGCTCAAGGAGCCGCTGCAACATATGAAGCGTGGAATTCCACTGAGTTGGCACGTCACCTATCAACCGGTGTGGTGGAAGACCGCTTTGCCGCTGCAAGTCCAGCAGAGCGTTGCGGGACACATAAGTGACTCAAATGAGTGCAAAGCTTCCGTGACTTTGCCAGCACTGTGCGCAGGCCAGTGAATGTTTTGAGAAATCTCTGCACCACTAGATTTAGGACATGTGCCATACAGGGAGCATGCGTGAATTGACCCAGGTTCAGCGCTGCCACTATATTTGTCCCGTTGTAACTCATAACCTTGCCCACTTCCAACTGGCGGGGAGACAGCCAGTGTGCTATTTGCTGCTTGATGTAATGCAGCAAGCTCTGGCCTGTATGGCTGCTGTTCCCAAGACAGATTAAGTCTAAGACACCGTGGCAGCGTTTCACCAGGCACATGTGATAGGAAGGAGGGGGGTGAACTCTCTGCCCTGATGCTCCAGCAGGTCAGATTGCCCGTGGAGGTGGAGGAGGGAGCGGATAAGTGTTGGGTGGTCTGCAATCCTGGCTGGAAAGCGCATGGAGGTGCCAAAAGCAATTGGCCCTGTTGCTGGGGGGTTCCTGCCTCGCTGCCACTAAAAACATTCAGCCAGTGGGCCGTAAAGGACATGTATTGCCCCTGGCCATAAGCACTGCTCCAGGTGTCCGTGACATGCACAGTGCTGCAGAGGGACAGCTGCAGGGAGCGTCCTATATTGTCTGCCACATGCAGTAAAGGGCAGGGATAGCTTTGTTTGAAAAGTAATGCTGGCTAGTGAGAAATGCACACGGTTGACGACGAGGTGTATGTACTAGTTACGCCCCTGGATGCGGCCTGCTTGACGCAGGAGAAGTAACCAGCTCTTCAGTATTAATGCGCTGCTCTAATCCACCTTGGTAAGACAAATTTGCGGCATGACGCCGCTTCAGATGGTTCCACAGAGCAGTGGTCCCTACATTTCAGGCTTTCCCACGGCTCAATTTCTGTTTACAGAAATTGCATGGGCCAAGCTGATGTCCCCCGGCATCTTCCGGGGGAAATACATCCACACACCTGACGCTCGGCCTCCAGAGGTGGCCAAGCTTGTAGCCCTTGCACGCTTAGACCCTGATGCCAGCCCCACCATACTTGGGGTCTCTCAAGGCAGGCCTGGCCCTGGGCCTAACTCACCTCTGCCCTCTGTTGCTGCCACTACCACTGCCCTCCTCCTAGGAGATCAAATCCTCCTCACCAGCCCGATCCGCATCCCAGGTCCTCCTGTCTAACACATCATCATCAGACTCCCCCACCACTTTTTCTGACTGCAATATAGGCTGTTCCAAACCAACCTCCACTTCCGGACAGTCCAAACTCTCTCAGACTGCTCTCTAAAAATCATCAGGAAGGCTTTCCTCCACATCTGCCGTATTGTGCGATGGGGTTCGGTGGTCTTTTATTTGATAAAATGCAGAAGGCACACCACTAGGAGGGGGCACTGAAGGCTGCAAGGTGGAAGAAAATGACAGGCTTTGCTGGAGCGGAATGGTGGAGCAGGAGGAACGCTCTGAGTCTGACCCCTGGCTACATGATACTGTATCAGCAGAGGAAAGTACCTGCCTGATTAATTACTAGCCCTGATATCTGTATTATGGATGCCCAGAACAATTACACCACAATTTGAAGAAAACAGTTCTCTGTCTTTCAGAACTTCACAGACAGTGCTTCTGCTCGTCTCAGCAGTTGCAGCACAAGTGATGCGTCACAGGCTTACCGAGCCTATGGGCCAATCAGAGCAAGCCCTTCCCACTAGGTCAGGTGACCACTTTCTTCCCAGGCTTTTTGCCACCTATTTCCGAATGAATAACAAACATACAGTAAAAGTTCGCTAATTAACTCAATTCGTACACAACAGTGTATAAATTAACTGATACTCAGCATTTGCGTACAATTCATCGGACAAGTACGTAGCTTATGCGTACAAAGGTTTAAGAACATTTAAGATTCGAATGGAGCGAATCTGAAAAAATCCGGATTCGCTTCGGAGTAGAAAATTGTGTAGATTCGTATCGAATCTACGAAGCAGCGAAAAGATTCGCTCATCTCTAATTAGTTTCAATATGAAACACTTCTTCATTTCAACATTTTGTCTTTTTTGGAACTTTTAATAATTGTTGTTTCTTTTCTCCCCTTTGCTGAAAGTGTGCCATATGATCTACTTTAGAATAATTTAAGAGTACATTTGTGAAAGTTTCATTCCTTCTTTAGACAATATTAAGTAATCTGCCAGTCTGCTCTAAATATCAGTCTCTTAGTTACACTGCTTTAATTAAAGGAAGAATGTCCAGTGTATATGAGCTCTGATTTTTTTGAACGACTCTATTGTTAAGCTTGAAGGAGCAGTGAGAACAGCCAACTATGGATTCTGTGGGAATGTCTTCTAGCCTATGAAACATTCTCCTTAAATAGAAGACCAGGAACTCACTTCTTCAATGATCATTAAGGGGCCTTTATATTTAAAGGTGCTTTCATGCCATCTCAGCCTACATACAGTATATAGAAAGTGAAGTGTTGATTATGAAAGTATTATTGAAGTGATTTTCTGGGATTTTCATATTAACATGGTAACAATTTATAAGGCCGAAAAAAGTTCGGCCCGTTTTCCTACAAGTTGATCCAGAGGAAGGCAAAAAAAAAAACCTGTGAGGTAGAAGCCAATTTTCCCCACTTTAGTGGAAAAAATTCCTTCCCGAATATTGATGGCCTAACCTCAGTATAGATGATTAAAATCAGATTGGTGGGGGTCCAACTCCTGGCACCCCCGCTGATCAGCTGTATGAAGAGGCAGTGGTGCTCCATGAGTGCTTAGGCCTCTTCCTAGGCCACGTGACTTCATCAGTCACATGGCCTAGGTGCAGCTCAAGTGAATGGGGCTGAGCTGCGTTGCCAAGTATAGCCACTATCAAGTGGATGGTACTGTGCTTGGTGAGCTGCAAGGATGCTGTGGAACTCACCGGACCGCAGCTTCCTCAAACAGCTGACTAGTGGGCGGCTGGAAGTCGAACCCCCGTTGATCTCATATTGGATAACCTATACACAATACCCCTAGATAAATTTCTTGAAGGGTTTAGTTTCCAAAATGGGGTAACTTTCTGGACTTTTACACTGTACTGGTAACTCAGGGGCTCTGCAAATGTGACATGGCACCTGAAAATCATTCAGGAGAAAATGTGTAGCAAATTGTTTCTTATTACCTCTAAGGTAGTAGAGACATTAAGGAATAAGCAACAAAAACTGTCATTTTGACTATGAAATTTTGATATTTGGTAATTGGTCTAGAAGATCATTCGCTCTGGTAAATAGAAAAATGGTCTAAAGAGGGAGAACCCACCATTACCCTATCAACAGATGAGAATATTGGGGGGGTTGACAAATACTTGCCCCATTCTTGTTCTCCTGGGTGATAAGTAACAACCACAGGTCTTTAGAGGCCCTAAATAGACAACAGTCCATTTTATGGATGTATCCATGATGAAAATCAGAATTTTGGACAGCTGACCTGTCCTGGATTTTGAGCTCCTGAGTTGGTACAGCTGTGCGAAGTAATTCTATTTTCTGAGCACTACCATGAGGTATTAACTACAACACAGCACAGGGGATTTCAGTTCATAACAGTAGTGTTCATCTCACCATTAAGAAGCCGCATGTCCCAAATCTCTATTTTGTCACATTATGACAGCTATGCAAATTAATTCCCATCTCTGGACATGGATATTTCACATTTCACAGATGGATCCGGCAGAAGCCCTGGAATTCTGTACTTGAAATGAAAGTAACTAAATGATTTAGGATCATAGTCGCAATGGTTGCTAACCAGCCATTTGGAAGCAGCCCAACATTACTTTGTGGACTGTCTCAGGTTTGATTTAACTATCCTAATAAAAGAAAATTTGCCTGGTTTATGTGCCTTATCTGAACATCTGCACTCTGACTGGCCTGTCACTCCCAGAATAAAGGCAGGATATGACTCATTACTATATTAGATGCTCTGTGCCCCATGATAATGCATGTAACACACTGTACAGTACTACACTAACAGTAGATAAATGTGCTTAATAAAAACAATATTCATGAACTTAAAAAATAAACTAGGAAAATGCATTTACTTCTATTGTTACTAAAAGGTGCCTGTAGTTTACCAGTACACTGCTGATTTACATGTGTTATATGCAATCTCCTGATCGTTTCTTTCTCAACACGGTTAAAGGGGTTATCCCACGAATCATTTTCATACCAAAAGTTCTGAAACATTGTTAATAGCAGTTTTAAAGTAAATGACAGTGTTTCTAGAATAAGATATCTTCATCATTTTTGCTTTCATGTGCTCCCTTTGGTGCCGATTCTTTCAGTCATTTTAGTAGCAAAGTAAACATTCAGCTGGGTTCAAATCCGCTCTGGTTTTCATTACGTTTCTGCAGCAAAAACCACAACAAAACCATAAGTACTATATGCGGTTTTTGCCATGGAAAAGACAGCAGATTTCAACCTCCACTAGGGAGATTTGCAGCATAAATTGACATGCTGCAGCTTTCAAAGCTAAACTGCAGTTTTTTTATGCAGCGTGTGAATGAGCATTTAGAAATGTGTCTGGTGCTTTACAACACTACGGATATGCCATATGAAAATACATGTGAATCAGTGAAATGTAAATCCAGTCTTAAAACATACCCAAGTTTGCATAATGCCTGTGCTTTTTTGTACAATCATAACTGTGAAGGAACAGGTGTTTTTTGGGCTTCTCTAATGTCTCTTTCAGCCATATTATTCCCTGTTACAGCTGCACAGCTAGATGCATTTCCCTCAGAAGCAGTGGGGTGTCTCCCTTCTGAGGAATCTATCAGCACTACAGGAAATCAGACTGAGGGTGAGTTCGCACTTATGTTATGGCATTCCGTTATAGGTTCCGTTTATAACGGAATTCCCAGATGGAATGCAAAACGGAAGCCTTTAATAGGCATTCCGTTTTGATACTTCACAATAGAAGTCTATGGGCAAGCATAACTGATCCGTCTGGTTTCTTTTGCAGGACGGAAAACAAAGTCCTGTTTGCAAGTGCGAACCCACCCTTACAGACACACAGGAGGCTCCTATAATCATTAAAAGCTGAGTAGAAGCAATTCTTTTACCAGGCTCACGATTTTAGCTAGATCTGACACCCCCCTCTTCCTCTCAGCCGTCTTCTGACAATAGGCAGTGGACTGCAAATTAGGTGGAAGTGAGACCCCTAGTGGCCAGCTTTTACAGCTTTTTTTTCTGGTAGATGCAGGCATATTTCTAAAATGAAGTGATTTAGAAATGTGCTAGTTACACCATTCTCTATTAAATTATTATTAAAATTGTGTGAAATTATAGTGACTCTTTAAGGCAGATTTACACACGCCAACCCAGCAGGCAATTATTTGGAAGGAATGATTCCTTCCTGATAAGTGGAGGTAAGAACAGCTTTTACATGCAGCAATCACTCCCTCTACAATCGATATATACTGCCATTGCTCGTACTCATACATATTCATTGTTTCTGGGCAGCAGATTGCAGTTCACATAGCATGCTAGATTCTGCTGCCCAGAAATTCTGATTTAGGTGTCCGCATAAACAATTAATTCCCCTGATGAACAAGTGTTTTGCTCATTCATCACATGACAGGCGGCAACTTTACATGGGCCAATATTTTAGAATGAATGCGTGGACTAACGTTCATCTCCAATACTTGGCCTGACAATTGCACTGTGTAAATCAGCCATAACAATAATGGTCGGCTTTCTAAGAAAATGTTATAGCCATCTTAATTCACAATTATCTTTACAGTATAAACAAGATGAATGCAATCATAGTTTTGTGGTAAATATAACAGTATATGAAAACCTAGATTCGAAAAATAAATTCAGTACCTAAGTATTGTTGTAGGGGGTAGGAAAATGTAGTTCTGCAAAATAATGAGCTTTTAGCCTCAGAACAAGGATACGGAAAAGTTATTTTCTTACTAAAATGGATTAACATACTTGTTGGACTTAAGGTTATTCGTCATAATTACATTAACCAGTAATTCCAGTATAGACGACTACTGCTAGTATTGCAAGCAAGACTAGTACATTGTTATCATGTGACCATGGAACTGGACTGACTGGGGCAGACTGTTTTAAGAATGTAGTGTCAAAGGTACTATGAGTTATGTTTCACCCCGTCCCTACAGAGTCCTGTATATCCCTGCTCACATCATTACACCATCTGGGCAACTGCCGGTAAGTACAGAGGGTTTTCTACCATTTAAAGGGCTTATGTCTTTAAAAAATATGCAAATTAGAGCTTTAATGGCTTCTGTTGACAGATTTGTACCTATGAAACTGGCTGACCTGTTACATGTGCACTTGACAGCTGAAGACACCTTTGTTGGTCCCATATTAATATGTGCCCGCATTGCTGAGAAAAATGAAGCTTTAATATATGCAAATGAGCCTCTAGGAGCAACAGGGGCGTTGTCATTACTCCCTCTGCAACTACCTCGCCCTCTCCATTTTGATCGACAGGGCCAAGCAGGCGTGATCACTTTTACACTGCCTGGCCCTGTCAAAGTGCAGAGGGCCTGGCCTCAAGGTGTAATGGTAACACCAGAGGCTCATTTGCATATAGTAAAACAATTTTTCTCAGCAATGTAGGGACATGGGACCAACACAGATGCCTTCAGCTGCCAAGTGCACATGCAACCGGTCAGCCAGTTTTATAGGTACAAATCTGCTGACATACGCCCTTTAAAGGGGTATTCCCATCTCACAAATGTAGTTTGTATAGTTAGATATAGCCATACCAATATTATTACTAATAGAATGTATTTATATAAAATGTACCATTTAGAAGATTTGCCTATTTGTATATCCATTGTCCCACACACATCAGTCAGGCCCTTGCCCCTAGTTACGGCCACAGCGGCCATGTAGTAGTGGTGGTCGGCTTGCTCTTGTTCAAACCCGCTCTGAGGTAACTACTGTATTGTGAACGCACATTGCATGAGCATGCAGAGACACATCTTAGGGGACTTTCACATCTGCGTTTTGGACGCTACCCATCCAAAATGCAATGGTCAGGATCCGTCCAAAACGCAGACTTTATAAACTGATCCTTCTCCATAGGTGCACTTAGGCCCTAATTTGTACATTTTTAAAAACTCTTATTCATTCTTCTAAAGCTCAACAGATCAGGGGAAGAAAAGTATATTTTAATAGCAGGGTCACCCCTACCAAACATTATGGCTGGTTTGCTAGGGTTGATCCTGCTGACCGATGCCCTTCGAATACTGAGGACCTGTCCTCAGGTTAGGTCATCAATATCATATTGGTGAGGGCCTGACTCTTGGCTGTGGTGCTCAGGTGTGCACTTTAGGACCCTTCCTTGGTCTTTGAAGTCATATCTGTCACATGGCTTTTCTGTAGTTTAGTGCCATTCAAATGTACTAAGCACAGCCACTATACAATATATGGCACTGTGACTGGTATATTTAGAAGATGATGTAGCGTTCATCCGAGTGCCGTGGCCCCTTCAAACGGCTGCATGGAGGGGATGTCAGGATTAGGATCCCCACTAGAGATGAGCGAGCGTGCTCGTAACGAGCACTGTAGCGCTCGGCTCCCCTGCGCTCGCATGGGCGCAGGCATCCACTTCCGTCGGGTGAGGAGAACGGAGGCGGATGCCTGCGCCCGTGCGAGCGCAGGGGAGCCCAGCGCTACAGTGCTCGTTACGAGCACGTTGGCTCATCTCTAATCCCCACCCATCTGATGTTGATGACATGTCCTAAGGAAACCCCTTTAACCACTGTATAATGAAAGATTTAGCATCAATGTGCCCCCATTACCATCTTACCATCTTCAAGATCAGCATTTGTGGTCAGTGAATGGAAATATTTACATCCTGAGGCTGAAAACCTTATACTTTTCACAACCTGCTTCCGTATGGGATGGACTGTAATTTTTTGAATCAACATTAGGGGACTCACAGCAACTGCAACATATATTGTAGCTTGCAGACCTAATTCATTTTAGGTGCAGTTACAGGCAGACAGTTTTTTATCATTTAGCTTGCTCATTGTGAGAAAGGAAGCAGGAGACTCGACATTTTAAATAACAGATATATAATGTAGTTTCTGCAGCTATAAACACCCTGGAAAAAGAAAAGCCTGCAAACTGAAAATTTCTTGCTGGTCCCCCAATGCAATGACCACACAACGCTGACATTGCATCTATAATGATGTTATTTGGCTGCAAAATCCAATCGCTTGAAGCTGTGGTGACTTCATCCACAGCGGAGGCGGACAACCTGTGGCCACATGCAGTTCATGATGTCATTCTGTGTGGCCCCTTTCATTTGGTCTGATGGTTGGTCACATGTATTTTCAGACACAAGAGGAGTGGCGTATAGCAGAAGAGCAGGGTAAGTAGTGTGTGTCGCCACTGACCTCCATCTATTGGCAGATCTGGGTTCTCCTGACCCTTTTTAGTAGATAGCAGATGTGCAGCTATATTCATTGTAGTTTATGGGAATAGTGACACACTTGGCTGTTTCAGAAACTCACAAACTACAACGGAGATAGCTCCATCCATCTACTAAGGGGAGAAAAGCACCCCATTATCCTGACAGGTGGGAGTCCTGGAAGGGGACCGCCACTCAGACATTTATGTCATATTACATACAATATGCCATTCATTGCTTAGATAGCAATACCCTGGCAAGTTTTATTGTGGAACTTGGAAGTGGTTCAATCTTGGAAAGGCCATGTTGCCAATTTGAATAGAGCCTAAATTATGCTTTCTGACATTCCCAAATGTAATTATATTCTTACACTGGAAAGACTGTTGTTTTTCATTTTCTACCAGTCTACAGTCTCTAGGATTTGTTCGATGAGACTTGGGAGGAAATTTAGCTTTTATAAATATATCCTATTAGTACTACTCTATTATACTATATCATGTACTTACAAAATGTCATCTGCTGAGTCTCATGATGTTACAAACTCAAAGAACTGCCAGTACTCCTTTACTCCGGCCAAAGATTGCAAATCTGACTGCCTGATTTGTGGATTAGACCACGCATTAGGTCATAAAGGGGAATAAAACTTTCAGTAATGGGAAGTGTTTAATACTGAACAGAAAGATTTTGCAGCATGAAGTCACCTGTAAGAAAAAGCAAAGGCAGATCTGGGCCCATGGCTGATAACCATCCTTATCATGTGTGGCTTTAGTTGAGATACGGTATGCAATTATTGGAACATACAATATTTACTTACAGGGTGTTCATTTATTGTTCTACAAGATGGCATATAATGTGGCAAACAGATAGTCTGACTGCTCTTTACATATACATATATATATATAATAAAATATCAAACAGTTGCATTCACTATATTTTATTAGTGATTTTTTTTTACAATATATTCCCATTATATTGAGATCATATGTATAACTTTTTACATGAGAAATTTATAATATAGTATATTTTTCTTTACAACCAAATAACAAAAATCTCTCTCAAACCCTTAAAATAGAAAAACAAACAGAACATAATAAAACTGGTTTGTAAAATAAGAAAATTTCAGAAACAAATCTTAAATACAGTGTGTATTCGTGTGTGTCTACACATTAAATTGTATATCTTAGGCACATTTTCTTAGCATACCATTAAGCCAGCAATGTCTTTATAACATTGGTTACAGCCACATCAAAGCAACTAATGGATATTTTAAGCATTGTTGAACAGTCATATAATCTTGCATTATATGCTGTGAGCCACAGTGCGAATGACTCCAAATAACTGAATGTCAGGGTAGGGCAGAACATACATTACTACCAGGTAAGTGCAAACCATGCTTCTCGGCTACAGACAGGACACCGTGCACTGGCTACGTCTGGTATAACCCAGCAATACCAACTGCACTGCCTGTTTGTAGTCTCCAAGATGCAAAGCATCTGTCTTTGTAAAATAAAAAGAGGTTGATCATGTACAGTTTATAGACAATTTAAGAAGAAACTAGTGGAAACAAGATTTAATAAAATCTTCTTGCAGTGAAGGCAAACACAATGTATAAGTTAAAAAAGTATCTAAGTATCAACTACCTACTGATTATCAATGTATTACAGTAGTGGCAACTGATCGGTATCACTTCAGGCCTCCCTGACGTCTACCTAGTTCTTAGTGAATAGATAGGTTTAGTATTGCATCAACTCAAATTCGGGCACATGTGCTGTATACAGCAGATAGGTCTATGTTGAGAGAGCAAAAGATTGATCCCCTATATGCTAAGAAAAAAAACCCAAAATGATAAATAAGATATAAGATGCATGACGTTTCGCAGATCCACAGTGCCTACATCATGTAAACTGAGTAAATGTTAAAGCTAGGCAATAGAAAGCAATGTGACATTTAGCCTGAGAACAAACCCTTGTGCCATCGCGTGGATTATTGAAAAAGACCTATAAAATAAAACAAAAAAACCCTGTTTAGTGCAAAACTGGCCATGCATGGAATTTGTCTGACTACACTTAATAGAAATGATTATCTGTGTTTAGCGGATTAAATGTCTTTGGGGAAATAAGAGGATGAAAGATGCATGGATGTGAAAAAGTGGCAAATATGCCACAAAACAGACCAGCTACCATGCATATATAAAGCCTCCTGCTTCACAAGGGGGACGGGCAATGCTATTTGCTTCCTGTGAACAATCCACATTATTGTCATGGCACACGGAGGTTTAAACTGATTAAAATAATATGGAATTCCTTCCATAATTCAGCTATCTTGCATTGCACTGAGTTGCGTGAAAACCCAGAACGGTTAAAAACTCTAGATCATCTGAAATATAAAAAGTTAAATAAGATCCTGTGTCATGAAAAATTCGAGTATTTATTGTAGAGTGACACACAGTGCTGCTATTCTGTACACGAGAACGTGAGATAGAAGAACAACTGTATACAGATCATTAGTGGCGCCTGCATTCAGCGGCAATGCATGCATCCTAAAAAAACTAAAGTACTTAAAGACTTCTCCTCCCCAACATCTCGCAATTTCATAGGTGTTCTTACGTGATATGCTGCAGGCAATACATGTAGTAAGTACCATATTGTCCATTAACAGTATTGTAAGTATGGGCATGCAGATGCCATAGACATAACGTTCTGTAGAAAACACAGAAAACGATGATTATCCCTTTTTAACAGGAAAACAAGGCATAACTGTATTATCTTCCTCATCTATTGCATATCTACTAACCAGGTGCAAATGACGTCTGATAACTAGAATATAGGCGTTTAAACTAAAGAAGGGTAGGGATAAGTAAGAAAACTAGTGCAAAACAAATCATGGCCCAAGGAAACCCAGCAGATATCAGCTTCCAGTTTCACGTGATAAGTTCCAATGGACAATCCTGCTGCTTCTTTCACAACCTCACCAGCTTTGATTTGATACCTAATAGTACTGAAAAGCTCAATTACCCTAAAAATAGTGCTTTCCTTAGTCATTTAATAGTAATATCTTCCTATACTTAATTGCCATACAGTACCATCCCTATTATAAACCAGACCAAAAAAACTACAAAAAAATCTATACCACTTAAGACCTAGTGTTGCACATTTATAGCAGTAGTGCAAATGTTAATAGGCAGGTGCATGTACAGTCCTCAATACACATCTGCTAGGTGGTGATCTTCTTAAGTATCGGGTGGAATTTTCACAGGATATACGACCGTCCTCTTATCCAGTCCATACACTTGTAGACTTGTTTGGGTAGTTGATCGCAAAGCTGATAGCAGCAATGTTTTTCAATGCCTGTAAGTGCAAAGTGACAATGAGAAGACCATTTCATTGCTTCTTCACAGTTATAATTAACGGTGCCCCAGAGGCTGGATCCAGTGCAGGGTGCAGCTTTATAATATAATATATCACACTCTTATTTCTGTCCCTGTGCAGCTTCCAGAGTTGTGTAAACCAGATCTATGTGCAAAGCCATAATAAATTATATATATATATATATATATCAGGGAAAACAACAATTCATTTAAATAGAATGGAGGAAGGTAGTCCTGCAAGTTATTAGCTCTCGTTCATTGCTCTCCTGCCGGACAGTACACTAAACCTAGTTTTAAAGCTTTACCAAATGATGTAACTATGGGAGTGACGAATAATGACACTACCAGTCTCTGGTTAAACAGCATATACTACTATACTGATTTTTAGGTTTTTAGTCTCTTGATCTCCTTTCTTTGCCAATACAGTTTATTAAAGGTCTCCAGGTGGGTTCAGAGGGGGAAATATGTAGTTTTTGTTTTGCTACTTTAAAGAAGAACTCCCGCAACAAATTTTATTCCATGTCCTGCTAGAAATGTACATGATATAACTGCAGTGAATGTCATTTTCTTACCAGTAGCTGAATTTTTGAGTTATATCATCCTGAAGTTTCTTATCTGTGTCATGTGACTAGGAATTAGACCCACCAACTCACACAGCACCTTATGTGTGGACAGGAAGTCTAATTTTCTATGCATTTCTATGGGAGCCTCACTTTCAGTCTCATAGGAATGAATAGAGAAGTGACTGGCTTGCTGTTCTGGGTCAGTTGGAGGTCAGGGAGTTGGTCACATGACCCAGCTACAACAAGAAGAGAGTGGAAACTCTCAACTTCAGCCTCTGATAAAAAAAATATTCACTACAGATTATATCATGGACCTTTCTAACGGGTCAGAGAATAAAACTTTTTGCAGGAGTTCTTTAATTGACAGCGTGCAAACTGATGCCTATTCGGTTTTCGTGTAGGTCTCAAACACTCCTCTAAGGGCCTCTTTACCTGGGCAGACAATCGGTAACGATCGCTGATGGACAATATGGCACGTTTACTTCCATTTACATGGAGCCAACACTGGCAGTATATTTGGACAAATGACCATTTCATTCAATGTACAGTTTGCAAATTGTCAGAAACAGATCCCTGTTTACGTGCAGCAACCAAATGATGACTTTAAAGGGGCTGTGCAGATGGTACATATTGATGACCTATCCTCAAGAAAGATAATCAATATGTGGTCGGCGGGGGGCTGTCTGAAGATGAGGAAGCGGCACTCGTGTGAGCACTGCTTCCTCTTCAAGGATTACGCCGCGCATCGTCCCAGCCATGCAGAGTAATTACAAAATGCTTGTCCCATTCACTTGAATGGGGAAAGCACTTGTAATTACATTGCGCCACCTCTACAAGCGAAACAATGCATAGTATAAACTTGAAGAGGGAGCGACACTTGCAGAAGTACAGCTTCCTTTTGAAACAGCTGATCATCTGGGGTGCTGGGAAATGGCTGCACAACCCCTTTAGGCCCCTTGCAGACAAGCGTGTGTCACGCACGAAATCCGCATCGCAGCCCGTGGCCTGAACTCCTGGCACTGACAGGGTCACATAGCATTATACTGATTTATGATGCTATGTAACCCTTACAGTTCTGGAATGTGTTAGATACGGCACTGGGCCTGGCGAAACAGTTGAGGCTGAAGCCCTCAGTTGGGCTGGAAGAGCGCAGGCAGTGTTTGAGTGAGAAATGTCATTGATGCTGAAGGGAAGGGGCAGGGTTATCAGCTGCTAGTAGCAGGGGGGAGGGCGGGCCTGGGCACTGCCTGATTGAGAAATGTCATGGATGCTGAAGGGAAGGGTCGGGGTTATCGGCTGCTAGTAGCATGGGGGAGGGCGGCACCGGCGATGCTGGGAGGAGGAGAGGCGTGCTTGGGCTCTGCAGGAGGAAGGGCTGGGCACTCAATCGAGGCGTTCCTGGGCTCCTTTTAATGAAAACAACGCCCCTCTGGGCACCTTAATGAATTATTAGCATATGGATCAAAGTGGATTTTCTGAAGATAAAAGCAAGCTGCAAGGAAAATAAAGGCACATGTGGAAAGCGGGTAGGAAGTGCTGGAAGGACATACTTTTGGTTTAATAGCGATTAGCCAGGTGACAGATTCCCTTTAAGCCTATTACAGAGAAAAATCAAATCATGGCAGGAGAATCAGAGTCTTCTGTTATCCAGACAGAGAAGAACCAAACAAATGTGTTTGACCAGAGTAACAGCACTTCACATAGAAAAATACTCCAAAGAAGATACCTGTTCTGTGTACAGGGAGATTTGCTCATCTGTAGTCAAACTAATTAGATAATCCTCTAAGCAGCCCAGCTCCTGTAGTAACAAAACAGAAATAAAGAACGTGAATCTATAGGTGACTGCGAGCTGACGAAGGATGTATGTAAAAGCCTTATTAGTGCATACTAAAGATACGAGGAGACAAAAAAATGACCATTCAAGCCATATATCATACATTAGAAATGTGAAGTAAGCCATGGAAGAGGTTTCTCTAACATGCAGGTACTTAGGTTAAATAACTTTTATTTATGAATATTTAAAAGCATCAACGTCAGACATCACACACCGTGTGTGAAGCCAAATCAGTTCCACCAATTCTCACATATCTATCAATAACAAGTTACCAATAACCAGCATTTGCTGGGAAGCTAGTTTAAAAATTAGAACCAATACTACTGCTCCTCCTGTTGTCACTTTTGCAAAAATGCCTGCCACAACAGAAGATAAACAGGTTTTTATAAAAAAAAAAAAATTCTGTTAAAGAGGATCTGTCACCTCTCCTGACATGTCTGTTTTAATAGCTTCATGCATTCCCCATGTAATAACAATTCTGGAACATCTATTCTTATGTCTGTATGTTGTGCCATTCCTTTATTATTTCTACTAGAAGTTATGAATGAATTGCTAGCAGTCTGCAGTAAGGGTACAGAGGGGAGGTAACCAGTTGGGGGTGTGTACCTGCATAGACTGAAAATGGCAGCACTGACGGGATAGAGTCAGACTGTTTAGGGACACACCTCCAATGGGTTAACACCCCTCTGTACCCTTACTGCAGGCTGCTAGCAATTCATTCATAACTTCTAGCAGGAGTAATAAAAGAATGGCACACCATAGAGCCGTAAGAATAGATGTTCCAGAATTGTTATTACATGGGAAATGCGTGTAGCTTTAACACGGTTAGCAACATTCATGTAGGCCTTAGTCACATGTTCATGTAAGATTTCTGTCCCTAAAAAATGGTCTGTTCCTCATCCATGATGATGTCTGTGTTGTGCCAGTTTTTGTAACGCGTGTCCACAAAATAGACCAAAGCAGTGCATGCCTCCGCAGCTCTGCTCATTTCCTGTAGACCAACGGTCCACAAAAAACGGACATCTAAATAAAATATTGTCCCATATTTAATAATCCTAAAGATGGCTTTCGCTTAGACAGGAGGTCTAGACCTGCGCCAGATTTGCTACAGGGCTCAGGCTGGATGATAAATTTAGTGCAGGTATAGATAGTTTTCTCTGATATTGGTTGGCTTACTCCGAGACAGATTTTTATTCCAGAATTGTAGCTCAATTTTGGCTCATCTTCAGCCATGATCCTTTCCCCACAAAACTCCCCTCCTTTGCTAACCCACACTACCTTGTTGAGCATGTAGAAAAAAGTGTAGAAACCCTAGATGCCCCAAATTGGGCATACAGATTTTTGGCGTAGAAATATTATTAAATCTGGGCCATTGAATTCAATGTCCATGTGCTGTCCATGGTGAACACAAAGATAATCAGATGTGTGAATACGGCTTTACTAATATATGGCCTTTAAAATACTAGAATCAGAGTCTGGAGGGAGGGGCTAAAGTCTCCGCCAGCATGTAGCTGAATAGGACATTTGGTAAAATCTCTGTGAAGAAAAGGTGTCTTAACATATCCCAGCTCCGACACCTGCAATGATGCGAGCAGCTTCTCCTGAATTTCATTTTTAGTTAGACCCAGGTACAGTTTACAACCCCCATTCCCTTAATTCTGATACTGGAAGCTCTTTATCTCCAATATTGGTGTTTTAGAGATTATTTTGATTAAAAGGAGTTTTCCCAGGAGGGAAATATTGTTGACCTCTCGGTCATCAATATCTGATCAGTGGGGGTCCCAACACTGCCACCGATTAGCTGTTTGGAGAGGCCGTGGCTCTCCTGTCAGTGCCATGGCCTCCTCTAAGCATACCAAGCATAGTGCCCTTTATTGTACAACAGCTGTGCTTTGTACTGCAGCCTAGGCCAATTCACATGAATGGGATTGATCTGCATTTAGGCTATATGATCGATGAAAGTGATGTCACTGGCCTAGAAAGAAGCCCTGGAGCTCACTTGAGTAGCCGCTGCCTTATGAAACAGGTAATCGGCAGGAATGCTAAGAGTCCTGAGGTTAGGCCTTCAACTTGCAGAAAACCCCTTTAAAATGCTGCCTCATGTACGCTTTATATTCCCAAGTTTGCAATGGCATTTAAATGTTCAAATATGTACAGAAAGTCTTACCACACTTCTGGTTTTATTTAGGACATACTTACATTTGCACAGTTCTCTGCAAGGAAGAACAGTTCAGTGAGCGCTCTGTGTAGTGGCAGAAGAACTCCAGAGCTAAAGCCATCCTGACAAGCCACATTTTCCATGGATGTGAAAACTGGCCATAATGGCCTCAACAGCCTGAGGTCACAATCTCTAAACAGAGTAAAACAAATGAAGAAGAACACCAAGTAAGAGTATGATTTCACATTGGCACTAGGTATACAGGGGTGCACCATCAATGAGGCCAGGTGAGGCAATCGCCTCAGGCAGCACCAAGTAGGGGCAAGAGGGAGGAAGCAGCGGAAGGGCAATGAGCGCTTTAATTGTGGCAAAGGGGTTAGGTTAAGAAATTGGCATGGGGGGGTGTTGGAAAGCGGTTTCAGTTTTTGTCTCAGGCAGTAGAAAGACTAGATAGCACCACTGTAGGTATAGTACTGAAACACCCCTAGTACAGGCTGGAGTTCTAGCCCATCATCCCATCCTGCAGGTTACAGTGGTAAAAGTCACAGTAAAGAAGAAAATCTAAATCAGTAATTTTGCAGCACGAAAGAGGAAATGTATACAGTCTTACATATCGAATAACGTATGTGAATGAGTAAGGTCTTTTCAATGAAAATGATGCATTTGATAGTCTTCTCACCTCACATGACTAAGCTGTAAGATCTTTAATAGTAAGTGGATTGCTTTTAATCTCTGGTGGCCAGTCTGCCGGCATGCCACATCAACCTGCCATTCCCAGATACTGGACAGAGGAAGATGAGGGACAACTCTTTGGTCAGATAACATCTGTTTTAAAATTTCAAATCCTGAAACACATGAAGCAGAGCCTTATGGGTCCAGCTACAAAGAACATACCATGCAGTTACAAAAGACACAATGTAAAGATACTAAACCATCCAAAGATCATATGTATGAAATAAAAACAAAAATGCTGGGAGATCTTCCGATTGAAGTCTGCATTGTGCTGCTCTGCTGTTATTCTCCTTGGATATGAATACATTGACAACTGGGTGTTACCTTTCCCCCTGTCAAATGGATGTGTCCCTAACACAGTCTGGCACTGTCAGCAACACACCCCACCTAGTAACACTCAGTTGTCAATGTATTCATACATTTATGAAGGGAATAGAAGATAAATGGCCCAACGCAGAGTTGCAAGAAAGGATGATCTGGAAGTGTTATTTTTTGAGAAATAAAAGCATTTACTAAAAATAAAGAGTGCTGACAATTCCTCTAAGAAATAATGCTCAAGCACTGAATCATAGTCATCACTGTACAAGAATTTATTTATTTTTTTTTTATTGCTACTAGGCCTCAAGTGAATGAGAGCAGTACAGCAGTAACCAGGCCCATGCGCTACACAGTGTATGGCGTTGTGTCGTTCCGATGCTTCAGCTAATAAAAACAGCTGATCAGCAGTGATGTTGAGAGTGGGGGTCCGGCACCAGGGGCCCCTACTGATCAGATGTTAGAAAAGGCCATGTGACATCACCATACATCAGTCACATGATCTAGATGCAACTCAGCCGCATACAAGTCAATGTGGCTAAGCTGCAATACCAAGAACTGCTACTATACGATGTACGGCGCTGTGCTTGGAAAGCTGCCGGGAGCCCACAGTGCTCACAAGAACTCCGGTGAGCACTGCAGCTTCCTGAAACAGCTGATCAGCGGGGCTGATGGTACTCCGCCCACCACCGCCGATATGATAATAACCTATCCCGAAGATTATCTTTTCCAGGATAACCCCTTTAAGTCTATTTTAATCATGAGAACAGCATTGATAAGGTGGGTGTCATGAGTAAAATGCACCCCTGAACATGAGATTTAAGAAAAATAACTGTACAAAATTTTGTCCCGTTATATAATATAAAATAATATAATATAATATTACTACAGTTTATTGAAATTGCTTCAATACCGTAGTCCGTACAGGAAAATAATCTAAAAGGGCGGATATCTTTCAGTAAACCAAAAGTAAGAAAGCTGAAGCACAAGTAAATGTGGATTGTTCTTACCTGTCTGAAATCGTCCTCTATGTCCAGCGGCAACTGAAAACTTGTACCCCCATTCTGTACAGCTCATGTCAGATGTAAATCGATAGAACAAGGTATCTCCTATAATAAAAAAACGTGAGAAAAACGTAAGGGAACATTCCTTCTATAGCACACCTTATGATCAAAATTTGACACCAAAATGACATCTTAAACATACAGGATCACAGATCTATGAAATGTTTTGCAAAGAGACACTTGAATACAAATGAAGAGAGATTTCATGAGCTATAGGCCTCATACACATGACCATTTCCGTATTGTGGTCCACAAACCATGGATGCGCAAAATGTGGATACCTTCCATGTGCACTCGTGTATTTTTATCACTCCCATTACTAGAAATGACTATTCTTGTCCACAATATGGAGAGAAATATAATTTGCAGAACAGAGATATGTCATACATGTGCTGTCTGCATCCATATCTGTTTTAAGATTTAGACTTTCTATAGATGTACCAAATTTATGTGTCTCAGGCTGGATGATAAATTTGGTACATTGTTAGACACAATTGTTTAACTTTACACTATGTATTGGTTGGTTTACTTTTGCACCAGAATTTTAGCACGTTGGTACATCTTCAGCCATGCCCCTGCCCCACTAAGCTGATGCCCCCTCTTGGCGCCAACCACAAAGAATTTCAAAAATACATAATAGATGTGATGCAAAGGATATATATGCCAGTTTTTTGGTGAAAATAAAGCCAGAACTCTGGTGCATTTAGTTTAGAAAGCCTCCCCCATGTGCTCAAAGTAGCAGTAGATGTGTCAGTAGGTCTGTCTAGTAGTACTTGATGTGTGACTTGCAGGGACATATGTTGCATCTAAGTAGGGTTGTTTCTGCAGCATATGCATCAGTTTCGTACCTCAGATGCACGGAGCTGAATTTCTGGCATAGAAATTTCTGCACCAAGTCAGTTGCGTGTGAACGTACCCTTATAAAACCTATACTCACCAGGAAGTTCAAAGTCTGACCATCTTTTAGGCGGCCCACTAAACCTGTGCAGATCTTGTTTGAAGTCAGAGGAGCTTGAAATGACCAGTTCATCACAACCTTCTTCTGTGTTACACAACGGGTCAAACTTGATTGATAGATAAATTGCACCGGGGATGTGTACTTTGTCCTAAAGAACAAGAAAGGACATTTACTAACATCATCAAAATTTCCGCTATTTCAAAATTTGTAAAGTAACCTCAAACATCAACAAGGAGTTCTAGGGACATTTCCTAAAACTGTTTCTTTAAAGTTAGGCCATCAGCAGTTTTTGAGCACTTAAAACTCCTGATAGTTACATATATGTGAGAGAGAAAGCCATGAAGATATACCTAGAGTTATAGTCATACAGGTTGTATGACCAAAAAATCATCCTGGCACCAAGGATGTGTGTGTGTTACAGAGACGGTCACGTTACACGCACTGGGCATTCTGCACTTAGAACATCGCATTTACTCTGCTCTATACACTGGAGCTGTTACTCAGAGCAGAGGGGAGCGCCTGCACAAAGTGAATTTACAATTCTTTCCTACCACCACTAAATGTGAACATGTGTTGAATCTCTTTTTTTAATACTTTTTTATATTGTTGAATTAATATTGTATGCAAATGAGGGAAAAGATGGAGCATGTTGTGATGTGAGTTGTATAAGGAGAAAAACACATGGCCAGGGACATGCATCTTAAGACCAGATTTACAGCCGTTCCATTTACCGTCTGCAAACATGGACGTATATGTACATCCATTTGGTGTCTTTTATGCCGGACACATTCACTGAGGTTTAGACAAGAAACGGAGAAGAACGGTGCATGCTCAATGTACCAACAGTGCAAACTGAAGTTTGAACTGCATCAATTACTCTAATGCAGGGATCTCAAACTCGTGGCCCTCCAGCTGTTGCAAAACTACAATTTCCAGCATGCCCCAATAGCTGTAGGCTCTCCTGGCATGACGGAAGTTGTAGTTTTACAACAGCTGTAGGGCCACGAGTTTGAGAGTCTAATGGTTCTGTGTACTATGCAGGTCCAGTTCAGATAGCTCATGGAAGGAAAAAGACTGTCTCGATCAGCCTTAAAGGGGTGCATTTGTATAAAACATACACATAATTATGTTATCATAAAACTAATAGAAAATTGTTTCCAATTTGAGCTCCAACTCCCCTTTCTGACTCACTGATCCAGCATGACGATCCGTCTGCCAACTGTTAGACTTTCTCCACCTTAAGCCTAATTCACATTTCCGTGGAACACGGTCCGGGACAATCCGTGAAATCCCGGACTGTGCTCCTTTGGAGGACGGGAGCGCACGGCGTCATTGGTTGCTATGACGCCGTGCGCTTCCTGAGGCCGCCACTGTACAGTGATACACTTGTATCACTGTACAGCGGCGGCCTCAGGAAGCGCACGGCGTCATAGCAACCAATGACGCTGTGCTCTCCCGTTCTCCAAAGGAGCACGGTCAGAGATTTCACGGATTGTCCCGGACCGTGTTCCAAAGAAATGTGAATTAGGCTTTAGGCTTCGTTCATATCACCGTTCCATCTTTCCGTTCTCCTGCTCTGTTTAGGAACAGCAGAACGGAAAGGACGGATTTGGGACATAAGTGAGCCCACTGGCCCCATAGACTATAATGTAGTCTGTTAGGTTTCCGCTCAGAAGAAGATTTTTTTGAAGTGGAGACAGAAGTCCTGCATGCACAACTTTTGTCTCCGCTCCAAAATCTTCTTCTGAGCGGAAACCTAACAGACCCCATTATAGTCTATGGGGCCCGTGGGCTCCGTTTGGCTCAGTTATGTCCTGAATCCATCCTTTCCTAAATGGAGCAGGAGAACGGAAAGACTGAACGGTGATGTGAATGAAGCCTTAACCTCACCCCCTTAGACGGCGCATGCCCATCCTTTGAAGTTATGGAAGCACCTGCTAGCTTAAGAGCAGGCACAGTGCACAATTGGCAGAGAGGATGCCTTGCCAGCCACACATAGAAACCCTAGCCCCCCTCAGACAGAGCCTGATGGGGCTCAGAGCAAGTGCCTGCTAGCTTCAGCAGCACAGGCACATAAGTTCACTGAGCACTGCTGTCAACGTGTCTCAAGGAACTGAGACAATCACTTGAGACACGCCAATAGCAGTGCAACACTGAACTGTGTGTGCCTGTAATGCTGAAAGTAGCAGGTGCTTGCTCAGAGTCCCAACATATTCTGTCTAAGAGGGCAGGGCTTCTATCATGGGGCAAGACATCCCGCCTGCCGACTGTACCTGCGCTCAAACTAGCAGTCACTTAACTAACTTTAAAGGATTGAAAGTTTTATCTATGGGGGCGGAGAAGAGGAAGTCACATGATTGGCAGACGGCACATCATGCTGCATCAGTGTACGCTAGGTAGTCACAGTCACTGGTCAGAAAGGGGAAACACTTTATTACTAGTAAGTGAATTGTGTATAACATAATTATCTCTATTATTTTAACTGACTGCACAACCCCTTTAAGAATGAATTCAAGGCAAAAAGATATCTTGTGACTTGTCATATACAGATATGAGAACATTACGTGGGTGGAAATGGGATACAAACAAACATTTGATACACAGAGAAAGAAACATTGATTGATAATCTTTGTACCTCAAAACTTGTATTATTATTGTAGGGGTGTTTGGATTCTCGGACTTGCACTGCGATTCCAGGCTCCTCCATGAACTGACAAGCTGTAAGTGCTACTGTGCCAAGCATACCTTCATTGCAGCCGCCAAGCACCTTTTGCAAGATCTAGAGGAAAATGAAATCAAGCTTTCAAATATATCAAGCTAGCAAAGGAGGCAATATGGGCAATCATACATTTGTAAGTGCCTTGTATTAACTTTGTCTACATCAGAGATCTCAAACTCGTGGCCCTCCAGCTGTTGTAAAACTACAACTTCCATCATGCCAGGAAAGCCTACAGCTATTGGGGCATGCTGGGAGTTGTAGTTTTACAACAGCTGGAGGGCCACGAGTTTGAGATCTCTGGTCTACATGATAAATGACACTTACTGAAGTGAGACAACCCCTTTAAGCCAACAGCCCTACTGTTACATTTCACTATTACATGTTGGATAACCCCCTTTCAAAGGCTATGTACACCTTTGGGGGCAATTTTTTAAATTAGTTTTATTGTACTCGCTATGAGCTAAAAATACTTATTTCAATTGGTCTTATGGAGTTCTTTTTCTGTACAGGGCTGGGATGCTCTACTAGCAGAATCTGGATTTTCTCTCTGCTCCGTCAGCCAGGGAGCTGACGGGCTCCTTATCTCTGCTCTCAGACCCTAAAAACACACAAAGCTCAATTCTTATCTTACTGATAAGGATGTGGCTTAAGGACGCTTTCAGACGAGTGGGTGTCACTCTGCAGACTCGCAGCACCTGGCTGGAACTTCCAGCACTGCCAGGGTCCCATAGCATTAAATTGATTTATCATGCTATGTAACCCTTAGAGTTCTGGAATGTACTGGTTAACAGTGACATAATGCTGACACTAATTATGGGTTATTCAAGACCTATAATACCCCCCACCTTCACCCCATATGCCCAGGCCTCTCACACAGATAGTACTTGCCTCACTCCCCGACACCCGCGTCGCTTCTGATGGTGGCATGGATGACGCTGCATCTCCCTGTCGCACAGATGAAAACATCCGGTGACAGTGGGACAGCCAATAGCAGGCCAAGGCAGGAAAGAGCCTACCAAGCATCGCAGGAAAGCGAGGCAAGTACTATCTGTGGGAGGAGCCCAGGCATATGGGGAGCATTATAGGCCTTGGATAACCCCTTTAAAGGGAACCTGTCATCTTCTTTGAGTCCTCTCCATTATGTGAGTGAGCACTGGAGTCCACTGAGTTCATTTTACTGCAGGTTTGTGGGAGCACAGCGTCGGAATGGAAGTGAGTATGAAGATAAAACTTACATATTCAGATTCAGCATCACTTACACCATACAATGCTCACTCTAGTTCAGGGGGTGTTTCTGAGATATCAGGTTCCCTTTAAGCCATATTCTTATCAGTTTGATAAGAGTTTAGCTATAATGAGTGTTTATAAGGACAGGAGATCAGATTTAAGGCTTCACATGAGCCAACAGCTGATTGAACTCAGGAGGGACAGTATGCAAATAGACTTATTTTTAACTGCATGTATTACAACAACTGCTGAAAATTTTTAATAAAGACCGATTGAAAATAAAGCCCAAAATAAGTAAAATGCAATCATAAAAATTGTTGCCCCAATGGTGTTCATGGCCTTTAAAGGGGGTAGTCCCATAACAGACAATGGGAGCATATCGCTAGGATATGTCCCTAGGTGCGGGTCCCATTGAGAACAGATCCCTAAAAGTTGTGGAGGGCGCACTGTGCTCCCATTCACTTCTGTGGTTAGAGCACTTGGTGGTGGCTGGATCCCGGAAAAGCCATCCTCTGGCCACCACATTCCCGGCTCCATTCTCGGTGTAGGTGCAGATCCTAGTGATATGCCCCCATTGTCTTAGATGGAAATACCCCTTTAATGATTTTATTTGAAAAGTAAGGCTTCAAGCAGATGGGGAAAAAAAAAAAAAAAGATTTCTGAAGAACATGCAGTTCTTCTGTGCTCAGGGCCGGTTTTAGACAAAGTATGGCCCTGGGCAAAATTGAAAGTGGGGCCCCAAATCATGAAATATTGGACCAGATGTCTGACAGGACTTTGTAGGCACAGACAGCGGTTGCAACCACAGCAGCTGATTGTAGACTGCCACATTATAGCTCTTTAGCCTTTTTACTGTAAGCTGCTGATCCTGCAGCCTCTTTGGGTATGTTCACAGTATTTTCTGTGCTTAAAAAACCTAATGCAGAATCTGCATCAGGTTTTTTTTAGACACAGTGTTATGGGGGATCTGTGGATGACACTGTTATGGGGGATCTGTGGATGACACTGTTATGGGGCATCTGTGGATGACACTGTTACGGGGTATCTGTGAATGACACTGTTACGGGGGATCTGTGGATGACACTGTTACGGGGGATCTGTGGATGACACTGTTACGGGGGATCTGTGGATGACACTGTTACGGGGGATCTGTGGATGACACTGTTACGGGGGATCTGTGGATAACACTGTTACGGGGGATCTGTGGATGACACTGTTACGGGGGATCTGTGGATGACACTGTTACGAGGGATCTGTGGATGACACTGTTACGGGGGATCTGTGGATGACACTGTTACTGGGGATCTGTGGATGACACTTATGGGGGATCTGTGGATGACACTTATGGGGGATCTGTGGATGACACTTATGGGGGATCTGTGGATGACACTTATGGGGGATCTGTGGATGACACTGTTATGGGGATCTGTGGAGGACACTGTTATGGGGATCTGTGGAGGACACTTATGGGGATCTGTGGATGACACTGTTATGAGGATCTGTGGATGACACAGTTATGGGGGGATCTGTGGAGGACACTGTTATGGGGGATCTGTGGTTGACACTGTTATGGGGGATCTGTGGATGACCACTGTTATGGGGGATCTGTGGATGACACTGTTATGGGGGATCTGTGGATGACACTGTTACGGGGGATCTGTGGATGACACTGTTACGGGGGATCTGTGGATGACACTGTTACGGGGGATCTGTGGATGACACTGTACGGGGGATCTGTGGATGACACTGTTACGGGGCATCTGTGGATGACACTGTTACGGGGCATCTGTGGATGACACTGTTACGGGGCATCTGTGGATGACACTGTTACGGGGGATCTGTGGATGACACTGTTACGGGGGATCTGTGGATGACACTGTTACGGGGTCTGTGGATACACTGTTACGGGGGATCTGTGGATGACACTGTTACGGGGGATTCTGTGGATGACACTGTTACGGGGGATCTGTGGATGACACTGTTACGGGGGATCTGTGGATGACACTGTTACGGGGGATCTGTGGATGACACTTATGGGGGATCTGTGGATGACACTTATGGGGGATCTGTGGATGACACCGTTATGGGGGATCTGTGGATGACACCGTTATGGGGGATCTGTGGAGGACACCGTTATGGGGATCTGTAGATGACACCGTTATGAGGATCTGTGGATGACACAGTTATGGGGGGATCTGTGGAGGACACTGTTATGGGGGATCTGTGGTTGACACTGTTATGGGGGATCTGTGGTTGACACTGTTATGGGGATCTGTGGAGGACACTGTTATGGGGGATCTGTGGAGGACACTGTTATGGGGGATCTGTGGAGGACACTGTTATGGGGGATCTGTGGAGGACACTGTTATGGGGGATCTGTGGAGGACACTGTTATGGGGACTTGGGATCTGTGGAGGACACTGTTATGGGGGATCTGTGGAGGACACTGTTATGGGGGATCTGTGAAGGACACTGTTATGGGGGATCTGTGGAGGACACTGTTATGGGGGATCTGTGGAGGACACTGTTATGGGGGATCTGTGGAGGACACTGTTATGGGGATCTGTGGAGGACACTGTTATGGGGGATCTGTGGAGGACACTGTTACGGGGGATCTGTGGATGACACTGTTACGGGGGATCTGTGGATGACACTGTTACGGGGCATCTGTGGATGACACTGTTACGGGGGATCTGTGGATGACACTGTTACGGGGGATCTGTGGATGACACTGTTACGGGGGATCTGTGGATGACACTGTTACGGGGGATCTGTGGATGACACTTATGGGGGATCTGTGGATGACACTTATGGGGGATCTGTGGATGACACCGTTATGGGGGGATCTGTGGATGACACCGTTATGGGGGATCTGTGGAGGACACCGTTATGGGGATCTGTAGATGACACCGTTATGAGGATCTGTGGATGACACAGTTATGGGGGGATCTGTGGAGGACACTGTTATGGGGGATCTGTGGTTGACACTGTTATGGGGGATCTGTGGTTGACACTGTTATGGGGGATCTGTGGAGGACACTGTTATGGGGGATCTGTGGAGGACACTGTTATGGGGGATCTGTGGAGGACACTGTTATGGGGGATCTGTGGAGGACACTGTTATGGGGGATCTGTGGAGGACACTGTTATGGGGGATCTGTGGAGGACACTGTTATGGGGGATCTGTGGAGGACACTGTTATGGGGGATCTGTGAAGGACACTGTTATGGGGGATCTGTGGAGGACACTGTTATGGGGGATCTGTGGAGGACACTGTTATGGGGGATCTGTGGAGGACACTGTTATGGGGGATCTGTGGAGGACACTGTTATGGGGGGATCTGTGGAGGACACTGTTATGGGGGATCTGTGGAGGACACTGTTACGGGGGATCTGTGGATGACACTGTTACGGGGGATCTGTGGATGACACTGTTACGGGGCATCTGTGGATGACACTGTTACGGGGGCATCTGTGGATGACACTGTTACGGGGGATCTGTGGATGACACTGTTACGGGGGATCTGTGGATGACACTGTTACGGGGGATCTGTGGATGACACTGTTACGGGGGATCTGTGGATAACACTGTTACGGGGGATCTGTGGATGACACTGTTACGGGGGATCTGTGGATGACACTGTTACGGGGGATCTGTGGATGACACTGTTACGGGGGATCTGTGGATGACACTGTTACGGGGGATCTGTGGATGACACTGTTACGGGGGATCTGTGGATTGACACTTATGGGGGATCTGTGGATGACACTTATGGGGGATCTGTGGATGACACCGTTATGGGGGATCTGTGGATGACACCGTTATGGGGGATCTGTGGATGACACCGTTATGGGGATCTGTAGATGACACCGTTATGAGGATCTGTGGATGACACAGTTATGGGGGGATCTGTGGAGGACACAGTTATGGGGGATCTGTGGTTGACACTGTTATGGGGGATCTGTGGAGGACACTGTTATGGGGATCTGTGGAGGACACTGTTATGGGGGATCTGTGGAGGACACTGTTATGGGGGATCTGTGGAGGACACTGTTATGGGGGATCTGTGGAGGACACTGTTATGGGGGATCTGTGGAGGACACTGTTATGGGGGATCTGTGGAGGACACTGTTATGGGGGATCTGTGGAGGACACTGTTATGGGGGATCTGTGAAGGACACTGTTATGGGGGATCTGTGGAGGACACTGTTATGGGGGATCTGTGGAGGACACTGTTATGGGGGATCTGTGGAGGACACTGTTATGGGGGATCTGTGGAGGACACTGTTATGGGGATCTGTGGAGGACACTGTTATGGGGGATCTGTGGAGGACACTGTTATGGGGGATCTGTGGAGGACACTGTTATGGGGGATCTGTGGAGGACACTGTTATGGGGGGATCTGTGGAGGACACTGTTATGGGGGATCTGTGGAGGACACTGTTATGGGGGATCTGTGGAGGACACTGTTATGGGGGATCTGTGGAGGACACTGTTATGGGGGATCTGTGGAGGACACTGTTATGGGGGATCTGGTGGAGGACACTGTTATGGGGGATCTGTGGAGGACACTGTTATGGGGGATCTGTGGAGGACACTGTTATGGGGGATCTGTGGGAGGACACTGTTATGGGGGATCTGTGGAGGACACTGTTATGGGGGATCTGTGGATGACACGGTTATGGGGGATCTGTGGATGAAACGGTTATGGGGGATCTGTGGATGAAACGGTTATGGGGGATCTGGGATGAAACGGTTATGGGGGATCTGGGGATGACACGGTTATGGGGATCTGTGGATGACACGGTTATGGGGGATCTGTGGATGACACGGTTATGGGGGATCTGTGGATGACACGGTTATGGGGGATCTGTGGATGACACGGTTATGGGGATCTGTGGATGACACGGTTATGGGGGATCTGTGGATGACACGGTTATGGGGGATCTGTGGATGACACGGTTATGGGGGATCTGTGGATGACACGGTTATGGGGGATCTGTGGATGACACGGTTATGGGGGATCTGTGGATGACACGGTTATGGGGGATCTGTGGATGACACGGTTATGGGGATCTGTGGATGACACGGTTATGGGGGATCTGTGGATGACACGGTTATGGGGGATCTGTGGATGACACGGTTATGGGGGATCTGTGGATGACACGGTTATGGGGGATCTGTGGATGACACGGTTATGGGGGATCTGTGGATGACACGGTTATGGGGGATCTGTGGATGACACGGTTATGGGGGATCTGTGGATGACACGGTTATGGGGGATCTGTGGATGACACTTTTATGGGGGATCTGTGGATGACACTGTTATGGGGGATCTGTGGATGACACTGTTATGGGGATCTGTGAAAACTTATGGGGGATCTGTGGATGACACTGTTATGGGGGATCTGTGGATGACACTGTTATGGGGGATCTGTGGGTGACACTGTTATGGGGGATCTGTGGGTGACACTGTTATGGGGGATCTGTGGGTGACACTGTTATGGGGGATCTGTGGATGACACTGTTATGGGGGATCTGTGGATGACACTGTTATGGGGGATCTGTGGATGACACTGTTATGGGGATCTGTGGATGACACTGTTATGGGGGATCTGTGGATGACACTGTTATGGGGGATCTGTGGATGACACTGTTATGGGGGATCTGTGGATGACACTGTTATGGGGGATCTGTGGATGACACTGTTATGGGGGATCTGTGGGGGACACTTATGAGGATCTGTGGAGGACACTGTTATGGGGATCTGTGGATGACACAGTTATGGGGGGGATCTGTGGAGGACACAGTTATGGGGGATCTGTGGATTACACTGTTAAACATTGTTCTGGGGATCTATGGATGATGCTGTTATTGCGGATGTCGCTGTGATACGGCCACAATGTGTGACATAGCTTTACAGATGCCCAGACACTGCTAATTTGGACCTCAGGTTCTTAATCTATACCCCCCCCCCCCCCCCATTAACACTGCAGACCACCTAAACAATGCTGTCTTCAATAGTTTAACTAGAGCCCTCAATGGCCCAGACAGCTTGCGGTAACTGAACGAAGCATGGCCACGTCACAAGCACGCTGTTTGGTGGTGTCCTAAAAGTGCTGCAGACCTAGCTCATACTGGAGTTACAGGGAGCTCAGACACCGCTCACAGAGGGGGCACACACTGGGAGCACAGAGGCACAGGGAGCGCACAGCAGGACGCTCACACAGAAGGGGGCACAGGGAGCGCACAGAGGGGGCGCAGGACGCTCACACAGAAGGGGGCACAGGGAGCGCACAGAGGGGGCGCAGGACGCTCACACAGAAGGGGGCACAGGGAGCGCACAGAGGGGGTGCAGGACGCTCACACAGAAGGGGGCACATAGAGCGCACAGAGGGGTAGCAGGACGCTCACACAGAAGGGGGCACATGGAGCGCACAGAGGGGGCGCAGGACGCTCACACAGAGGGGGCGCAGGACGCTCACACAGAGGGGGCGCAGGACGCTCACACAGAATGGGGCACATGGAGTGCACAGAGGGGTAGCAGGACGCTCACACAGAAGGGGGCACATGGAGCGCACAGAGGGGGCGCAGGACGCTCACACAGAGGGGGCGCAGGACGCTCACACAGAGGGGGCGGCAGGACGCTCACACAGAAGGGGGCACATGGAGTGCACAGAGGGGGGCGCAGGACGCTCACACAGAGGGGGCGCAGGACGCTCACACAGAAGGGGGCACATGGAGTGCACAGAGGGGGGCGCAGGACGCTCACACAGAGGGGGCGCCAAGGGGGCGCAGGACGCTCACACAGAGGGGGGCGCAGGACGCTCACACAGAGGGGGGCGCAGGACGCAGACCTCACACAGAGGGGGGCGCAGGACGCTCACACAGAGGGGGGCGCAGGACGCTCACACAGAGGGGGGCGCAGGACGCTCACACAGAGGGGGGCGCAGGACGCTCACACAGAGGGGGGCGCAGGACGCTCACACAGAGGGGGCGCAGGACGCTCACACAGAGGGGGGCGCAGGACGCTCACACAGAGGGGGGCGCAGGACGCTCACACAGAGGGGGGCGCAGGACGCTCACACAGAGGGGGGCGCAGGACGCTCACACAGAGGGGGGCGCAGGACGCTCACACAGAGGGGGGCGCAGGACGCTCACACAGAGGGGGGCGCAGGACGCTCACACAGAGGGGGGCGCAGGACGCTCACACAGAGGGGGGCGCAGGACGCTCACACAGAGGGGGGCGCAGGACGCTCACACAGAGGGGGGCGCAGGACGCTCACACAGAGGGGGGCGCAGGACGCTCACACAGAGAGGGTCGCAGGACGCTCACACAGGGGGGGTCGCAGGACGTTCCCACACGGGGCGCAGGGAGCTCACAGGTGACCATCAATACTTGAGGGACAGGGCAGGGCTGTTACAATGAATGTGCGACCCCCAGCAGCACTGCAACCCCCTCCTCCACAGACACTGCTGCATGCCTTTTAATGAATGGACTTACCAGCCAAAGAGAGAACAGGCTGGATGCTTTCATTAGACAGGGTCCTGGGAGCAGTCCAGTCCAGCAGCAGCAGAAGGCCCAGTCATCCCAGTCTGGTTTGGGCCTCCAGTCAGGAGGTGCATGCAAAGGATGGGGGCGGAGCTATGTTAGCTCCGCCCACACCGAACATCCGATGTCTGTGGCAGCAGGATGCTAACAGGGACACAGCAGTCTTGGAGGTCCGGTGAGACGGGGATACTGTGGGTGGTTGACAGCAGGGGAGCTCTGCAGCAGAGAGCCAGGCAGGGAGCCGTGGAGGAAAAAAGGCTACCACTGTCTCTCACTGAACTTTCAGACAGCAGGGGGCCCCTTTTGGAGAGGGGGCCCTGGGCAATTGCCCTGTTTGCCCCCCCCTAACGCCGGCCCTGTCTGTGCTGTAAAGCTTGTAACACCTACCTGGTGCTTGAATTATATTGTTAACACCTTAACATGAAAGTTTTAATGATAAAATAGGAATCAAATTCTGCAAAGGATAAAGAGGGTGTTTGAGCAGAAGTTTCTTGGTGTAAGGGGCCTATCTCATAATTCTAGGAAAAATTCTGAGAGAAGAATAAAAGACTAAATGCATCATGGCATAATAATAATAATGTGTCAGAAGACGATGGAACGCCTAGTAATGAAGATCCAGTCTTTATATTACAATTACATAAAATGCACCATAGCTTTCCTAATTATCACAGAGAAGCTAGAAATTATTTGCTCCATCTCATAGATGGTGTCATTTACACAATATTGCTGCAGATAACTGTTTAGTCCTTAGACATTTGTTCCACTGGTTGTAAAAGGGTATAGAAAATACCTATGCTGCAATGCGTATGGACGATATTTATGTGTCATTTTGCACAGCAGAAGCGGCCAAATTGTACTATAATATTATATAATATTGTAAGTACTGTAACTGTAAAAAAACAGGTTTGAAGGGCTTCATTATGATGATTTCTGGCCACAGTAGTAAACCGGATAGTCTAGGTGAACATACAGTAAAGCATTCATATAATGTTGTGACTTGGGCTCTGTTCACATCTGTGTTTTGTCTTTTATGGCTGCCAAAGTGTCCCCTGTTCTATATAACAATCTACAATGGAGACTCCTATATAGATGTGTACAGAGCTAAAATAAAAAACAACAAGAACACACTGTACATGTTTCTTTGTATCTGTCTAGGAGGGAACCCCTTTTGGGAATGAGAGCACTCCACATCCTATTTTAACTAGTGACTGTAATGCAAGTCTGGAGAAATGCTGTCCCTAGTCTGCTTCACCTCTCCTGACATGTCTGTTATAGTAAATACTTATGACCCCACTAAAGACAAATTTGTAGCATATTTTCTTAGAACTCAGCAATGTGCTGTTCCTCTGTTCTACCACCAAGAAATGTATAACTAAATTGACAACAGGCTGTTGCCACTACCGCTGTCAACAGGGTGAGTCTCTACACAGTCTGACACTGGCAGCACTGACTGGACACACCACGCACACGAATTCACAAGGGGACTGAACATCCAATTATCAATATATGCATACATTTCCAGGAATATTAACAGACGGACAGCACAATGCAGTCTGAAGAAATGGTGCTCCAGCATTGCTTTTTTTCATGAAGAATACAGGCACTTACAAGAAGTGACAGGTCAGATGATCTGCTTGATAGGATGAAGTAAAAGTTAATAAGAAGTTCTCCTCAGGGCAGAATCCCTGAATATAGCATTTCCATTAACTGATGACTTATGAATATTCAGGGGTTTATGTAGAGACATAAATCACAGTAATCATACCAAACAAATCAGAGCCCAGTTTTCCCTTTCTAAATGGGACAGGGATAATTAAACTTCATGACTTTACAATTAAAAAGAAAAATGTGCATGTGCTGCACGATGTCCAGGTCTACAGCATAACTACAATAAAGATATTTGTATTACCTTCTCCCACAGCTGCTTTTCTTCTAGGTGCATCAGCATGTTTAAGATATAGGTGATATGTGCTGGTCCACTTAGCTCCAGGATGTCTTCATTCAGGGGAACACCATCAGGCCATTCCGCCAGCAGGGATGCCAGAACATGGCGAGCGTATATCACAGCAGTAGCCTCGTTCACGTGGTACAAGTAATCTCGCACGGCTATTTTGCTGCGCGAGTCCAGCTCCTTCTGGAGAAGAACGGAGCTCTTGGTGCGCCGTTGCTTGGCATACCTGAGCTGAAGTTCACTTTCACTGGTTAGAATAAGTTTTTGAGTGACTGGGTTGGTCTCCTCTGTCGCTTTTTCACACTGCATAGGTTTGAGCTGAAAAATAGAGTTTCAGGCTTTACAAGAGCCGTACTGTTTTTCATTCCAAAAATGTGTAGGTTCTTTAAAATTGCAGGTGTGGGAAGAAAAACTTTTTACACACTGTTTCTAGATATAAGAAATCTAATCAGCATTACTTTAGTGAAAGTGTACAAGCAGTTTATGGTGACTTTTCCTGAATAAGCTGCCATGTGTGTACATCAGGAATACTACTATCTGGCCACTGCATGTTCCCCTCCGCAGACTACCCCCAATTGTCAGTTTTCCTTCAGCTGACGGGTGGAGACTAGCTGTTATTAGGTTTCCCCATACATTGCACTCACAGAAGAGGAGATCCTGCTGTCCTATCTCTGTGTTGCCCCCATTCAGAATCAGCAGCAACATGTAACGCATTATAAAGCCAGATCTAGAAATATAGCTCTGAATCAAGCACTGGGGTGAGATAAAAAAAAAACCACTACATGCTGTGGAAGCTTCTGTGTGTATGTTCCTTACACACAGAAGACTTCTTCTCCCCATTCCATAGATTTCAATAGGTAACCTGATCTCTCAGTGTTAAGACAGATTTCAGCTGTAAATAGAGTGTGAATGGTCAGTGTAGGATGGAGGAGTGGCTTATGTGGAGAAAGAATAATTTTTCTCTAATAAGATACAATACAAAGTTTCTGATATATATCCTTGTGCAATTGCGCTCTCCTGTGTCATCCTGAAGTCAAGGGGGCAGCGGCCTAGTTTCTCCAAGTCAAGCTAGCCACTCCCCTCTTGTAAGTGACTGACACTTCTGCCGATGGCCGGGGATCGCGCAAGGCTCGCGTATGCGCTTGCCAGAGCGCGCTCGCTTGCCGATGCGGCGCATGCGCTGTAATGAGAAAAGCGCCAGCGATGTGAACAGCCAGAGCCGGGATCGCGCAGGAACTCATCGCGCACCGCGCATGCGCGAGACTTGCGCGATCCCCGGCCAACGGCAGAAGTGTCAGTCACTTACAAGAGGGGAGTGGCTAGCTTGACTTGGAGAAACTAGGCCGCTGCCCCCTTGACTTCAGGATGACACAGGAGAGCGCGCGCTGCAGGAATAAAAGATTGATTTTCCACTGTTACAAGAATCGCTTGTCCCTATAAAGATATGCATCTGCCTCACACTGGACCCTACAGTAAGGTACTGCTAACAGTTTATTTTCGGTCTAGGAGGTGACAGGTTCCCTTTAAACATCAACGTTTTGCCAAGACCGGAGTGCTGCCTTTTTTCTATTTTCATTCTACATTGTAGGTTACCTTCCAGAACCTTTGAAGAATCTGCACCTGGCAACCTTGGAGTGCTGCTACTTTTTTGCATGTTATTAAGATCTAAAATACATATATACAGAGTGAAATGTAATGGTGAACACGGTGTACACACCTTTGAGTATTTCCACTAAATCTTCCCCTGTGAGATTTATTACTATTGATTTTTAAATTAGGACATGTCATGTGTACAGTATAAAATAAAGCCAAACCAATATACATACCAGACATGGTGGAATAATCATGTCTGTGTCCATCACGTTCGACAGTTGTTCCTGTAATTTTTCAGACTTCAGAGGCTGCCATTTCCGTGCCATTTTCTTAACTTTTTCATCAATAACAACAGTTTTTCCATCAAATCTTTCAGAAATAAATAGATTACAAAATAAAATAAACAAATCTGATTTTTGGTTTTGGTTTATCTTTAATACAGCATAGGGAAAGGGATGTTAAACATTTATGTAATATACTTTATTAGGAAAGTCTATCTTCAGTGTTCTACTGAACGCTGACGACGACTAAGTGTACATACATTCTTCTTATCTCACTGCCTCAGCCCCTGCCTCCCAATGTATGCTCTAATTATTAATGTTGTGTCCATTCCTACGTGACTTGTTGCCAGCACTAACCGCTGGCAATTCTGTACATGTCTCTCTTAGTCCCCATCCTGCCTATTTTCTCAGCGGTAAGTGGTACACTAGAAAGATAGGGAGAGGACTCGGGCTGCAGCGTTTTGCACAGACAGTAAGTGTGCCATGTTACTGAAAGTGCTGGAAGCTTCATACTCCACTCTCTTCTTATGGAACCTGTATGCCTCCATGTCCAACTGTATCTCATATTGTATCCAGGTGGCCAACAGAGTACTGGAGCCTCCTTTCATTGTATAGTTTTCCCCAATAACTTTACCCTTTCCCTTTAATATTGTAATCACTTACATATATCATAATTACACTCACACATAGAAAGTTTCACTCAATTCCAACAACTCTTTTGTACTGCATTATTTTTGTCAACGAGTGTATGTGGTAATAAAAGAAAAAGCAACACTAGACTTTCCAAGTGAAAAATCCATTACCTCTTGTGAACTTTTTCAAGGAAGGAGTCTATATTCTTCATTTCCATCTCATACATGGCACGGAGGATATGTAAAGGTACGTTGTGAGACTCGTGAATTACCTAAAGGTGGTACATACAGTTCGTGTTATTCAGAAAACCATAAATAGCTAATAACAAATACATTTGTCTCGGTCAAATTTACTTTTAAACAGCAGATAAATGAAATGTAAAGATCATCTTTAAAAGTTCTACAAACTTAAGACAAGGAAAACATTTTTTTTTGCATATTCTAGAGGTTTTGTGCTGCAATCTTAATTTCTTTATTCATATCTCCCCCCCCCCCCGATATTCAGTTTGGAACCTGTTTGTAGTTTTAGAGTATCCTTCCCAATAATATACGCTGGAAATGAGGTCTGTGACTCCAGGATGCTACTGCCTTCACTAGCACATTTTTCTCTGCTTTCCCCTCTACAAACATTGATGCTGTAGGCGTGTGTGATCAGCCCTTTCCCTGTAAGCTATGATACAGTCGGTGCAATCTCCTCTATCTGCCCCTGACAGACTCTGCTGTGTGTGATCTTCTCCCCATGTGCAAGTCAGTTCAAAGTGTTTAAAGTCTTTAACGGCATCTAACGAATTGAACATGCTAGAAAATACTTTAAAAAAAAAACCAAAGGAACGGAAGGTGAGATGATGAATGATGAATGTGTTGACACCAGTTTGTGAGAGATTATATTTATATATATATATATATATATATATATATATATATATATGTTATAAGTCAAGAACCAATCATTATATTATAAAGGCAATGTGCTACTTTTTTCCAGCTTGTACTCTTGTGTCAGAAACTGCTGACAGGTATTCAAAGCTCCATTCTTTGCGACAGTTCTTTCTGATTAGAAAAGTGATAAATAAAACTAGACCACCATCATATTCTTAAACACGGCATGATAGTAGTGGTATTAATTCTTTTCAGGCATGAAAGCATATCTTTGGTTGAAAAGGAAAGACATCGTATCTAAAACATAGCAATATGGAACTGTCAAATCTCACAGCAACACAGTATGCAATATAGCAGTGTCAACCAAAAAGGGAAGTTTAGGTTGGAAAACCATTTTACCAATATGGAGATTTTACACTGTCCTTGAGACAACCAATCCAAACTAGGAACTATTTGGATGCAGGCAAGAACCAAATTGATGTACGACTAAAAGAAGTGGGTACGCAAAGAAAGCACCCAAAAACAACTTCTGTTACCCTTCCATTACAATAAACTGTGTGCAGAATTATTAGGCAAATGAGTATTTTGATCACATCATCCTTTTTATACATGTTGTCCTACTCCATGCTGTATAGGCTTGAAAGCCAACTACCAATTAAGTAAATCAGGTGATGTGCATCTCTGTAATGAGGAGGGGTGTGGTCTAATGACATCAACACCCTATATAAGGTGTGCTTAATTATTAGGCAACTTCCTTTCTTTTGGCAAAATGGGTCAGAAGAGAGATTTGACGGACTTTTGAAGCGTGATCACAGAACAATCAAGCGTTTCATGGCAAATAGCCAACAGGGTCGCAAGAAGCGTGTTGAAAAAAAAAGGCGCAAAATAACTGCCCATGAATTGAGGAAAATCAAGCGTGAAGCTGCCAAGATGCCATTTGCCACCAGTTTTGCCATATTTCAGAGCTGCAACGTTACTGGAGTATCAGAAAGCACAAGGTGTGCGATACTCAGGGACATGGCCAAGGTAAGGAAGGCTGAAAAACGACCACCTTTGAACAAGAAACCTAAGATAAAACGTCAAGACTGGGCCAAGAAATATCTTAAGACTGATTTTTCTAATGTTTTATGGACTGATGAAATGAGAGTGACTCTTGATGGGCCAGATGGATGGGCCCGAGGCTGGATCAGTAAAGGGCAGAGAGCTCCACTCCGACTCAGACGCCAGCAAGGTGGAGGTGGGGTACTGGTATGGGTTGGTATCATCAAAGATGAACTTGTGGACCTTTTCGGGTTGAGGATGGAGTGAAGCTCAACTCCCAGACCTACTGCCAGTTTCTGGAAGACACCTTCTTAAAGCAGTGGTACAGGAAGAAGCCATTATCGTTCAAGAAAAACATGATTTTCATGCAGGACAACGTTCCATCACATGCATCCAAATACTCCACAGCGTTGCTGGCCAGTAAAGGTCTAAAAGAAGAAAAAATAATGACATGCCCCCCTTGTTCACCTGATCTGAACCCCATAGAGAACCTGTGGTCCCTCATAAAAAAGGAGATCTACAGGGAGGGAAAACAGTACACCTCTCGGAACAGTGTCTGAGAGGCTGTGGTGGCTGCTGCTGCACGCAATGTTGATCGTAAACAGATCAAGCAACTGACAGAATCTATGGATGGAAGGCTTTTGAGTGTCATGGTAAAGAAAAGTGGCTATATTGGTCACTGATTTTTTTTTGTGTTTTTGAATGTCAGAAATGTTTATTTCTAAAGTTTGTGTTGTTATATTGGTTTACCTGGTGAAAATAAGTGAGATGGGTATATATTTGGTTTTTATTAAAGAGGCTCTGTCACTAGGTTTTAACCTATGTATTTAAATACATAGGTTAAAACCCCTTGACTTCTACAGTTAAAACATACCTTTATTGCAGAGTACAGCGCAGCGGTTGTGCTGAAAAAAGAACTTTAATCTTTATGTTAATGAGCCTTCGGAGCACCGGGGGGCGGGCTCTTTCTTCCTGAGCACCGCTTCTTCACCGCCCCCCGGGTCCCGAGGCTCTCTCCGATGCCAACGTCCACGCCCCTCTGAAACTTGATTGACAGCGCTAGGCCGTTTGGCCTAGCGCTGAAATCCCGCCGGCGCATGCGCAGAAGCGCTTGCAGTGCCGAACACCGCAAGCGCTTCCATCCTTGTGCGCACGCGCCGTCACTTCGCTGAACCCGGAAGTGACGGCGCGTGCGCACAAGGATGGAAGCGCTTGCGGTGTTCGGCACTGCAAGCGCTTCTGCGCATGCGCCGGCGGGATTTCAGCGCTAGGCCAAACGGCCTAGCGCTGTCAATCAAGTTTCAGAGGGGCGTGGACGTTGGCATCGGAGAGAGCCTCGGGACCCGGGGGGCGGTGAAGAAGCGGTGCTCAGGAAGAAAGAGCCCGCCCCCCGGTGCTCCGAAGGCTCATTAACATAAAGATTAAAGTTCTTTTTTCAGCACAACCGCTGCGCTGTACTCTGCAATAAAGGTATGTTTTAACTGTAGAAGTCAAGGGGTTTTAACCTATGTATTTAAATACATAGGTTAAAACCTAGTGACAGAGCCTCTTTAAAGGGAACCTGTCATCTCCGAAACACCCCCTGAACTAGAGTAAGCGGTGTATAGTGTAAGTAATGCTGAATCCGAATATGTAAGTTTTATCTTCATACTCACTTCCATTCCGACGCTGTGCTCCCACAAACCAGCAGTAAAATGCATTCACTGGACTCTTCTTTGAGTCCTCTCCATTATATGAGTGAGCACCGGAGTCCAGTGAGTGCATTTTACTGCTGGTTTGTGGGAGCACAGCGTCAGAATGGAAGTGAGTATGAAGATAAAAATTACATATTCGGATTCAGCATCACTTACACTATACACCGCTTACTCTAGTTCAGGGGGTGTTTCGGAGATGACAGGTTCCCTTTAAGTTGCCTAATAATTCTGCACAGTAATAGTTACCTGCACAAACAGATATCCTCCTAAGATATCCAAATCTAAAAAAAAACCCACTCCAACTTCCAAAAATATTAAGCTTTGATATTTATGAGTCTTTTGGGTTGATTGAGAACATAGTTGTTGTTCAATAATAAAAGGAATTCTCTCAAATACAACTTGCCTAATAATTCTGCACACAGTGTAGTGTAAAAGTCCTCCAGGCAATGCTGGGAGTTGCCCTTTTCATTTCACAAATTGCTCTAGTGGGGATGTCAGCCCCAAAACCTTTTCCAGGAACTCCAAGTACAATTTGTATTTGCAGCAGAAAATATTTGTGGTCACCGATTTTACATGTGGAACAATTTCTAAATAAAAAAAACTTCTGCTCCTCTGACAGGAGGATTTATAATGCTGTGTATCCTGTAGAGTCCAGAAATCTACTGAATTACACTGACATAATGCCATCAAAATTCAATAGATTCCAGGTCTCACAGGAAACACACAGCATTATAAATTATTATAATGCTGTGCGATCCTGTCAGAGGAGCGGAGGCCAGAACGGGACCTCTCACTAACACACAGTGGTATGAGTTTATCGCATTGAATTTGCTTGTGTGTCTCTGGCCTTACACTCCCTGTTTGTTCGGAGAAAATATTTACTTCTTGGTTTTCACTCTCTTACCTGAAAACATATTTTTGTGGCTTCATCAAGATCTTCGAACGGATTAGTTTTCTGCTGCATTGTATCAACAGATGGAGACTCCAAATCTTTGTCCTGGGCCTGATTCTCAGAATCTGACTGCTCTGTTTCAGACACCAAATTTGTTTCTTTCTTTGATGAATACAGCATTATAGACAGTATCTGCACACACAGAAAAAGAGATGCATAAAGTGCCTCCACTAAGTTAGTTAAAGGAGTTTTCAGAGATGTAAATACTGATGAACTATCCTCTGGACGTTTGAGAAGGCACTGGCGCTCCTGTGCTACCTTCTCACAGCTTTCCGAAGGCTAAGTGACTAAACCGTTCATCGATCGCGTGGCCTAGGTGCAGCTCAGTCCCACAGAAGTGAATGGTGCTGAGCTGGATACCAAGAACAGCCGCTATCAAATAGACGGCGCTGTGCTTGGTAAGCTGTGAAAAGACAGCAGCGCTCACAGGAGCACCGATGCCCTCTCAAACAGCTGATCAGCGGGTGTACCTGGTGTCGAACCCTCACCAATCTCATACTGATAACCTATCCTGAGGATAGGTCATCAATATTAAAATCTCGGCAAAACCTTTTAATACAGTTTACATGTAAAATCTACATAAACACTGAGAAATTTTGCTGATTCTGTGTTATAATCCATTCTGTGCACAGGCACTGTCACAATTCTGCAGGCTTTAAAGCTCACATACCCAAGAACGGATTGATCTTGATTATACATAGTGTTTTCTCATGGTCATCTGAATGTTTTGAAGTTTTCAATTTGCTCTCATATGAGGCTTCTGTGACAGTAGGGATACTAGTAGGATCCGAAGGGGAAAATCATGTTTTTCCAGGATACCTCCATGGTAATATCTGGCCTAAAATATTTTCTTTAGTGATGAACTGCATTGTGATAAAGAACTTTCTATGTAGCGTGATTCTTTAAAAAAAGACTGTCGTATCTCCTGACATGTCTGTTTTAGTTACTGCTTGCATTCTCCATGCAACAATAATTCTGGAGCATTTTTTTTTTTATAACTCAATATTGTGCTATTATTTTATTATACCTACTAGACATTAATGAGTGAATTGACATCAGTCTACAAAAAGGGTACAAGTACACTGCAACATGTGTAACGTGACATTTTTTGTAATGATGTCGCAGTGTAGCCCTAGCCTAAAGGTCCAACGGGTGCTACCAGATTGGGGGAAAGGGTGTGTGTTAATGTACAGTCTGAAATTATCCAATCAGTACTGCCAGTGTGAGACTGTGTAGGGACACAGCCCTGACAGGTAACACCTAGATGGACCTTAATGAATGAGTTGCCAGCAGTCTGCAATAAATGTCTAGTAGTAATAACAGAGTAAACAGCACAACATAGAATGATATAAAAAGATGCTCCACAATTTTTAGCACATGCAAGTAAGTACTAAAACAGTCATGTTAGGAGAGGCGACTGGTCCCCTTCATACTGACTAAGTCAAACTGGAATCAGTGATACCAGTAATACACATAAAATAATAGCTGACGGATTAGTGGATATGGGACCAGTCTGACGTCGCCAACTAGTGTTGAGCGAACTTCTATTTTCAAATTCGGCGTACAAGGTTCGGGATATCTATCTTATGGATTCCTCTAGAACAGGCCATAACTTATGGTCTGTGGAAGTAGAATCCATAACAGAATTCTTAGATAACCCGAACTTGAAAACAGACGTTCACTCATCCCTAGCCACAACTACTGGTGTCAGACTGGGGTGCTGTATCATAAACACATCACATTCTTGGTTACCTATGAGATAAGCAGAACCATTTGTCAACCATTATGCCCCTCCACATACGCCAATAAACATGCACCCTCAGACAATACAGACAAATACATTTATTGGGAAATCAGATTAAACCGCTGTCGGATGAAAGCTTTTCAGCCATCAGCTATCTAAAGCGTATGATCAACTTATGTGGACAAAGGCTATACAAATGGCGTTGTAGGAGATGTCATAAATGAGGTTCTTCTACGTTGTGAGGCAACCTGAGAAGCGATTGCACAGAAGGAAGTGTATACTGAAGGGAAGCCGCTCTTACAGGGGTTATATACATGTATCTAGCATCCCAGCATATACGTTATATAACACAGCATTGTGTGTGTATTCAGAACAAACATTACCTCTAGATCACGAAGAAGCCATGTTTTACTGAATCCAGTTCCTTTACTACATTTTCTCACCAGTAATTTTAATAGTCCAGAGTGAATAAATGCAGACTGAATTTCTTCAAAATTATGATTCTGCAAATTTAAAATGTTAACATGAGTAAACGTGGGGATGGAAATAACAAGAATATCGATAATATCCATAAAACTAATACATTTTACACCAAGCTATAAGAACAAGTCTTCAAAAGGAAAATGACAGAGTTTCTGGTTGGCAAATATACAGTTTAGGCCACGTTTATATTGTATTTTTTCATTGCCCATAATGAGATGAAAAGTGACTACAGAATATATTGTGATGAGGTGTAATTCCATAAGCCACGCTGCCTCTGAATCACTGCAGGAGATGTCCAAACAAAAAGCTACACCTTTACTTCTGCAGTATCTCCACCACATACTAGTTAATGAAATTATGGGTCAGTTCATCATTTTAAAAGGAACCTGTCCCATGAACATGATGTCTGAGCTGCAGGTTATAGAGCAGGAGGAGCTGAGAAGATTAATGTATAGTTTTATGAGAAAAGATTCAGTATAACTTTTATTTCAGGAGTCCAGGAGGTAGTCCTATCAGTGATTGACAGTTATCTCTATATACACATCATAGAGGGAAGACTGTCAATCACGGATAGGACCGAATCCTTGACTTTAAAGCCAAAAACGAGCAGAGATGTAAATGACTGAGGCACAACTTATACTGAATATCCTTTTCCTATATCAATCTGTTCTATAATATACTGATGGCAGGTTACACTCCATTTTCAGGTTTTCTTTATCATATAGTATAATTAAATACCACCACTATGACATATTAAAGTGTTTATATGTGAATTACTACATTAAAACAGTTGGGAGAAAAAAAACTCTTGTAGCTAATGATATAGTGGGGGAAATTAATCAAAGCGAGTTTAAAGTGAATCTGTCACCAGCGACCTCCCCATCAAACTGTTTGCAAAGACACATAGCTGTGGTTCATTTGTTCATCTGAGGCTCCCTTCCAGAGTTATGAAACTTTTTCTTAATATTCAAATTAGGCATTTGGTGCAATGAGGGTGTCCCCGTTGCTCTTGTTGCACCCAAGCTCCACTCATTTCTTTGACCAGATCCTTCCTGGCTCCTTTCCCAGTGTCAATCAGAGCAGTGAAGGAGAGGCTGACCACAGGAATGAGTGGAGCTTGGGTGCAACAAGAGCATTGGTGATGCCCTCATTGCACCGATGACCTAATTAGCATATTAGTGCAAAGTATCATAACCCTGGAATGGAGCCTTAGATTAAAAAAAAAAAAAAAGATAACATTTCAATCAGGTCACCCACAGTTATGTATCTATGCAAACAGGTTGATAAGTCATGTCACTGGTGACAGATTCTCTTAAAGTACACCTGTACCAATAAACCACTTTCCATAAATCAACAGTACAAGTGAAGGCAATAAATTTGGTATTATATGTTATGACAAAATCCACTTTCTACACTCAGACTCCACTTTTCCTTCCCCACTGTTCACTCACTCTGAATTCACTGATACAACCGTACACAGGAGGTAGAGATGAAGACAGATTTTCAGCACTGAGAGATCAGGTTACATATGCTGCCCAAAGAAGTCTGTGGTGAGGATATAGTAGGAACATGATGTCTACCGAAAAGACCACATAGAGGAGATTCTGCAGCAACAGCATGGATGACATGTTACAGCAGTAATAAACTGTGTAGCTGTGCATCCAGCAACATTTCTGGGTCTGTCTATGCCTTTCTTCGTCTGCAGCTGCTCCTACGACTCCTTCACTCTCCATAGACTTCTATGGACATTAGTTGTAACTAGAGCCCTTTGGTGAAGCTTAAAATATTTCTCACATAGACAGATTTTATCAATGACCTGACAGCAAATGATCAGTGCAAAAAAAAAAAAAGAAAGTTGTCGTCGGATTAGTGGAGAAAGTAGAGTTTTTATCTAATCAGATATATTACATTTTTTTTATATCTCCCCTTGTACTATTGATTTATGGTTTATGGTACTATGATTTTATTGGTTTATGACTGGAGTTCCAATTTAACAAAAAAGTGGCCATGGCTGCCAATCAGATTCCTGTCATTTTTCAGTGCCTTTTTTTATTTTGAAAAAAAATTGAGGGCAACTGATCGATTTTTCCTTTGTACGAGTCTTAATACAGCTCCTCTTGATCACAAAAAGTCTAAATCCAGTAATGTTATCACTCATTTGGAATATCCTCAGTTGGCAGGTTTACATATGAGTTGAACCAGCATCACCTCAGGGTTACCTTAAGAGTTTTATATAATCCCTTTAGAGCCAGTGACAGGACCCAGGTAGCTTCTACCGCTTCCGCACAGCTGTTGTCCAGATTCAACTGCAGGAGGTGGCGGGAAATGGAGGCAAAGTGTTGGAGATACTTCTTAACATTTCTTTGAGTAAACTGCCCATCATAGTCTGTGTTATGTACCAGTTGATAATCTTTCACTGGGATGAGAGATTGACAGTAATTGTAAAAACTTTTAGAATAAACACTAAAGTATTATTTCTCCTCTTTCTAAAGAAAATTTAAAGCGGATAGACCCTCAGTATCTGAACAGTGGGATTCTGAAACCCAGCACCACCAGCGATCAGCTGTTTGAAAAGGTTGCAGCTCTGTGGGTGGCACTGTGGTCTCCTCGTGGCTCAACAAGCACAGCACGGTACAATGTATAGAAGAATTGAGCTGTGCCTCAGCCTGTGATGGCTAAGCTCCGGCACTCTAGCTGTGGTAAAACTACAACTCCCAAGATGTACACTTGCTTGGCTGTTCTCAGAACTCCGTAGAAATGAATTGAGCATGCTGGAAGTTGCAGTTTCAACACAGCTGGAATGCCGGAGGTTAGCCGTTACTGGCCCAGGCTATGTGGCTGATAAAAGTGATATCATTGAAGAGGTAGCGCCACTCCTTGGCCAAACAGCTGAATGGTTGGGTTGTGCCAGGAGTCAGACCCAACAGTTCATATACTGAACCTATGCTAAGGGTAAGTTATCAATATTTTACTCCCTGAAAAAACCTTTAATGTATAGATTCACTTTTATTGAGCCAAGAGGGCACCTATTCTTGGGAAACTGAAGATTAAGCATAAAAGGTATAATAAACACATCTGCCCTCTTCAGGGTGTCACTACTCAAGGCATGTCTGTTGTAGCAAATTATTTGTATTCCACATAATATAGAAATTTGACAGGATCTTTTTTCCATGTTGCTCTGTTCCTCTGCTATTCCTACTACACATTTATGAATAAATTGCCACCTGGGTGTTACCAGCTGTGTCACTGCACACACTCACACTGTTCTATCTGTACTGCAAGTTCAGACTATGCTGGGACATACCCAGACGGGCAATTCATTTATTTCATCTTACTCCTTAATGAGACAGGGATAACGGTTTGTAATAAATCCCCCCATATGGTATTTAGAACACATCTCACATAAATTACTCCGGTTTATCCCACACTTCAGCAATGTGCTTTATTAAAATATTTATTTTTAACCAAATTAAAAAGATGTTTCCTTAATCTGAGTAAGACGTTACACTATAACAAGACTTAAAGGGGTATTCCCGTCTCATAAATGTAGTTTGTATAGTCAGATAAAATGTAGCATTTAGAAGATTTGGCTATTTGTATATCCATTGTCCCACACACATCAGTCAGGCCGTTGCCCCTAGTTACGGCCACCGCGGCCATGTACTGAGGTAACTGCTGTATTGTGAGCGCACATTGCATGAGGAGCCACATCTTGGGGTACTTTCACATCTGCGTTTTGGACGCTACCAGTCCAAAACCCAATGGTCAGGATACGTCCAAAATGCAGACTTTATAAACGGATCCTGCTCCATAGAGATGAATTGATCTTGGAACAGGATCCGTTTCTCTGTGTTTTGGAAGCGCAGACAAAAATGCTACAACCCTAAGATGTGTCTCCGCATGCTCATGCAATGTGCGTACATAATACATCAGTTACCTCAGAGCGGGTTTGAAAAGGAGCAAGCCAGCCACCACTACTACATGGCCGCGGTGGTCGTAACTAGGGGCAACGGCCTGACTGATGTGTGTGGGACAATGGATATACAAATAGGAAAATCTTCTAAACGGTACATTTTATATAAATACATTCTATTAGTAATAATATCTGTATGGCTATATCTAACTATACAAACTACATTTGTGAGATGGGAATACCCCTTTAATTAAAGCAAAACATTGACTGATGTAAAGTCCTGGATCAGACAGATGTCGCAATACTCATCTCCTTAAGACCATAATTTTAATCCATTGATACACCAATACCACCCCCTCCCTTCCCCTACTCCCTTAATAGGTGGTTTCGACTCCCTATGGCAGAGATACAGGGGAGATTTATCAAACTGTCATAAAAAAAACTGGCCTAGTTGCCCATACCAACCAATTAAATTCCACCTTTCATTTTCCAAAGGAGCTCAGAAAAATGAAAGGTGGAATATGATTGGTTGCTATGGGCAACTAAGAAAGTTTTCCTTTATGACAGTTTTAATAAATCTGCCCCACTGACTACACCACAGTTTTACCTTAAATCTTAGTAATGGAAAAAGATAAAACCTCTCCAAATTTAAAAGCTTGAGTCTCCATATTGGTTCAATCTTGTAGCTGCCTCACTGCATCTACTATTGCATGTAAAATCTCAATATGAGAATCCAACAGTAAAAATAGCAAAGAATTTGTGTATTTATTTTATTCACATAGTGCTGACATATTCCACAGCGCTGTACAGATATTATCTCTCTTTATAAAAGTAAATGTCTTTCTAAACTCACAGCTTTAGGGCCCGTTCACACGACCATGTGAACGGATCCGCATCTATTCCACGAAATTGTTAAATTAAAAAGAATAAAACATGTCCTATTCTTGTCCGCAGTAGCATTTTTGCGGATCCGCAATACCACGGCCGTCTGAACGGCCCCTTAGAGAATGGTTAAAAAGAAAACAAAAAATAACTTTTTTCCATATCATTGTTAAAAGCGAGGGTGCCAGCAAGATATGGAGCTACTGGCCTAAAGTATAGATGTGGGTCCGGACCCGAATACTTGCACCATTCACACCATACGCGTTTCGGAGAGCCAATCTCCTTCCTCAGTGCTTTTTTTTTCCCTTAGACCCTTTTTCATATAATTATATGTACATGTTAAATGCTGGTTTAATGGATCCATGACCTTTATGGTTGAACTGTTCTATATACTCTACTATTCTATTCCAATCATTGTATATTGATCAGATCTTTTATTGTTATATTCATTTATTTTTATATTGTTCATTTTTTAATTAAAACTTCACAGTTCCAGTGTATCGAGTGCAGATCTCTTCCTTGTTGATATATATACGCTCTCAGTCTGGGTTTGGGTGACCCAGAACGATGTTTGCACCTACTTATATCCATTTGTCTGGTGTGAGCCCTCCTTCCCCCTTTTTACAAAAATATTTTCTACTTTAAAAAAAAAAGTGGGTTTTATTGTGCAAAAGTAGTAAGGCATAAAAATGTTGTTTCCTTTTTAATGTTTCTCTAAGGCAGCAAGTTTAATGATTTCAGAACATATACCTTCATTATCTTCCATCCCACTGAATAGATGTCTTTCTAATAGAAGTCAGATGACCTCTTTGGGGGAAAATAAGGAACAATAGCACAAAACTAGGCAACATACAGCGGTCATAATCATATTTTATAACATATTTACCGGTTTTGCGTTTTCTTGTTTTGATGTCAACAATGACAGCTTTATTTTTCTCAGTGAAGTGCTTTAATATAATCACATCATGGGGCTCTTTGGCATTATCTATATATACAGAGTGTGTTCCCATACATAGAACCTGCAGTGAAAATCATACTAGGCATCAAGACAAATACTTCATAGAGACATCTGGCAGTAAGGTGTGGAACATTTACAGATAAAGCAGATCCCACTACTCCCCTCGTTACAAAGCCTCCTTTGCGTTAGAATATGTACAGAAATTACATAACCTTAAAAGGGGTTTTTGGGGACCCAGAGGACCCCAGAAACCCACCTTAATTGCACACAAGTCACCTGTAGAAGAAAGTTTGGAATATACTTCCTGTCTTAAAGTTGCATGGAACAGCAGTCCAGTCACGTATCCGTCAAGTAGAAGTTCAATGGCACTGCCTAAATTCGCCCACTTCACCTTTTCTGCCATAGGGTTAGAAATTAAAAACTTCATACAGTTGAAGGATAGCACTCAGTTAATTTATTCTTAATTTTCATCCACCACCACTATGCAAATCTCACTATGCCATCCAGGAAGCTACATTAGCTTGACTAAGGGCACTGAACACCCGAAATGTTGCTGCAGCACGTATGTACTGTAACTAATGCACACTGGTGGCGGATGAAAATTAATAATATAATAACACAAATGCTGCAAACTCACAGAGTGCTGTCCTTTTACTGTAGAGAATCCAGTCAAGTGGTGCTTCTCCACTGAAAATACTGCTTCCATTGACGTGTCCTTTACGGCCTTGGCTATAGATGTAATGTAATGTCACTTCACAGCCCAGGACAGGGGAAGTACTGTGACCGGGGCCAGAACCTCTCCATAGAGCATGCACAAACTCCTGAATCCAATTCACCTGCAAATGCACCAGGGAGAAGAAAAGTTCTGGCCCAGTCCACAGCACCTCCCCTGTCATGGCCTGTGGAAGAGACATCCCGTGCATAGCCCATGCCGGAAACCTGAAAAAGGACATGGCACAAGCAAAAGTTTCAAAACGGGTGCTTCACGTGACAGAGTTCCTGAGTGGCCGATCCACGCAATTCGATATATTACAAACTTTCTTCTACAGGCAAGTTATGTAATTAAGGTTTTCTGGGGGCCCGGAAAACCCCTGTAGGCGTCTTACAATTTATAATCATTCTGACTAATGCTATAGAGTGAAAACGCAACCAAGTGGCCAACACTCAAGACTATTATAAAGGTCAGCGCTACCCTGAAGTACTGACACACAGAACTGTTAAAGTAGAAGTGGACTTGTGGTCTTAACAAAGTAACTATTTTATTGCTCCAGGAAATATAAAAAAAAATGTTGGTGAGAAATGTATGATTGCTGGGGGTCCAACCATTGGGACCTCCACGATCACAAGAAGGAGGAATTCTCGGGTCCCCTGTGTGAATGGAGCTGTAATGTGCATGTGTGGCAACTGCTCAACTCACTTCCATGGACTGCAGAGTACAGCTCTCAGATATCTCAGTCAGCCCCATAGAAGTAAATAGTGCAGTGGTTACGCTACATTAATACATTTATATTCTTATGACTGGTGGGGTTCCAGCAGTGGGATCCCCAGCCATCATACATTTATAACTAATTCTGTGGACAGGTGATAATGATGTTAATGGGAATACATCTCAAGTATGTTTTCATACAAAATGCTTCTGGTGATGTCTTACCTCTGGGAACCCAACCAAGACTAATAATGTAAAGATATTTGAGTTTTTTAGCTGGTGAGGCAGTTGTTCCATACAGTGATCTGTGAAGGCCATCATCACTTTGTGCCATTTTGGAGAGTTGTGTAATTCTCTCAGGATATCAGACATGGTGCAAGCCCAATCAAGACCAACTTTGCTAAACAAAAATACAAAAAGACACTTAAAATGTGTTTCATATACACAAATTATTATTGATGCAAGCCAAAGAATAAAAGATCTCCGGCAATCAACTCTGCGCTTCCTGCTTCTCTGACCCCCTTCGATCAACTAATATTCTGAGGGAAAGCTGCATGCACCCCATTTTCCTGGCAGCAGCACCTCCAGGGAAGAGTCATTACACGGCACCCATTTAAAAGACTAGGTGACCATGTAATACAAGACCACACATAGGGAATCATTTATTATCCAGAAATATGCCTATATTAGGAGAATTTCTAGCACACATTGCAGCGCAACGGTTAGTGTAAAATGCCGGTCTTAATAAATGACCCCCAGGCCTTTTACTCAGGCTCTGATCTGGCTTCTAGAATTTCTAGCAAACAGTACAAGTGTGAGGTTGTAGTACTCCATGAAGGTTTACCATATTAAGGTGGACTATACACATGAGTAAGCTATCAGCCAAACAAATATAACTCCCCTAGATGTCATAAACGATTCCGCTAACTACACACAAGGACAATTTGCTTAAAAAAGAACCTGTAACCTATGCTGAAATGTCTGTTTTAGTAACCACTTGCTTTGCCCATGTAATAATTCTGGAGCATCTTTTGATATAACTCTATGTTGTTCTATTCCTCCATTATTCCTTCTAGATGTTTGAGTGAATTTCTAGCGCCCTGCAATAAAGATCTAATTGGGGGTTGCCAGTTTGGGAAGGTGTCCCTGCACAGTCTGACACTATGACACTATCCAATCAGTGGTTGCCATGCGGAGTGCAGAGACACCCCCAAACTGGTAACACCCAGCTGTACATTTATTTCAGGCAGCTGGCAATTCATTCATAAACCTCTGCAGGCATAACAGAGGAATGGCACAATGGAGTTACATGAAAAGATGGTCTAGAATTGGCATTACATTGGGAAAGCAAGGAGTTACTGAAACAGACATGTCAGGAGAGGTGATAGGTCCTCTTTAAATAACAGTATGCTTGTAGTGCTGCTCACAATTATTTCCCCGTTTATATTTCTCACTAAACGATATAGAAAATGTTAGAAACAAACCTGTCCAGACACATAGCTCCTAGGCTGAAAAGCAGTTGAGTTGTTATCCACCCAGCTGGAACAGAACTCCCATCAGCTGCAGTCGGTTCCCTGTGCTTCAGAGACAAAACCTTCTTCACTGCGTTATCCACCTCGCAAGGGTTCAGCCTAAGAATTAACTGTGCCAGGAGGCCCAAGGTTAAATGGTAGGATTCATTTAAATGGCCAGCATTGGATATAACAACCTGAAACATCAGTGGCAACACTTGCTGAAGATTCGCTAAGGAGCCGCTTGTGTCCTGGAATAGAAAATGTAAATCTGTAGAAATAACTGTTCACATAGAGATCATAGTGAATGTAATAGAATCTGCTGCTTTGCTAAGGCTACTTTCACATTAGCGGCAGCACGGATCCGGGCAGGCTGTTCACCCGCCGGAACAGCCTGCCAGATCCGTGCTGCCGCTAGTGCACGCGTGCCGCCGGAAGTCCGCTCCCTCCCACTCTGAGCCACAAGGTTATGCTAAATCTTCCCCCTTTTGCTATCAGACATCTACATCTAAGGAATATTAGCTGCCACCACTTGTCATATTAAGCGGACAAAACGCCTTAAACTAGGTAACCCACAATTACTCACTCCAACCTACTACTCTCTCTAGGGTTACTACATCAATATACATAAAACTTCTGGTGAAATTCTAGTGAATAAAACAGAGCTGCAATACCAGGAACCACCGCAGGGACAAGAGTGGTCTGAGGGAAAATCACACCCCTTTTATCTAATCTTACATAGGCTATTAGAATAAACACAGATCTGCACAAAGTCTTGTATATATTAAAAAAAGGTCTTACAGATTTTAAAGGAGGCAGCATGGCAGCTATCAGCCCCAAAATACGTTCCTGAGAGCATTCAGCAAAGACTTGGTCAGGGCTTGGGATTACAACCTTCTTGGAGTCTCCAGCAACTGCACAGAAAAGAAAAAAATGTAAATTTCTATTAATTCATTTTCCACAACCCCTTATCACAACAGAGAATGCAGATAGAAAGAAAAATGTCTCAAAACAAGGGCATTGTGTATAATAAAGTATCCTACAAAGACTTTGCTCTTTAGGCTGTTCAGCATCATCTTCATCATAACTGGACTCTTTCGAGGACAGATCCTTTGCTTGGTGTCCATCCTGACAGTGTGCCTTGTTGAGCATAGGTATATATGGGTCTAACACCCCTTTGCTCTAGAGAAAGAAAACACAAAACACAATTACCATTCCCATCTCAATAAGAATTGTATCACTGTAGAAATAACTATGGTATATTAACAGAAATACCTTTTTTAACTCAGTAGGTTCTACTGTAATATTTGGAGCCTCAGTAGTCTTATTTAACAGACTAACAGTATTGCTGCCAGTAACCTGATCACTGGAAGACTCAACAGAAGGTGGTTCATGTCCATTGCTGGTCCACATGGAGAGTAATGATGATACTCTGACACCTACAGAAACAGAAAACAATATCTTTAAAAGAATTTTAAAAAAACACCACTGAAGAACAACTCAACCTAACACTAAAACTTCAGTTACTTCAGTTCTGCTACTTAAAGTGAATGCCCTCAATTTAATTTCATTTTTGGTTCAAAATTCTGCTCTGATTAATACTTTTCTAACTGTATTTACAGCGAACAGCGTTCCATTCCTTCTATAATATAAAGAATCCATTCTTTGCCTGCAGCCACTAGGGGATCTCAGGAGCTTACTGTGTAGACACATGCCTAATTTTAGGAGTCAGGAGGCCTGTGCACAAGAAACTAAAATCTATGCTAGTAGCTGGAGTAGATTTCAGGAGTAATTTGCGCCAGTTTTCTCTTCATATATTAGCAAATCAGGCGGCTGGATAGGCCCCTCCCACTTTTCAGAAACCTAAGCAATGTAAATGGCAAAATGTCACAAGTTTTGCACAAAGCAGGGTGTGTGCAAATGTTTAAAACTGTTTGGTGCAACTTTTCTGGTGAAGGTTTAACAAATTATCAATATTGGAGTTCAACTCCCCCCCATGGCGACTGCAGTTGACCAGGATTTTGATTTAACACTAGGTCTATGCAGGGGTCTTGAACCTCTGTATCAGAAAAGCATAGGTCCGATGACTGTAAAAAATATACTATATGCTCAAAAGTATGTGGACCTCTATACTGGGTTCAAGGGTCGTATTGAAGAGTTCAGCAACTTTGGCAATGTCATAGGAACGCACCTTTGCCACTACACAGAGTATGAGCTTTTAGATCTGCCCTTGTCAAGTGTAAGTGCTATTACTGCGATGTGGAAGCATCTAGGAGCTACAACCATTCAGCCACGAAGCAGTAGACTTTGTAAACTGAGTGCTCAAGAGTGTGGCACCTGTTCTTTGTCATATTACTAGGAATGTCCAAGCTTTATCTCGAAGTGACATTAGCACAAGAATTGTGCATCAGGACCTTGAAGAAATCAATTCATATAGTCAAGCAGCTGCTCTCAAGCCTAAAGGGTATTTTAGACTGACAGATTTTCTGTCCTATAATCGCTAACAAGCGTTCCTATGAATGCTCGTTAGCGATCATCGGCCAGTCTAATCATCTGTCAAAGTTCAATCTGACATCACTGTCTTGCACACAGTTATGATTGATACTGTTTTGCCTATTGTTTGATGGATGCTATGGTCACAGATTTAACTATCCTGTTTAACAATCTGGTTACACCCCTATGATTGGAATTTTACATGTTCCACCTTATACACAATAATTCATAACTTAGTATATATGGTCACTTTCCCACTTTGCTTGGTCCCCTGATGAGCTGTACTCTATACAGTGAAACGCGTTGGGACAGAGGTTGACTCGCTAATACAACTGGGCTAGCATCTTGGCCATTGTGCTTTTGTACAATCGACCACCATGTACCTTTGTGGCTTATGTACTACGGTATAAGATATTACTACTAAGTGGAACAGAGGGTGATTCTCATATTTGTACATAAAACAGATAGCAATTACACCATATGTCAAAATGGAATGGATGGCGATTGTATTGTATCTGTAGGTCAATTACTCCGTTTTTAGGCAGGGACACAAGAGGATAAGGCCCCATTCGCACGACCGTATTGAATGGGGCCGTATCTATCCGCAAAATTGCGGAATAGATGCGGCCCCATTCGCCTCTATGGGGCCGGGAGCCAGCTCCATTCCGCGGCTCTTTTGAAACATGTCCTATACTTGTCTGTACGCACGGACAAGTATAGGCATTTTCAAAGGGGCCGCCCGGCGTGTGTTCCGAGCGCTGCCGAACACACGCCGGGCGGCCGGTTCGTGTGAATGGACCAAGGGTGAGCAATAGGGAGAGTCTTTTTACTTTCAAGTTATGTCAAAGTTCCCCTATATTCTCGTCAATTAGTGCTATTGCTAATTAATGATATCATCTCACTATCCTCCTAGACCTCTATCAAGTGACACGGAATTTTTATCCATTTTCTTTTTCTCCCCTTTTGTTGATATATGTCTTTTATCTTTGATTGACTATTAAAAGTTATATTTTAGTGTTTTTTTCTGTGACTGAGTCTAATCATCTGGCAGTTTGGTCATTCATCGGGCAGTCCAGATCTTTCAGCATTTGCCAGTGGCAGATGGTTCTAATAGCGGCACACCACTGTCCTGCTTGGGGATGAGCGATGGCATAGCGATCGCTCCTCCCCATGTTGCATGTAATAGCAGCAGTGTCCTCTGCTAGCTATCTGTCGATTCCCAGACGGAACGCTACTGACAATCACTACCAGCATTGGGGAGTCTAATACACCCTTTACATCACCATATACAATGCTATACATTGACTGTAGTGGTATAAATCACACTAGAGCAGTGCAGACATGTTTCACCATCTGGCAGGCTGATGGTGGAAACCTGGAGAATGCTATCTACTAAAATGCAAAACTGGGTGCAGGAGTGATGGTCTGGGGCTATTTTTCAAGGTTAGGTCCTGTATTATCCACCACTAAATCTGTTTATTCTACAGTATTGAGTCAAATTTTAGACAACTGTATGCTTCTAACATTGACCAGTTTGGAGACCTTTCCACGATGCAAAGTCCATAACAACAAAGTTCATAGAATTTGGTGTGGAGGAATTTGGGTGGCCTACACGGGGCCCTGCACCCCACTGAACACCTACAGGATGCCCTGGAATACGAATAGTGAGCCAGATCTATTTAATGGTGGATATTCGGTTTAAGTCTGAGATGTGGGAAATCTGACACTGGAGCAGGCTCATACTTTCATGCCAATGCCAGCAAGTCCAACAAATAAGAGAAAGACCTTTTGTCATGAAACTGGATTCCTAAATCACCAATTCCATGTCAACTCCAGAGAGAAACCACTGCTGCCTACCCTCCAATATCTGACAACTGTGTAACTTTCTGGGATCAACAGATAAGAGATGGCCTTTAAAATGTATGGGTTTGTAGCGCATTGTGACAATCAAACAAGACATAAAGGAAATATTTCACACATGACATGAGTTACCCTTTAAAGTAAAGACTTAAAAATCTTACCCTTTCCTTTCTGCGCTTTCAGAAGACAGTTTGCAACCAGATCCGTGCAGTTAGCCTGCAAAGTCTGGGCACTGGAAATGACAGCTGAATCGAGCCGGTCACCATCCGTTTCCTCTTCACTGGCCAGGTCTGACGAGTAGAGGGCTAGTGCAGTAAAGAGTAACCACGAGTAGTTGTGTATGTAAGGTTGGATGAGCCGCTGGCGGTCACTGATCTTATTAGTGACTGTAGGATAGATAGTGACACTGTGGCTAGGCAAATGGCTGAAGATGGAAACAAAGGAACAGAGTTATAGTCAATGGGGGTCATTTATTAAGACTCTCTACGCCAGTTTTTGTAGTAAAAAAAAAAAGACGCAAGGCCCCAGTCTGCAACTTTACACTATTTTATGCCGTCCTCGGAGTGCTGGGGGCCATCAGTCCCTGCCAAGTGACTAATATTTAGGCCAATTTCTTGCCGTAAACGACAAGTGAAGTAGGCATAGACTGGTGGAGGATACAACTAAATTAAGCTCATCCTCTGGCAGAACAGGGGATATCAAAGACCGGAATAAAACTCCAGTCTTTGATAAATAACCCCCAATATCTCTTCACATCTTACAAACACAGAATAAAGTTTCTTACCTGTAACATGAATTAAAGGGGTTGTCCAAGCGGTTTTTTTTATGTAAAAAAAAAAAAAAGAATAAACATTCAACTCACAGATCATTTGTTGTTACACCACTTTCCAGTCCACCTGCTTGTCTCAGACATGTAACTGCTGCCGCAGGTCACGCTGTGGCCAGTGATTGGCTGAGAGGTGGTTACTGGCTGGAAAACCCCTTTAACCCTGTGGCACTTACATTTTTAGGCTTTATTCAATTTCTCACTTTTCACAGCAAGATTTCTTGTATTCCATTAGTGAACAGAAACACTCTTTTACATTCAGAAGCTGTAAACCTGTCATTACCTAGTGCTACCAGGACAAGTGAACAGGTCACTAGAGCTGAGCCATGGGCTTATGTGGTCAGGACTAGGTGCCTATGGTTTGCAGCCTCTGAATGTAAACCAGAAAACTTCCATTCACTGAAGCAAACAGAGATCATGAAAAGTGGAAGAGCATAATGGAAAGCTGCATAACTTCTAAGTACACCAGGAGAACTTTCAATTATATAATACGTAGATGACATAATAGCCGTACCCTTCTGAGTATCTCATGGCCGCATAACATCCATAGCACAGATCAAAGTCATCGCATACATTGCAGTTGATTCTATGACCAATAATAAGTCCTTGGCAATGATCACAAGCATATTCCATGTTAACCATTTCATGGTCATCCTCATGTCCTTCCGGCTTTACACCACCTATTATAAATGAGGAGTTATTAGGAATTTCACTAGTAAACACATCTAAGAAGGATATCACAGCAGCTAAACAATGAACCAAAAACCACCAAGAAACATCAATGTTGAAATCTTACCAAGGAAGCAAGCTTTACATAAATCCATGTCATTACACTGCAAACACCGGTAGCGATGCCACGGTGCAATTTTATCGCATCCATCGCAGGAAATTTCAACATTCAACAGGTCACAGTATCTTGCGATGAACATGTGCATCTATAAACAATGAAAGCGAGCTCAAGTTAAAAGACATTGAACATTGATATTTCTCGAGTACAATTTAGAAAATTTATTATAATGTAAAATTAGCAATTGATGGCCCACTCAGACCCCCATCAGACCTCAGATCAGCCTACTCAGCCCCATCAGACCTCAGATCAGCCTACTCAGCCCCATCAGACCTCAGATCAGCCCACTGTCTTCCTGGCCTGCGCTGCTCTGTCACCTGACTGCGTGCAGCGTCAGGTCATAGTGCAGTCAGGGCAGTGAAGTGCCAGCCCCAGGAAGGAAGACCAGGGAGAGAGAGTATCACAAGTGCTTGCAGTGCTTTGCTCCCAGCACCTAATATATTCCATAATGGAAGCGCTCACTAGTATTCGCTTTATAAGACACACAGGGAAAAAGTGCAAAAAAAAGTGTTTTTTGCAGGACAAGTTTTTTAACGGCACTGTTTATTTTACCATAGCTTGTATTGGAAAACAGAAAAAAAATTCTTTGGAGAAAAATGTCAATTCTGCAAAAGTTTTTGGGGTTTTATTTTTGCGATGCTCATGGTGCACTAAAAATGACATGAAGACCTTATTCTGCAGGTCAGTTTGATTATGGCGATACCAAATTTATATTGTTCTTATTATGTTGTTACTTTTAAAAAAAATAACCTTTGGGAAAAAAAAAACAACTTTTTCATATTTCGGTCTACAGAGCTGTAAGAGGTCTTTTTTGCTGGGGCGATTTGTAGTTGTTAAAGGTACCATTTAGGGTTACATAAGATTTTTTGATCACTTTTTACTGGTTTTATTGTACAGAACAGGAAGTCTCAGCATAGCAGGATTTTATGCAGCATGTTTTATTTTTAAATATAGATAGTATAAATATTAAAAATATGTTTAACATAAAAACTTGATTCAAACAAACAGGTCATTTTCTGATGACACATTCCATTTAACATGAACAGCACATGAATAAATGATCAATCTGTTTTAAAAGAAACGTGTCACCAAAAATCTTATCTGCCAGTTAAAACCAGAAAGTAACATCTCCTTCCTTTCTAATCTCTTTTGATTTTCTGATTGAAGATTTTTTATTCTATTTCCTAAACATGATTACGGGTGGCCATCTTGTCTGAGCTGTTATTCACAGCATTTAGAAAGCATTATGAAAACTGCTTTATGGCAGCCCCATGGGCCATAGACACAATGGTTAGGAAGGGACCCTATTGACTATGGGAGAGTTTTCTAGGCATGTTCTGTGACCTGTGCAGTGGTCATTGTACAAGGAAAGAATAGATAAGATTTGGCAATAGCCTATTGTGAATGGAGGATCCTGCCTTATCTGTACACAGAGGTGATATCATTACAGGCAGGATTAGAATAGTATATAACTGCAGTAAAGTGACCTGTACAGATCAAGAAGTGGCATCAATTATTAGACAAAGGCCAGAGCAAAAACTGCGGCATTTATGGATTTTGTTTAAATATATATTTTTCTCGTTGTTCTCCTAAAACCTAGGTACGTCTTATGGGCTGGTGCATCTTAAAGGGTGAAAAATACGGTAGATAGTGACATGGAAAATTAAAAACATCACGAAAAATTCTTTAAAAATCCTATGATGCACAATAAATGAGAAACTGTTTGAAAGAAATAGGCAAACATCTAGTCATATATGGTTTATGATCTAATGAAAAACAATATACAATGCTCCTATATTGCAAAAGTAAAATTAGCTTACCTTTCTTCTCATATCTGGATCGGCCTGGCTGATCTTTTCAAACCAGCTTTCAAACATTCCATCTTTGCATTCCTTCAACCACAAAAGGTTCTGTCTGTAATCTGCTCTCTCATCTTCCTCCTCCCATTGACTGAGGTGAGGAAAGGTTTCATAATAAAAAAAAAAAAGGAATAAAATATATAGATTAGATTTCCCCTGTATGACTGCTGAAATAAAGACGTAACCAGAAAATGACACCTCACTGCTTCACAATACACGTTAGGGTCCATTCACACGTCCACAAAACATGGGCACCAGCCATGTGCCGACACTATAGAAATACCTCATCTTGTCCATGGCTGCGGACAATAGGACATGTTCTATTTTTTTTGTGGGCACGGGGAACGGAAGTGCGGATGCGGACAGCACGCTCACTGAAAATGAATGGGACGGATGCGGAACCATTCATATGGACGTGTGAATGGACCCTTATAGTGACAAGGCAGAAAGCCAAATAAATCATACTTGGCATGGGAGGCTGTACTGTGATTGTGGTCTAAGGTGTTAGCAAGAGTCCCTTCACTGTGGTTAGAGAACGTTTTTTTAAGCATTGTGGGAAGATAAAGTGAATGTTAAGGACAGTACAAATCCGGCAAATCACTGTCATCAGCAATTTTAGTGGGATCAGTAAATCCAGTGGTTCAGTAGGGTTTGGAGTGTGGGAAGAGTAGTCCGATCTTCTTGTACTGCAGAGAAATGGAAGCACAGACCTCTCTTTGTCATTGCTGCGTTCATAAAATACTATGAAAACACAGCTTACCCTGATCTGACATCTGACATCTTTCAGAAACAATACAGGAAGGATAGGGCATAAGTTTCTGATCCAAGGAGGTCTGAGTGCCTGTTCTCCCTCAATGGAGTGGAGCAGCAGTTACACATGTACGCTGATGCTCATTCAGGTCTCTGGCGTTGCCTGAGATAGCCAAGTGCCTGTACACTCCAATAGAGTTAAACAGAGAGGTGGACATGTATGCATGCGTCTGCAGCTCTATTCAAATGGGGAGCAAAGGTCTCTGTTCTTGTGATCAGCGGTGGCCCCATGGGTTGGACTCCCACCGATTAGACACCCATCAACTTAAAGGGGCATCCCGTTTAACAAAATCGTAACCCATTTATATTTCAACACTGCAATGATTCTAGTAATTCCGCTGTATGGATCTAGATCGTGGAAACTAAAGAGTGATTTGTTCTCACCTCACAACACTATCATGAGTGCTTATGTTCTCCTGAGCCATTGATAGAAGTAGTTCTGGAAGATCTATACTTTGAAAGAATGACAAATCATGCGGCTCCCAACTCATGTCTAACATGTGCAGGAGTGTAGTCTGCACGCACGATACTGCTGGAAGAAGTGACCTGAGCAAACAATTAAAAAAAAAAAGAAAGTGTGTTTTTACATAACCATTATAATATCAAATTTGCATGTATATTATTGCTAAGAAAGGCACTGATACTATGCTGCCACAGTTTACCCATTTCAAGCTGAAATGTCAGATACAAACTAGACCGATATCTTAATTCCCTTCATTCGCTAAAGTATGCTGTCACAGTTATAAGCAATAATTGCAAGTCATTTTAGAGGTCCCGGAAAAAGAAAATAGCATATGCTCATAATAAATGCTACCTATTGCCACATTTACTTTTACTTTAATTTCTCCTATTCAAATCTGCAACTGTTTAAACAATCAAGTCTTACAGATCATGACACATGTTACAAAAGCCAATGAGAACAGAAGGTCAGGAGAAAGTTCATCAATTATATTAAACACTGATCATAACTGTCATTTTTGTGTAAGAGCAGTGATGCTGGTCATTTTTGTAATATACTTTAATTACTGAAATTGTACATTTCTAAAGTAGCCCTTTATTGAGCCTTACCAATGCTCCTCTGTCTTCTGTTTGCATAACAGTGGAGACTTGCTCTACACTGACTATGTTATGTATATAGAAGACAGAGGAGTTCACAAGACCTCTGAAGGTATCCTGTGATATTTGCCACCAAGACATTAGCAGCAGATCCTTTAAAGGGAACCTGTCATCTCCGAAACACCCCCTGAACTAGAGTAAGAGATGTATAGTGTAAGTGATGCTGAATCCGAATATGTAAGTTTTATCTTCATACTCACTTCCATTCCGATGCTGTGCTCCCACAAACCGGCAGTAAAATGCATTGAGAGGACTCTTCTTTGAGTCCTCTCCATTATGTGAGTGAGCACCGGAGTCCACTGAGTGCATTTTACTGCAGGTTTGTGGGAGCACAACATCAGAATGAAGTGAGTATGAAGATAAAACTTACATATTCGGATTCAGCATCACTTACACTATACACCGCTTACTCTAGTTCAGGGGGTGTTTCGGAGATGACAGGTTCCCTTTAAGTCAACTAATTAGTAAGGTGGGGCCTCCCAAGGATTGGATGTGCATAGGGATCAGCGTGGGCTCTCTGACCAGTCTGAACAATACATAGCATGATGTCACGTACTGTGTGTTCTCACACCTTTTTATCATACCAAGAAATAACTTTTTCTGCAATTTGTGCTACAGTAGCTTTTCTGTGGGATCAGACCTTTCTTGGGCCACTTGGAGAAATTACTAATCAGTGGACACTGGGAACGCACCAAAAGATCTGTCGCTTTGGAGATGCTCCGACCCAGTCGTCTAGTCACAATTGGCATTTATCAAGGTTGTTTAGAGCCTTATGCTTCCAACAGATCTACTTCAAGAACTGATTGCTCACTTGATGCCTTTACCGTGCATATGACAGATCAATGTACACCGTGAAACATCTGTAAGCTTTTGGGAGCATATACAACAAATTAAATACTATATCACACATACCTGTCATCAATGTTGTTGAAACCCTTTACAGCATTGACTAAAAGCGCAACAAGCCTGTAGTATGACTCCCGCACTTCTCTATGCAGCTCGGCTCCACAGCCTTCCAAGTGACCAAAATAGCTTCAAGAGGAGGGAAAAAAGGGAAAAGAAATAAGTTATTTTCAACCATTTCTGGTACCATTGCTCAATGTTTACATACTAACAACAATTCACCACTACATAGAAACCATTTTACAATTGGCAGAGGACTGCCTAATCCACACACGAGAAGATCCTACGAGCAAAATGCCACACAGGGAGTCAGCTTTAAAAAAACAAACAAAAAACAAACAAACACGTGCTCCTTGGTCTTTGGGCATCTAAATTTGGAAGATCAATCTATACACACACATATAGTTTTGGCTGACAACAGAAGGAATTTTCAGACTTGGCCAATCACATTTCTCGCAGACCAAAGTCTGCAGTTGGCTTGGGGTTGTCATTTGAAAAACTCAAAATTGCCAGAATTGGGCATTTTAGGATGACCTTATTCTAATGTATATGGAAAGCCTAAAGGGGTTGTGTCATGTCAGACTTAAAAGAGCATATCGCTAGGAAATAGCATCAAAGTCAGATAGGTGCAGGTTTCAGTGTGACCCGCACCTATCTCCAGAATGGGCCCCCAAAGCGAAGGAGGGCGCACATGCTCTCCATTCATTTCTATGGGAGTCCGGAAAAAAGCAGAGTGAGTGCAAATGTGGCCTCCGCACCATTCCTAATGCTTGATTATTTTCATCAGTCTCATAGAAGTGAATGGAGAGAGGCCACACATGTGTGGCTGCTCACTTTGTGGGTCCTGTTCTGGAGATAGGTGTGGATCCCAGAGAAGGGACCCTGACCTATCTCTGACATTAATAAAATGCTACCAGTGTCGAAGATGACAACTCCTTTAACCCTGGTTTGAAGGAACTAGTGTAGGACATTACATAGTACTGTACTTACTTAGTGAAGTCATTTTGGCAAGAAAGCAGCTCCAGTAGAAAGACTACACAGGAGGGCTGAAAGAAATGAGGCTGCCCCAGAGTATGTAGACATTCCTGAATTATTTTGAGCACCTTGAGAATGCTTCCAGCTTGGGCTCTTCTGAGGGAGAGGACCTGCAGAACACTTGTGGAAGGAAGCAAAAAAAAAAAAATACGGAACTTTTACAAACATAAGATGTACAAAGTAAGATGAAGACATTTAATAGGAAAGCTTTGTTTTCCCCAACTTTAAAATGATTCCAATCTCCACTCACCGCAGCTTCAAACACCTACATTAACTTCACTTATGAATATTGTAGGCGCTCCCATATTAAAAATTCTTTCCTCATAAAAGGATAATTAGAACACATTTAAATGGATGAGTGATCTGCTTTGATCATTTTACGCTGGCATTTTTCATAATACCTTGTGCTAAAAGCCTTAAGGTCTAAAAATAACAGACGTCAAGGAACATTTTCAGTCTTTACCTTTCATGGGAAATTGTTGGATCCTTTACAAAATCTAAGATGGTTTTCAAAATGGGATACTTTTCCTTCACAGATGGCAAAACCTTTGCTTCTTCCATGGAACGAAATGAAAGCAGCCGTAGCCTTGCCCGACTAAATGGGGCCTTACGAGTAGGAGTAGGGGGAGGAGAAGCAGCTTCTTCGGATTTTTCTGTTTTTGTACCTACAGGGGTCTCATATTTAAAAAGTTCTGATTCTTGTTTCTTTTTTGAGTCCTGCTCAGGCACTTGAAACTTCCCTGGCAGACCAGGATAAGCAGCTTCTGGAGAGGCATTAATTGGTGAGGCACTTGAAGCTTGAAAATCTGCCTCCACAATGGAGCCCTTTCTTTGACAATTTAGTAATTGATCTTCATCTGTAGAAATACAGCTTTCTAATGGTGGCCGTGATTTAGGTATAAAACTTAAGAGTAAAAGACACTTTTCGATGCATTGTTTCGCTGTAAGAGAAAACCATGAAGTATATCAAATGATGGTAACCATATTCAATCAGAGAAGTTGAAAACAAGTCAATGACAAAGATAGTTCCATGATAACCTAACTATGGCAGACATGGGAGTCTTCAGCAGGCCTCAGGAAGTCATAGCATCTGAACGGCTGCCACGATCTTGTCGCGAGAAGGCCATTTGATCACTAGAAGCATCCTGTTACCAGTGAAGGAAAACTCAGATGCAGTAGTAGCAACTGACATGGCATCACAGGGGTTAAAAGTGGCAGTGTATATCTGTAAAACAGCAGGCACCTACTGGCTATGGCTCCAACTCATCTTTAACCCCTTAATGACCGGGCCCATTTTGCACCTTCGTGACCAGACTGATTTTTGCTAATCTGACATGTGTCACTTCATGTGGTAATAACTTTGGAACGCTTTTACTTATCCAGGCCATTCTGAGATTGTTTTCTCGTCACATATTGTGCTTCACGACAGTAGTAAATTTGTGGCAAAATATTTCATTTTTATTTATAAAAAAATAGCAAATTTACCAAAAATTTGGAAAAATTAGCAAATTTCCAAATTTCAATTTCTCTACTTTTAAAATAAATCGTAATACCTCCACAAATAGTTATTATTTTACATTCCCCATATGTCTACTTTATGTTGGCATCATTTTACTTTTTTAGGACGTTAGAGGGCTTAGAAGTTTAGAAGCCATTTTTCAAATTTTCACCAAATTTTCCAAAACCATTTTTTTAAGCACCAGTTCAGATGTAAAGTGATTTTGAGTGGCTTACATAATGAAACCCTCCATAAATGACCCCATTTTAGAAACTAAAAAAACGCTGTTACAAACTTTGTTAACCCTTAAACCCTAATTTCAAAATTTCACTTTTTTGCAACACAGCAAGGGTTAACAGCAAACTAAACCTCAATATACATTGCTCTGATTCTGCAGTTTACAGAAATACCCCATATGTGGTGGTAAACGTCTCTATGGGTTTGTGGCAGTGGTCAGAAGGGAAGGAGCGCCATACGGATTTTGGAGGCAGATTTTGCTAAAATAGTTTTTAGGCACCGTTTTGTAATTGAGAGACCCTGACGTACCCCTACAGTGGAAACCCTCAAAAAGTGACCCCATTTTGGAAACTACACCCTTCAACGAATATATTAAGGGGGGTACTGACCACTTTGACCCCCTACGTGTTTTACGGAATTTGGAAACACTTGGCTGTGAAAATGAAAAGTTTCATTTCTTCCAATAAAATGTTGCTTTAGCCCCAATTTTTTTTATTTTCACAAGGGGTAACAGGAGAAAAGCACCCCATAATTTGTTACCCATTTTCTCCTGAATACGGCAACACCCCATATGTTGTGGTAAACTGCTGTGGGGGCACATGGCAGGACTCAGAACAGAAGGAGTGCCATATGGATTTTACAACACAGATTTTGATGGATTGGTTTGCGGGAGCCATTGATTTTTATTTTTTGAGCTATTGTCTTATGTACGGGGCTCATTTTTTGCAGGATGAGGTGAGGTTTTCATTGGTACCATTTTGGGGTAAATACGCCTTTTTGATCGCTTGGTATTACTCTTTTTGTGAGTCAAGGTGAAAAAAATAGCTGTTTTGGCATAGTTTTATTTAGCATTTTTTTTGCAGCATTCACCTGAGGGGGCAAGTCATGTGATTTTTATAGAGCAGGTTGTTACGAACGCGGCGATACCCAATATGTCTAACATTTTTATTATTGTTAAGTTTTACACATTAGATGCATTTTAGAACAGAATTAAATCTTGTTTATGTGTTGCCATTTTCAGAGAGCCATTTTTTTTATTTTTCGGGCGATTGTCTCAGGTAGGGTATCATTTTTGCAGGACAAGATGACGGTTTGATTGGTACCATTTTGGGTTAAATACACCTTTTTGATCGCTTGGTATTACACTTTTTGTGAGGGAAGAGGGGAAAAAAATGGCTATTTTGGCATAGTTTTTTTTCTGTTACAGCATTCGCCTGGGGGGCCATCTCATGTAATATTTTTATAGAGCAGGTTGTTACGGAAGTGGCGATACCCAATATGTCTAACATTTTTATTTTTGGAAAGTTTTACACATTAGATGCATTTTTGAACAGAATAAAATCTTTTTTTTGTGTTGCTATATTCTGAGAGCCATATTTTTTTTATTTTTCAGGCGATTGTCTTAGTTAGGGTCTCATTTTTTGCGGGACAAGATGACGGTTTGATTGGTACCATTTTGGGGTACATACGCTTTTTTGATCGCCTGCTATTACATTTTTGTGTAAGGGAAGGTGTCCAAAAAATGTCTGTTTTGGCAGTTTTTTTTTTTTACTGCGTTCACCTGGCGGGGTGGATGACGTGATGTTTTTATAGAGCCGGTCGATACGGATGCGGCGATACCTAATATGTATACCTTTCTTTTTTTTACAATTTTTTAAAACTTTTTTTTGGAAAATGGCGTTTTTTTTTTGTTTTTTTTTTAACTTTTATTATTATTATTTTTTAACTTTTTTTTCAACTTTATTTAACTTTTGGGGGTCTGATCCCCTTTACAATGCATTACAATACTTTTGTATTGTAATGCATTGGCTGTAAGTGTATTACTCAGTGTAATACACTTACAGCCTGCTTCCTGTGCGATCCAAGGGGCTGGATAGCACAGGCTCGCAGGGATAGCAGCCACGATGCCTAAGGAAGGCATCGGGCTGCTATCTAAGCCATCGGGTCCCCGTCACAGCAGCGCGGGGACCCGATGGCCCCGCTTGCCATCCTGAATAGATCGCGCACCATGCCACACGCCTCATGTGCCGCGGTCAGCACTGACCGCGGCACATGAAGGGTTAATGCGCCGGCATGGGTGTTTTCACCGATGCTGGCGCATTCAGCAGGGGTCCGGCTATTGGGCACAGCCGGACCCCCGCCGCTGGTCCGTCCAGGGGCTCCCTGACACCCCTTTTCTGCAGCGCCGTCTTTAGACGGAGCTACAGATTGGGGACTCGCGCCGCCTGCCGTCTAAAGACAGTGGGCGGTCGGCATCGGGTTAAAGACCTGATATCCACCATACTCCTATAGGTTAAAAAAGGTTTTGTGGGACCATAAATTAGGATAGGTCATCAATTTCAGCAAGAATGGGGATAATGTTTACTTTATGTTGTTTAAAGAATATAATGATCCAATTACTTATGCAGAGATTGTAAGATTTCTGGAAGAAGCAATAGTGAAACTTGAGTTGGGAGACTTTCCTGTGAGATGTTTTATGTTGATATGCAATTTTTTTATGGACTCTTGTGAGTACAATAAACACGCGTGCTTTTAATTCTCCGCTGTGGGATTTCTCTATTTTGGGTGGCATTCTGTTTTCCTCATATATGAATTATAGTGCGACACACCTGAAAGTCTTGCTTCAGAAACCGTGACTGCTGATTCAGTGATGAACAGTGATATGCTTTTAAGAACTGAGGTTTCTGAAACATCTTCAAGTGAGAAACATTCAATCCATCTTTTGGAGAGAGAGAGAGAGCGCTTTTTTTTTCCTTTGGCAATGTCAGATGGTTTATTAAGCCTAATGTATTTGCACGTTTGCTCACCTTCTTCTTGGCGGCGCTCAGAAAGTCTCCACTGAAGGAGGGTCCCATCCATCAGTGGCCTCCATTCATTTGCACCAGGGATGGATTGTGCAGGTGCTAGTTTCCCTGTCCATTCCCAATGAAAGTAAAAGGAAGCCACTGGTGGATGAGGCCTTCAATCCGCAGCCATTTTTTGGGATCTGCAAGTCAACATGAACTATGCATATAAGCCATTGGACATCAGCACAAATTGTTTAATAATGCTGCATGTGCAGCTAGTAATAGATATTGGCCAGGCCAAGTAGCTGTGGCACTCTAACCAATGCTGAATCCCTTTCAATGTCTGCCTCCTATCAAAGTTCTGTACTTTGGTAAGTGTCTGTGTCTGGTACTGCAGCAGTTCTAGAGACTGAGCTACAGGGTAAGCAAACCCACAACTAAAATTATAGAGCTCTGCCTGGTATAAAATAAAGGGGACCTCTACAATCAGCAGTCTGATTGTAGAGAGTCACCAGAAGAAGCATCAGCGAAACATGAGTTGGGACACAGAGGTGCATTATGGTCTGTGTATCTTTTTTAACGGGCACCTATGGCATTATTAAGTGACAAAAAAGACTACTTGCTTATACTATATTTGTGCCCTGATTGCTTTCTTTTGTAGGGTATATGATGCTTACCTAAGGTGTCTGGGTTCATTTCTGCGCCTTCAAATATGAGTTTGTCACTTCCACCAGTATGCAGAGATTTCTGTTTCATTTCTAGCTGTACGGGGTATAAAATAAAAGTATCCACATGTGAAATCAAACATGACTGAAGTGCTTGAAAGGGTTTTCCAAGTCTTTTATTTTTTTTAACTGATGACCTATCCTTTGGGGAACCCCGCCAATCAGCTTCTTGAGAAGGCACCAGTGCTCCTTGGAGCGCAGTGGCCTTCTCGTACAGTCCCGTACATTGTATAGCAGTAGTGCTTGCTAATGCAGGGAGAAGGCCGTGGTGCTAAAAGGGGCACCGGTGCCTTCTCAAAAAGCTGGGCTGAGGAGGTCATCAGTATAAAAAAAAAAAAAAACTCTTGGAAAACCCCTTTAATCAGAGCAATGTTAAAATCATGACATAAAAGTACACAGGGGGTCATTTATGAATAGATAGACACCAGGCCGGCCCTTCTCACTTATCATTCTCTACGCCAGAAAGGGAGCTGGTATAGATTTAGGCCGGTGGTGGATGCGCCTCTACATCCAACGCTACTCTTAATAAATGACCCCATCTATCCGCAAGAAAATAAATCTAAACTCTTACCATCCATATTCTAATGCCATCTGCCAGAGCATACACCTGGGCAAAATCTTCACTTAAACCAAGGCTGCCGCTGCTGAGAACTGTAAGGGATTCAAAAAATACCGATTAGAGATTTTACAAAGTATCAGCACACACAAAGAGAAATGATATTCCTACTTTTTTATATAAATCAATGATTTTACCACCAGGGAACTGGCTACAAAAACCCATGGTGAAAGGCATGGAAAAGCCATTAAAAAATAAAAGCGATGCTCATCTTTTGAAGCCCCTCCACTTCAGTTGTCATGACTTTGTTCCTCTCATGAGGTCTTATTCTTGCATCCTGTATACTGCGTGACAATCACTGGCTTCAGCGGTATACGCTACAAGACTTGAGGCCAGTGTGTGGATGCAGTTGTCACATGCGGTATACAGGCACATCACGGCTGCGGTCATGTAATCAAAGCCTGGCTTGGAGGAATGCAACGGAATGCAATAAAACTGAATATAAATTTATTGTTTTAACACCTTGCAGTGACTTTTAAGGTTAAAGCTGAAATACTGACAAATAAATTAGCATTATACATTAGACTTCTCTCTGTAGTTGAGAGCCATTAATATCTGTACACTATTAAAGTGAACCTGTCATCAACTTTATGTTGCCCATACTAATGGCAGAATAAACTACAGACAGGTGAGTTGATCTCAGGGGTCTGTCATTTAAAAGTTAAAAGTAAGTGGTTGCCGAGAACCAACATCACAAACATTGCAGACTAGGCCTGGAAAAGAGTCACGGCCACCTGAGAAGACCTGGTTATTCATGAATTCCTGCTCTCCCTGTCCACCTGCTCATGACTGACAGTCTTCTACCTAGTTTTCTTCCTTTTCTCTCTAGGAGAGAACTGCTTATCATCAGCAGATGGGCATGAGAGCAGGAAATTATGAATAACCATGTCTCTTCTCAGGTAGATTTGACTCTTTTTAAGGCCTGTGCAGCAATGATTATGATTCTGTTTCTCAGCAACCACTTACATTTAGCTCATGAGTGACACACCTCTGAAATCAGCATTTCTGTCACTAATTTATTCTGCCCTTAGTGAGATCAGCATAAAGTTGATGACAGGTTCCCTTTAAAAGGGAGCCAATATATTCCAGCCAAGAAATATGAAACATGAAGATGTGTTGAAGGCAGGTCAGTGACTTATCTGCAATAATTTCAAAAATCTCATAAAAAAAGTAAAACAACTACTTTTATCAAGGCATTGTTTTCTTTGGGAAAGTAAAACTCCTACGATATATAAGAAATTAACATACTTAATGCTTTAAAATAGGGAGGGGAAATGATACCTAACCCTTATAAGATAGGGAAAGAGAGGGGTACAGGTCCTCTAGACAATGATGACATTTGTCTTTTCACCTCTGAAAAGAAAAATCTGCTCACCTCTGCGTCTGAGGCACCGTCGGGAGTCTGTCTCAGACTCTGTCTTATTTGACGGGAAGAAAAATGCAGCATGCATTGCTATTTATCCAGTCAAAACAGCAGACACCACAACGGACTCCAATATACATCAATAGGGGCCAGTGATGTCTGTTGTGTGATCTGGTATTGGGGCATGGCTTCCATTTAGAACAAAAACCACAACAGAGATGCAAACAGAGCCTTAGCTCCAAAATCTTCCTTGTAGTCAACCTCCAGTAGACAAAAAAATGTCAGAAAAAACAGGATTTTTGTATAACTTACCGTAAAATCCCTTTCTTGTGGCTTCATTGGGGGACACAGCACCAGTGGGGATATAGGCAGCTGCCACTAGGAGGCGACACTAGACCATCAAAGAAGTAGCCCCGCCTGGTAGCCTATATCCCTCCTACGGACACCAGGCTAGCTCAGTTTAGTTAAAAAGCAGTAGGAGCCAAACAGAATGATACAAACCAGTCTGAACCCGGGAACGAGAACTCAAGGAACAGCAAACAAGCCCGGGAAAAAGAACAACCCAGAAAAAAATCAGGGTGGGAGCTGTGTCCCCCCAATGAAGCCACAAGAAAGGGATTTTACGGTAAGTTATACAAAAATCCTGTTTTCTTGTGCCTATCATTGGGGGACACAGCACCAGTGGGACGTACAAAAGCAGTCCCAAAGGGTGGGGAAAAAGAAAAATCCCCAGTCGGCCAGCCTAACGTACGGCGGCCTGCAGAATCCTGCGGCCCAGACTGGCATCGGCTGAAGCCAGAGTGTGGACCTGGTAAAACTTGGTAAAGGTATGCACCGAGGCCCAGGTAGCGGCCGTGACCCGGAAGGGGGGGGACCTGTCCCGAGAGCGATAGGCCTCAGAGACGGCGGCCGTAATCCAACGCGCAATGGTCACCTTAGAGGCGGCAAGACCCCTGCGGGGACCCTCAGGAATGACAAACAAGGAATCCGATTGACGGAAGGGAGCCGTGAGGGACAAGTAGACCCGGATGGCTCGGACAAGGTCCAAACAGTGAAGGGAGCGCTCCCTAGGATGAGCAGGAGCGGGACAAAGAGAAGGAAGAACAATATCCTCATTGATGTGGAATGCCGAGACAACCTTCGGAAGGAAGGAAGGGAGAGGGCGCAAAACCACCCTATCCCTGTGCAACACAAGATAGGGGGAGCGACAGGAGAGAGCGGCTAATTCAGATACACGGCGGATGGACGTAATCGCCACCAGAAAGGCGACCTTCCAAGAGAGAAGACGCAGGGAAATCTCTCTCAAAGGCTCAAAGGGGGGACCCTGGAGCACATCGAGCACCAAGTTAAGATCCCAGGGCTCGACCGGGGAGCGGAAGGGGGGATTCAGACGAAGAACACCCTGTAAAAAGGTCTTCACCTGGGAGCGCAGAGCCAAAGTCCTCTGAAAAAGCACGGACAAGGCGGAGACTTGAGACCGAAGGGTAGAATGGCTGAGACCCTGGTCAAGGCCGGACTGCAAAAAAGAAAGGATCTTAGGCGTGGAGCAAACGAGAGGATGAACACGGCGTTGCTCGCACCAAGAAAAAAAGGACTTCCAGACCCGATGGTAAATGCGAGCCGACTGCGGCTTACGGGCTCTAAGCATAGTCTGGATGACAGACTCAGACAGGCCCCGAAACCTCAGCACCGCGGCTTCAACAGCCAAGCCGTCAAATTGAGCTGAGGTAAAGTGGGGTGGAAGATCGGCCCTTGAGAAAGGAGGTCGGGCCGCAGGGGAAGACGCCAAGGGGCGTCGGCCAGGAGGTGGATCACGTCGGCGTACCAGGACCGGCGGGGCCAGTCCGGAGCGATAAGGATGGCGGGAACGCCGAGGAACCTCAGGCGTCTGAGGACCCGCGGAAGGAGAGGGAGCGGGGGAAATAGGTAAATCAGGGAGAACTGATCCCAAGGGGTTACCAGGGCGTCCACCGCGAACGCGCGGGGAACCCGAGCCCGAGCCACGTAAGTGGGAAGCTTGTGATTGAGCCTGGACGCGAAAAGATCCACATCGGGGAAGCTCCACCGACGGCAAACCTGTAGAAACACCTGGGGATGGAGAGACCACTCTCCCTGGTCCAGGGACCCGCGACTGAGATAATCCGCCGCCCAGTTGTCTACGCCCGGAATGTGGATGGCTGAGAGAGCCGGGACAAACCGTTCCGCCCAGCCGAGAATCCGGGCAGCCTCCGCCATCACAGAGCGGCTCCTGGTGCCTCCCTGGCGGTTCACGTAGGCAACGGCGGTGGCGTTGTCCGTTTGAACCCGAACAGGGTGACCCTGGAGAAAGTCGGTCCAATGAGTCAAGGCAAGGAATATCGCCCGAAGCTCCAGTATATTGATGGGAAGGCGCGACTCCGGCAAAGTCCACGTGCCCTGGACCGTCCGGACACCGAACACCGCACCCCACCCTGTCAGGCTGGCATCGGAGGTGACGACCAGCCACTGAAGGGGGAGGAAGGAGCGACCCTGGAGAAGGGCTGGGGACGTCAGCCACCAAAGCAACTCTCTGCGGACTGCTGGGGAGAGGACGACCCTCCTGTCCAGGGAGAGAGGAGACTTGTCCCACTGGGCCAGAATCGCTCCCTGGAGGGGCCGAGAGTGGAACTGAGCAAATGTGACGGCCTCGAACGAGGAGACCATCTTGCCCAGCACCCGCATGCAGAAGCGGAGCGAACAGGGGGAGCCCGAGCGGAGCTTGGAGACAGCCGAGCGTAGGGACGAGACCTTGTCGCAAGGCAGAAAAACCCGAGCCCTCTCGGTGTTGAACAACATCCCCAGAAACTCCATCGAGCGAGAGGGGCGCAGAGACGACTTCTGGAAGTTGATCACCCAGCCGAACCTGGAAAGCAGATCGAGCGTGATCTGGAGGCTGGACTGAGCATCCTGCAAGGAGCGGCCCCTTACCAAAAGGTCGTCCAGGTACGGAATGACCGCCACTCCTCTGGCATGAAGGAGAGCCATGAGAGGGGCAAGGGTCTTGGTAAAGACTCGGGGCGCTGTTGAAAGACCGAAGGGCAGAGCGACAAACTGGAAATGACGAGAACCGATGGCGAAACGAAGAAAGCGCTGATGACTTAGCGCGATTGGCACATGGAGATATGCGTCGCGTATATCTATGGAAGCGAGAAACTCGCCCTGGTCCAGGGACGCGACCACCGACCGCAGCGATTCCATGCGGAAGTGGCGGAGGCGGACATAGCGGTTGAGGTGCCTCAGATCCAGGATGGGTCGAACCGAGCCGTCCTTCTTGGGAATGGTGAACAGGTTCGAGTAGAAACCCTGAAACCGCTCGGAGGGGGGGACTGGGACTACGACCCCTTGGGCAAGGAGGTGATGAACAGCGCGGGAAAGCGCCAAAAGCCCTGCAGAAGAGTGGGGGATCCGAGACAGGAAAAACCGAGGAGGCGGAAAGGACGCAAACTCGATTCTGTATCCGGAAGACACCACCTCCCGTACCCACGCGTCGGTGACGTGGGCGAGCCATACCTCCTTGAAGGAGAGCAGACGACCCCCCACTCGGGGGAAGACCCGAGTGGGGGAAAGCCATCAGGAAGAAGGCTTGGGGGCAGGGCCCTTGGAAGGGCGGGGAGCGCGGCTGCCAGGGCGGCCGGGGCTTAAAGGAGGGCTTCCTGGAAGAGGAGGCTGAGGGAGCACCCCTTGAGGACTGCTGACGGACAGGGGCTTGGAAGGAGCGAAAGCGACTAGAACGCCTCGGAGGCTGGGAGCGCCCGGGCCGGTTCTGCGGCAACAAGGAACTCTTGCCACCGGTGGCGTCAGAGATAATCCTGTCCAACCGCTCCCCAAAAAGCCTGCTCCCTGAAAAGGGAAGACCCGTAAGAGCCTTCTTGGAGGCGGCGTCAGCCGACCACGCTTTCAGCCAAAGAGAGCGACGAATGGCCACGGAGTTGGCCACAGCCCGAGCAGACAGACGAGCCGCTTCCTGGGAAGCATCACACAGATACTTAGAGGCCTGAAGAATCTGAGAGGCTAGGGGAAGGAGATCCTCGCGAGGGGCGTCCGAGGAGATGTCATGGACCAGCTGCTTGGCCCAAGCAGAGCAGGCCTTACTGACCCAAGACGCCGCAAAAGTAGGGCGAAGGGCAGAACCCGCAGCAATAAAGACGGATTTGGAGAACGTGTCCATCCTCTTGTCCATAGGATCCGTCAGAGACGCCCCATCCGCTAACGGGAGGGTGGTGGATTTAGACAGCCGGGAGACAGGGGGGTCCACAGTAGGTGGAACCGTCCAGGCGGAGACTAAATCCGCAGCAAACGGAAAGAGAGCCTCTGTCCGCTTAGAGGATGGAATGCGCCGGTCGGGGTGCTTCCATTCCTTGTCCAGGAGATTCTCAAAGTCCTTATGACTAGGGAATACCAGCGGTTGCCGCCTATGGCGACTAAACGAAACTTCGCCTCTGGCCGCAGAGGGAGATTCGTCCCGGATATGGAGTGTGTCCCGTACTGCACGGACCAAGGCTTGCACCGCAGAGGCCAAATGGTCCTCCCTGTCAGACTCTGAGGCAGAGTCGCAGGAGTCCCCCGAGGCGTCAGAGAGGTGCTGCTGAGAACCGCCCGCAGCGGACCTTCCCGGGGAAGGGTCAGAGGAACACCGGGAGGGTGACCGAGAAGGGGAACGTCTACGCCTCTTGGAGGGCCGTCCCCTAGAAGGGGAGTCAGGCGACACCAGAGGAGGGGTCGCAGAGGGGGGCACCTGGGACGGCAACCGGTCAATGGCGTGGATCATGACCTGAGACAGCTTAGAGAGGTCGCCAATCGCCTGGGTCAGGGACCTGGCCCACTCGGGCGAGGCCGCAACCAAGCCAGAGGGAGCAGGAGCCTCAGTGGGAGGGGTACCAACAGTAAGGCAAGGCACACAAAGGGAGCCAGACTGACCGCTGGGGAACTTTTGGCTACAGCGAGCGCACGCAAAGTGCGTCGCCACAGCCACCGGAGCATGCTGCCTTGGAGGGTCGTCCCGGGGACCCGACATGGTGAAGGGCTCAGCGGACCGGCTAGCCTGGGGAGAGAAGAATATCACCCACTGGGTGCCTACCGGACTCTGGAGCAGCAGAACACGGCACTGGAAAAACCCACTGGTGCTGTGCAGACCTGAAGGAGCTATACAGGCCACTGGACGCAGGGCAGACCGGCACTGATAAACCACTGAAGGCAGGAAGGACCACCCACGGCAAGGAGGGGCAATGCGCAGGCCAAATGAAAAAGAACCCCGCCGGCCGGAACAGGAGGGGGCCAGCAGAACAGCGGGCGGGCGCGCAGCCCAGCGACGTCACTGGGAAGCGCCCGCCCACATGCGGCCTAGCACGCCTAGAAGCCGCGGCCTAAATTAGAGCGCCGCCCGGCCGGAAGTGCCGGTGCGGCGCGCGCTGGCCGAAAAAAGCCCGTACGCACCGAAGAGGAGCAGGAGGGGCCCCGGAAACCAGGGGGCAGCCCGGAGAAAGAACGTGCGGGCCGTAAAGCCCCCCCCCCCCGCAGGCAAGGAGCCGGAGGCAGCAGAGGAGGGAGTCAGGAGGCACCCCGGCGTCGGCAGAATATCCCCCAGAGAAAGCAAACATCCCCAGAGGGGGCGGCCGATAAGGTGCTGGGTGGAGGGGGAGCTGGGTGGGGGTTCTAAGAAAAGAACCTGTCCAGACTGCAGCAAGGGGCTCCTGGAGGGAGGGAGAGGGAGGGAGGGGACGACTGCATACTCACCTCTCCGCCGGCTTCAGGTGCGCGCAGGGTCACCCCCTCAGTGACCTCGCACCGGAGTGGGGCACTGGCATCCAGCTGCAGGGGGCAGCTACCATGGGGGACGGGTGACCGGCGCAGGGAGAATGTGAAAACATTCTCCAGGCACCCTCAGGGGGGTCCACGTCTGATGTGGCTTCCCACGCCGACGGCCCCCCTGATAACCTAAAAAAGAAAAGAAATAAATAAAACTAAAATAAAAAATTAGAGGTGCAAAGCACCAGTGTCTACCTCCTACGGACACTAGACTAAAAACTGAGCTAGCCTGGTGTCCGTAGGAGGGATATAGGCTACCAGGCGGGGCTACTTCTTTGATGGTCTAGTGTCGCCTCCTAGTGGCAGCTGCCTATATCCCACTGGTGCTGTGTCCCCCAATGATAGGCACAAGAAAGAAATATTAAAGAAGAACTCCCGCAAAAATTTTTATTCTCTGACCTGTTAGAAAGGTGCATGATATAATCTGTAGTGATTGTCATTTTCTTATCAGTGACTGTTTCAGTGAGTAAAAACCTCTCTTCTTATTGTAGCTGGGTCATGTGACCAACTCCGACCTCCAACTGACCCAGGACAGAAAGCCAGTAACTGCTCTATTCATTCCTATGGGAGCCTCACTTTCAGTCTCATAGGAATACATAGAGAATTAGACTTCCTGTCCACACATAAGTCTATGTGTGAGTTGGTGGGTCTAATTGCTGGCACACAGATAAGAAACTTCAGGATGATATAAGTCAAAAATTCAGACACTAGTAAGAAAATGACATTCACTACAGATTACATCATGGAATCAGGACATGGAATAAAATTTTTGTCGGGAGTTCTTTAAGTTTTTCAGATAAACACAATAATCCAGGTTTCTTCTTTGTCATGTTATGCCTTTTAGCTAATCACAAAACAAATACTTCCTTTTCCTCTCCAAGCACTTGGCAGCAAGTATTACCGGGCCGAGATATGCCTTACAGATCACAAAAAAGCAAAAACCCATAAAAGAGCGTGGAAGATCCACAAATATCTCAGTGCTATCAGTGTTTAGGATTTTCAATGCATAGGACAGGGCTTGCAAGAAAATCATTGCAAGGGAACTCTGACCCGCCTCTGTATGTCAATGTATTTACCATATTTTTGCAGTTTTCCATACAACTGTGGCGTAAGATACACCAGTGCAGCAAAGGTGCAGTTCACAGCTTGATCAACCGCAGAACCCGCCACTATATCATTCCTTGCCAGCTGTTTCCTAATGGCTTGCACCAGTCCTTTGAAAAGTTCAGAATTAGGGCCACAGAAATCCTTGGTAGGATCTGAGTTTGCAAAGTCAAGGAGAAAGTTACGACAGTCATCTGCATGAGAGTTCTTAGTCTGGAAATAAAATAATAATGTAAAAGAGCATTTACAGAATATTAGCTTTTAACTGAACACTATGGTTGTGATTTTGTTCTATTTCACAAGTATTTTTATACATCGTAAATATTTTTTACCTTTTGTTCTTCAAAGGGGGTTGACTATATTTAACCATACATGGCCATGTTAACTAAAAATAAACCAATTCTCTAATTTGTATTAAAAATTGACTGTCTTTATTGCATGTAAATATGGCAGCTGCGGTTCGGCCTGTACATTTTCCTGCTAGATCTACCAGCCAGATGTACAGACGGCAGGCATGTATGGGCTGAGCCGCAGTATAAACAGTGCAATATGCCAGTCACTAGCATTAAACTACCATCCAGTATTCTATATATTAAAAATCACACAATCTTTTGCTACTGAAGTAAACAGCAACATTTTAGGTCGTATCATGCAGGTTTTTCTGTAAGGGCCATCTCAGTTGAACGTCTCATCTTGTCATATACTGTTAGCCGAGGCCCAAACCTACAAACATCTCTCAGTCATCATCTCACAGCTTCTACATGCACTATCCAGTCCTGCTCTTAGATGAGAAGTGCTTACATCTGTATGCAGCTACTTCCATAGCAGTTGCACAAATCTCTCTGATGGTTTGCTACGTTTTCTCCTGCAGTCCAAACTGCTTTGCTCATAGAGCCTTGTCTTGGTTGGATACAATTGTACCTACATTTCCACAGAAATTGGGACTCTGCGTGTAAACAACAGAGTCTTCATTCACTGACAGCAGTGAGAACTTGAAAAACAAAGTATAAGTGTATAACCCTTCATTTATATAGTGTCTAAAGTGGTTAAAGGGAGTCTGTCACCACTGTATGACCATATACAGCCGCCTACATGGCTCTGTTGCACATCTACACATGAATGTAATGGTACTTTTGTTATTTTCTTTAGACTTGCAGCTGCAAGAAAAACGCTGTTTAATTCATATGCAAATGAGCACCCGCAAGTGCCCAGGGGCGGTGTTTAGTGTGTAGGAGCCCAGCCTTCTCTGCTCTGCCTTCTATCATGCTTACTCCTCCCCAGCCTCTGTCTTTGCCCGCCCTGCTAGTCCCTTATGTCGTACAAGGCAGAGGCTGGGGAGGAGTAACTATGAAAGAAGGCAGAGTAGCCTGGGCTCCTGCACACTGAACACCGCCCCTGGGCACCAGCGAGTGCTTATTTGCATATGAATTAAACTGTGTTTTTCCTGCATCTGCAAGTCTAAAGAAAATAACAAAGGTACCATTACATTCATGTGTCGGTGTGCAACAGAGCCAAGTAAATGCTGTATATGGTGATATAGTGGTGACAGACTCCCTTTAAATTTTAGTATAAGGATAAGAGACACTACGGGGGATACTTATCAAGACTGGTGTTCCCATACGCCAGTCTTGATCCTCCTGCACAGGTATAAGATGCGCCCAATTTATTATTGGCAAATGCCTCTTGATAAATTAGTCACTCCTCTGGCAGTTCACGTGCAAGAAAGGCCAGGGGTTGAGGTATAACTTCTGCCAGTTTCTGGCGCAAGTTATGGTAAATCGGACATCCTGATATATTCTTTGACAATTATGGTTTAGAACAGCAAAGTAAATGGGGGCGTCATCTACTAAGTGATATAGGCCAGTTTTCTGGCCTATATCAGCCTAAGATTGCGGTATAAAGGTTTTTTGCACCACGATCTGTGACTGTTACCCGCTCACGCCAGGTATAAAAGGGGGCGTGGGTGGGTCAGCAAACCCGTATCATTTATCAATTACTGCACCTGTTTTAAGCACAGAAAATGGACTAAATTTAAGCCAGCAAGGAAGCTGTCTTGCATTTAGACAGACGGTGGATGCGCCAAAGTTATGTAGAGGCCGGTGCCTCTATATAACTTCGGCGGATCCAGCGCCAGCTATAGAAAGTAATATACTCAAGCAAATAATAAAATAAAGTAAGATACCTCAGAATATCTTTGGTCTTGGGGGTTTAGTTTTGCTAAGTTGCTTTCCACAAACATTTGATGACTAAACACAGATTTCCACAGCGGGGAGCTAATAACTGATGTTATCTTTGAAGATGGCAAATCTGCAACAGGTCCCAACTCTATATGTAAAAAAAAAAAAAGAAAAAAGAATTAGACATTTTATTCCAATAAGGAAAGATGAGGTGACAAGCTTGACTAGGTTTCATGCTTCATTTTGACTTAGAAATACTGGGGTGTGAAAGAGGCCTATGGGACAGGAATGTCTTACCGCATGGTGACTTCATGGCCATAGACCGAGAAGCAAAACGGCCCAATAAGCGTGCAAGAAGTTGCTGTAAATCTGAACTCCAAGACAGGGCAATGTCTGGCAGGCCAAAAGCGGTCACTGTAAACTTAAACCCCCATTCACTGTTGCTATTGTCCGAGAAGAACAAAAAGTGAAGTTGAGGACCAGCCTTAAAGGTCACTTTCTGAAATATTAAAATAAGTGAAATATTACATATATAAACAGTTAACAACATGCCAAAAATTTCCTTACCCTTCTCTACCTCCAGATCAGTGCCAATTCAACAGACTTCTGTCATTATGACAGAAGTCTTAAAATTAGAGTATCAGTGTGATATCCTATACGGACGATGAAAAGCCACCTAAAGCAGCCCCTGGTTCTGTGGAGTGACATGGTGTATCACATAAAGAGATATAGGCACTGACTGCAAGTTCTGGTGGCACATACCGCTATACACCACCAGCTCTTCAGTGCTGGAAGAGGAGTGTCGTTGTATTTCAATAGCACTGCTTTTTAGGAGATGAAGGGGGGGGCATCAATAAAGAGGCTTCACAAATCCGACATATATTTCTTTTTAATTGTAGAAAAGACTTTTCAAAGATAAATAAATCTTTTATAAAAAAAAAAGAAACCTGGAAAACTTATTGTTGGTTTTCTTACTTACCTTTGGCCATTTGTCAGTACCAACTTTGTGATCATAACGAACTTTGCCGCCTCTGGCATCTGTAAACTCCAAATAGTCACATCTGTGTAGAAATATAAAATCCACTTATAGGTTTCATTAAAGGGGTTTTCCAAGTTAAATTTATTGATGACCTATCCTCAGGATAGGTCATCAATATCAGATCAGCGGGGGTCCGACACCGGGCACCCCCGCCGATCAGCTGTTTAAAGAGGAGGCACGTGCCGTACGAGCGCTGCCTCCTCTTCATTGTTTACATGCTAGCGGTAACAGGGGTAGCGGTGAGTAGGTGTAATTACACCCAAGACGCCCCATTCATTTCAATGGGAAGGATCGCTCCCATAGACTTGTATAGGAACAACCCGCCCCATTGAAATGAATGGGGTGGTTAGGTGTAATTACACCTGCTCAGCGCTACCCATGTTACTGCTACCATGTAAACAGTGAAGAGGAGGCAGCGCTGGTACGGCACGTGCCTCCTCTTCAAACAGCTGATTGGCAGGGGTGCCGGGTGTCGGACTCCCGCCGATCTGATATTGATGACCTATCCTGAGGACAGGAAGTGCAGATGCGGACGGCACACAGTGTGCCATCTGCATCTTTTGCGGCCCCATTGAAAATTGCGGAACGGATGCGGACACATTCTGCGGACGTGTGAATGAAGCCTTAAACTAATCCTTCACTATAATAATCACCATTTGAGAAGTTGCTACACGTAAATGTTGTTGGTCTGAAAGCTGGTTTGTTATCTGCTATTGAAAATGGCAGCGGATATACAGTAAACATAATGAAATGTCCATCTAACACTCATGTTAACTTTTCAACGACCAAAAATTTGTCTGCAATTTTTTCAATTGGGATGTGTAAACAGAGCTATACATTTTAAATGGTATGCAAGATAATTATATTTGGTAATTACCTCCTTTCCGTTTCACACTTGTCATCAAATTCCACCTCAAAGTACGTTGCCCCAGGACAAAGGAAGACGGTTGTATCACAACAATTGTTCTCATAGTTGTGGGGGGATTCCATGTGCCAGGTCTGCAGAACCACCGGATGTTGAATTTGACTCCAACTTTCCATTTCAATCTAATCATGAAGAAAAAAAAAAAACTTTCTGATATAACATGGTTTATTCTTCAGGATGTCAGATTAGAACACCTTTAAGTCTCATTTATAATGTGTGACTTTTTCAAAAGTTTCATCTCCACGCCAGGTAACCACATTGCACTTGCAGCAAATATATTATTACTGTGCGCCATTTCATAAATTTGGTGCAGCCTCAAAAAGTAAAGACTTAAAAGTGACACCAAAATCAGCACAAATAAATCCCCCCTTTATGTGACAATTGTGCCTGTGTAGGACACTGACCACTGAAGAACATGATCATCAATGCTCTCTAGTTCCGTATTCTGTGAGACACATTCTAAAGTATATATACACTATGAGAGTTTATATATGTATTTTCTTGGCACAGACCCTCAGCACCTCTTACTTTCATGGGTCTGTCTGCTATCTGTTTGAAGTCTGTTGCACATATGGATAGCACACAGACAATAAATATGGTCATGTGAATAGGCATTATTAAGTAAAATTGTGGTTATTCCCAACATAGATATATATAGCATATCCACAGGATATGCCATAAATGTCTAGTAGATGCCCGGTCCACTTCTGGCACAGCAGGTGGAGAATAAATAGAGAGCTGGCCACACGTACTCAGGTCTCTCCCCACACTTCTAAGAAAGCTACAGCATTAGAACTCCAAAAAGGTGTGGATCCTGAGCTCAGACATCTATCAGACATTTGTGGCATATCCTGAGAATATGCTAAAAATGCTCATGTTGGGAATATCCCTTTTTAAAATGAGACAAGGAATTTTTACAAATACATTACCTTATTGTCACTGTCACCAGGATCACCACAAAGCTTCTTCATTAATTTAGTTAGGTTACCGAATCTTTGAAGTAGTAAAGCGTGTGGAATATCAAGAGAGCAGAACTCCAACATGTACATCATCTGTCAAATAAGACACTGTATTAGTTAGTAAGCCATTGAAAACCCGAAATATTTATGCCTATGTGGCTCATACTCACAAACTGGCGTGTTGACATGGAAAACACAGAATTGTTCAATTTTTCAACGATCACCTTCCCACTGCACTCGCTCAACAAAGGCTCTAATGTGTTTGTGGTGTTTGTTAAGAAAAGGTCAACATCTAGAAAAAAATAAAAAAGTAGCAAGTGTAACTAACAGAGCAAAAATTGTCAAAGGTAATGATTTTTTTAGCATTATAAATAATATGATGTATAATATATGCATAAAACAGATTTATGGAAGAGTATTAAAGGGTTATTCCCATTTCACAAATGTAGTTTGTATAGTTAGATATAGCCATACCAATATTATTACTAATAGAATGTATTTATATAAAATGTACCGTTTAGAAGATTTGCCTATTTGTATATTCATTGTCCACACACATAAGTCAGGACGTTGCCCCTAGTTACGACCACTGCGGCCATGTAGTAGTGGTGGTGGTCGGCTTGCTCTTGTTCAAACCCGCTCTGAGGTAACTGCTGTACTGTGAACGCACATTGCATGAGCATGCGGAGACACATCTTAGGGTTGTAGCATTTTTGTCTGCGCTTCCAAAACGCAGAGAAAACGGATCCTGTCCCAAGATCAATTCATCTCTATGGAGCAGGATCCGTTTATAAAGTCTGCGTTTTGGACGGATCCTGGCCATTGTGTTTTGGACTGGTAGTGTCCAAAACGCAGATGTGAAAGAACCCTAAGATGTGTCTCCACATGCTCATGCAATGTGCGTTCACAACGACTGATGTGTGTGGGACAATGGATATACAAATAGGAAAATCTTCTAAACGGTACATTTTATATAAATACATTCTATTAGTAATAATATTGGTATGGCTATATCTAACTATACAGACTAATTTGTGAGATGGGAATACCCCTTTAAGGAAAATTACCTTGATGGGTTATTCCAGTAAAGTAACTTCATTTTTTAAAAACTGCATTAAGGCTACAAGCAGTGACCCAACCAGAACCCATACCTATAACCAGAGCTTCATTTTACCTTGCAATCCATTGGTTTAGTTCCTGTGTGAGCCTGCAACACACACACAGTATCATGGCTCCTGATCTTCCCTCACAAAACTACAATCCCCACAATCCCTAGCTTTCCTGCTGTGAGTGTTTATTGACTGGATGTCTGATATACAGTCTGGCCACGCTCCCTCTACTGAGTAATAAGCATCACACTAACATGCCCTTTGTTTCACAAGACATTTAGCTAGAGAATTGATAGCAGCACACTGAGCATGCTCGACCTAACAAAGGCTCAGAACTACAGGTCGCTGCCATGGTAACTTATGAGGAAACACAGTGGGTAGCAGAGGAAGAAACTACTTTTATGACTACTGCCCGGTAAATATGTGAAATTGACATTATATTAGGTAATTATTGATGATGAATTAGTCTCAAACATAAGTTATATTTATGGTAACCAGAATACCACTTTAAGTTCGTTAACCACATGCAAATTTCCCCCCCATGCATTGCAAAGGGTGAAGCACACTGTAAAGCATCCCAAATATAAAGTGACATGCTGCAGATTAAAAATCCACCCCACCGGGAAATTTACAGTAGAAATTTCACCATGGATGAAATTTCTACTGTAATGTAATGCTTTGAGGATTTTCTGCCAGTGAAATCCAGATAGAAAATCCACAGCGTACCAGTGCTAAACGTCAGGCTCTTTTTAGCGATCTTGCACAAGGATTGCTCTAACTTTATTTCTTGGGCTAATAAAATAATTTTTGCGCCTTTTTCATTACACATAAGGCTGTTTTAAAACCTTATAATGCCAATATAATGAGATACAGGATTTCATAACTTGCAATAAAAGGGTTTCCCTACTTACAGTTTTTCTGGACTACCCATGTGATATGTTTGGAAGTTGAAAGTTCAAATCTGACCACAACTTACACTTCTCAAGTAATTCTCTTGCCATGAGCTGGGACACTGGATCTTCTCCTTTTAGTTGGCAAAAGCACCAGGACAGAAGACTACCCTGGACTGCCCAGAACAAGAAATGTAGATTGGGCCCACATTCTCCCTGCGAATCATGCAGGACTAATGCCGTACTCTGCAAACAGGAAAATAGAAGAGTTAGCAATTTAGTCATCTTTAAAAATCCTGGGAAAAGAGAAAAATCAGTAATTAAATGGCATCCTTACATGTCAAACAATGTATCTGCACTTAAAGGGAACCAGTTATCAACCTTAGGGCTCAAAAAACGAATCCGCAAAAAATACGGATGACATCCGCGTGCATTCTGTATTTTGCGGAACGGAACAGCTGGCCCCTAATAGAACAGTCCTATGCTTGTCCATAATGCGGACAATAATGGGACATGTTCTATTTTTTTTGCGGAACGGAAATACGGACATATGGAAACGGAATGCACACGGAGTACCTTCCATTTTTTTGCGGACCCATTGAAATGAATGGATCCGCATACAGTCCACAAAAAAAAAAAAAAAAGGAATGGACAGGGAAAGAAAAAGCGTTCACGTGCATGAGCCCTTAAGCTACTCTCGCTGAGGGCAGCATAAAGTAGTGACATATGCTCCGATTTCAGTGATCTGTCGCCTATCTGCTAATGTTACATGGTTGTGGAGGACTTCATGTAACAATCTGTGCAATTCTGAGCCCAGCTTAGTCATGTGCTGCCGCTCCCCCTGCTGAGGGACAGTTTTCACCTAGGAAAACGCTTCGGGTCCGTAGGTAGGGAAAGCAGAAGCTCATAAATAAGGTTGATGAGCGCAGCAAGCATTGTACAGCAAGTTATCTACAACCACGTAACTTTAACAGATACAGTACTTGACAGACTGCTGAAATCAGCGCATCGGTTACTCCTTTATGTTGTTCTCAGTACGGACAGCGTAAGGTGGATGGTTCCCTTACTAAAACCATTCAGCAAATATTGAGTCTTTCCTTTTGCTATACCTGAAAATACACTAAGTAGGAAATTTATCATGAAACTTTTTAAAGTTAGTCTTGTGGCTGTAATTGATGCCAAACCTATTAAGAGTGGCATGTTTGATATATATGTTCTGAGATGTATATTCACTTCCTGCGCTACCTCTTTACTGGAGTAAGGTTGTGACAATTTTGACTACTTATTAGAATGTCGCTGTTGATAAATCTGACAAATGAGCTTGACAGGCTAACCACCATCATTTTCCTTCCACTTTTCAAAACTGGAGTGAGAGCTGTAAAAGGCAAAGCTACTACATTTTAGGCATTAATAAGCCAAAAAGGTCATAAAAGTTCTATTTTGCATTAATTTGAGGCAGCCAGAATTCTGAAATGCAGAGTGTGATAAATTCCCCAAAACTATTTCATTTTCATACAGCCCAAAGCATTACAACAGAGCATTCAGCAATTATAGTACCTCTCTCACTGCCATCACCAAAAATTTGTCCATGACAGAAAGCACTTGGTCTATGTCAAAATCTGGAGACATCTCTGTATCTGGTAGCAATAATAGTCCACTTGGGTCTTGCTCACTGTATAAAGAAATGTAGTTGAAAAAATGATATATCATTAATTAAAAATTTACTATTAAGCAAAGTAAAGTATTCAGGAATGAAACTGCTATTCTAAGTATTTGCCACAAATTTCAAAAAGTTGATAGTGTAGAGCAGGCATGGCCAACCTGCGGCTCTCCAGCTGTTCTAAAACTACAATTCCCACCATGCCCTGCTGTAGGTAGTCTGGGCATGCTGGGAGTTGTGGTTTCGCAACGGCTGGAGACCCTCAGGTTAGCCATCCCTGGTTAACAGCCATGTTTACGGGCAAGTGATCCAGAGACAAAGCTGACCTTACACAGGAGGTCAAAGAGGTTGTCCACCTTTCAGACATTGATGGTCATGATCCTCAATATCAGGTTGGTGGTGTTCTTTCCCCACACCACACAGCTTGTTTGCGACAGCCTTGGAAACATAATGGAGCCTGAAGCAGAAGGTGCCTTCCACCATGTAGTGCCTGTGCCGAGGAACTGCAGCTCAGCTACCACCTGTGCACTTCACAGTCTAGAAAAGTACCCAGTCTGCCGAGTCCTCTGCATCTCCTTCATTTCTTTATGACGGGCGCATTCTGTAGCCAACTGCTGTCAATTACTTTCCACTACTAAGACGCCTAATATCCTACATGGCACATTGAGCTGCAGAAGCAGAGATTTACATAGGCATTGACTGTGACATTGAGATTAAGACCCATTCACACAACAAGCATCCGATCCGATTTTTTTTTTTTTTTTTTTTTTTGCAAATTGGATGTGGACCCATTCATTTCAATAGGGCCGCAAAAATGTGGACAGCACACTGTGTGTCTGTTCCACAGTCCTGCAAAAAAGATAGAATGTCATCCTATTCTCGTCTGCTTTGCGGACAAGAATAGGCAGTAAAAAGGGTCAGCAAAAAAAAAATAAAAAAAGTGCAACACGTATATCATTCGTATTTTTTTTGGACCACAAGACACATACGGTCATCTGAATGCACACTAAGTCATTTAAGGGGCTGTTCAGAGCTGAACCCGGACATATCACCCTTTTCACACAAGAAGCCCCTCTGAGATGAACATCCGAGAATTTCATGCTCTACTGCACAGGGCAAGGGCTTTTTTTGCTGAATCGCACAGGGCAAGGGAGAGCATTGGAGTATTAAACACTCTGATGCTCATATCAGAGGGCCTGTCCGGGTTGAGCTGTAACCTGGACAATCCCTTTAAAAGCATTTGCTAGCAGAAAATGTCAAGAACTGGCAATAGATAATAAAGTTGTCACCTGAAGTAAGTACACAGAGACTGGAAGGTGGTTTGAACTGACTGTGGTTGCTTCTCTTCAGTAATTTTCTTCTATAATGAAAAGTGACAACAGTAAACAGGTGCAACTGTACAAATGCAGTCAATCATGTTATACCCATTATTAAACACAAAACAGAAATAAATCAATTATCAGTTGTTCTTTCTGGTTGTTCTTTACCATTAAAGAGAACAGTTGATCTCTTCTAGTCACACGATCAGGGGAAAAAATTGCAGCTCCATTCAGTAAAGTGTTCGTAATCTCTTGTTTGAGAGCTTTGGAAGACAAAGAGGAAATGTCCATGCTGTCCATAGCTGAAATGAGAGTAGCAGGGAAATTAAACGGTGTTATTAACAGCTCTTCAGAAAAATCATTTGACAGTCTGCCTTATCTATAAAAGTACTAATATGTCGATTTACGTATGTGAAACATACATACAATTATAGAGCCATAATTGCTTGAGTTAGTCCAGCAGGGTGTGGATGCTGATGCCTTGTTGGATTGACAGACTTCCTCACACACACGGAGACCAATGAGCTTTAGTAAGGAGGAGACTGGGGGGGGGCATCTTAACAAACTAGTGCATCAGAAGGGTTTTTTTGAGATTTAAAATACTAATGACCTATCCTCAGTATCTGATTGGTGGGGGCCTGACACGTGGGACCCCGGCTGATCAGCTGTTTGAGAAGATACTGCTGCTCCTGTGAGCACCACGGCCTTCTCCATGCTCAGCTAGCACAGTGCCGTACATTGTGTAGCGGGTGTGCTTGGTATTGCAGCTCAGCCCCATTCACTTCAGATCATGTGGCTGATGAACGTGACGTCACTCGGCCTACGGAAAGCAGCGAGAAGGCCGCTGCCTTCTTATACAGCTGATCAGCGGGAGTCCTGGGTGTTTGATTCCCACCAATCAGATACTGATGACCTATCAGAGGACAGGTCATCAGAATTGAAGTCTATGAAAACCCCTTTAAAGGGGTTCTCCGGGAATTAAGAAAATTAAAATACTTAAATATTACTTTATAATAAATATATTCTCAAATAACTTTCATTAATTATTATGGCTCATTTTGTCTGGGGAGCAATCATCAGGAGAAACATAATGGCCGCCATCCCATTAGTTCACAAAAAAAACCTAATCACATAACACTGAGGTAAAGAGCTCCTCATCCTCCTCTCTGCTTGTCAGGGATTATTATCCTGAATACAGCTGATAAGAACTTTAGCCGAATCTCTGGGGAATTTAGTACAGAGAGGATGGACAGGGCAGACTGTAGTTGTGTTAATAGAGACTAAATACAAGTGCTGCTGCTCATTAGCCACACCCCACAATCCTTTCATGTCTCCTCCATCATCTCCATTTCCTCAGAGATTGATCTGTATTCAAGATCATAATCTCTGACAAGCAGAGCAGAGAGGAGGATGAGGCAGCTCTATAGCTCAATATTGTGAAGTCACGTGTCCTTCTGTGTAATTAGGACAGGTTTTGTATGAACTAATGGGACAGCAGCCATTTTATTTCTCCTGATGATTGCTCCCCAGACAAAACGAGCTGTTATAAATAATAAAAGGTATTTGTGAATATATTTATAATAAATAATAGTTAAGTATTTACATTTTCATAATTCCCGGAGAACCCCTTTAAAGGTGAGTAGGCTTTCATACTATTTTCATAAATGCCTTAATTAAGTCAACTCATGAAGCAACTATTGAGAGATGTTGAGAAACACAAGAAAAAGGAACCTACCTTTACACAAGTGAGTATATAATTCCTGAGCATACTGCACTTGGTTAGATTTTGGGGTGGACGTTCCTGCAGCGAGTACACCAGAGCAGCTCTGAAGTAGCTGCAACAGAAGAGTCTGGGCAGAGATACATTCTTCTCTGGGGCTGAAAGAAAAAAAAAAGGCCAGATGAATATCTAGTACCCTACACTTGATCAGCAGCATATAATTTCTCAAAACAAGCCACATTTTGTAAATAATGTTCTACAATAAGAAACACTGTACGTGAATTAAAAAACCTTTCATGTCATGTAAAAAGATTCCATAAAACTTGTAATTTATACACTTAAAGGGGTTGTCTAAGTTATATTTATTGATGACCTATCCTCAGCGCCTCATCTCAGTTGCAGCCTGTCTGCCAGCGCTTCTTCCTACCCGTATTCTCTTTCAACCTCATCCTCGGCGGCATTAGTTTGAAAAAGGCCATAAGGGGCCGAAACGTTACGCAATTTGTGCCGCAATATTGAAATAAAGCAACACGAGAAATTACTCTCTTCTCCGGAGTTTTCTATCTTTTGATAACAGGGGTGGGAACCCTACTCCGGTATCTAAATAGCAGAGTGCGACAAGGCTCTGATATATACTATCCTCAGGATAGGTCATCAATATCAGATCGGTGGGGGTCCGACACTCGGCACCCCCGCTGATGAATTGTTTGAAGAGGAGGCGCACCATGCCAGCGCTGCCTCCTCTTCATGGTTTACCTGCTCGCCGTAAGATACATAGTGGTGAGCAGGTGTAATTACACCCAAGTCGCCACATTCATTTCAATGGTACAGCTCGTTCCTATACACTTGTATAGGAGTAATCCGTCCGACCTGAGGATAGGTCATCAATAAATATAACTTGGACAACCCCTTTAAATCTGCCTTTTCTGACTTCAATTGTACATGAGGGAGTTGTTATTAGTGATTGAGAGCATTCTCTGTGTATGTGTGTATACATAGATAGCTGTCAGTCACTGATAGTTGTACACAGGGGAGGTGTTATCAGTTATTGATAGTATTCTCTGTGTAAGTGTGTATACATAGATAGCTGTCAGTCACTGATAGCTGTACACGGGGGAGGTGTTATCAGTTATTGATAGTATTCTCTGTGTAAGTGTGTATACATAGATAGCTGTCAGCCACTGATAGTTGTACACAGGGAGATGTTATCAGTTATTGATAGTATTCTCTGTGTAAGTTTGTATACAGAGATAACTGTCAGTCACTGATAGTTGTACACAGGGAGGTGTTATCAGTGATTGATAGTATTCTCTGTGTAAGTGTGTATACATAGATAGCTGTCAGCCACTGATAGTTGTACACAGGGAGATGTTATCAGTTATTGATAGTATTCTCTGTGTAAGTTTGTATACAGAGATAACTGTCAGTCACTGATAGCTGTACACTGGGGAGGTATTATCAGTGATTGATAGCATTCTCTTTGTAAGTGTGTATACATAGATAGCTTTCAGTTACTGATAGTTGTACACAGGGAGGTGTTATCAGTTATTGATAGTATTGTCTGTGTAAGTGTGTATACATAGATAGCTGTCAGTCACTGATAGCTGTACACAGGGGAGCTGTTATCAGTGATTGATAGCATTCTCTGTGTAAGTGTGTATACATAGATAGCTGTCAGTCACTGATAGTTGTACACAGGGGAGGTGTTATCAGTGATTGATAGCATTCTCTGTGTATGTGTGTATACATAGATAGCTTTCAGTTACTGATAGTTGTACACAGGGGAGGTGTTATCAGTTATTGATAGCATTCTCTGTGTAAGTGTGTATACATAGATAGCTGTCAGTCACTGATAGCTGTACACAGGGAGGTGTTATCAGTTATTGATAGCATTCTCTGTGTAAGTGTGTATACATAGATAGCTGTCAGTCACTGATAGCTGTACACAGGGGAGCTGTTATCAGTGATTGATAGCATTCTCTGTGTAAGTGTGTATACATAGATAGCTGTCAGTCACTGATAGTTGTACACAGGGGAGGTGTTATCAGTGATTGATAGCATTCTCTGTGTATGTGTGTATACATAGATAGCTTTCAGTTACTGATAGTTGTACACAGGGGAGGTGTTATCAGTTATTGATAGCATTCTCTGTGTAAGTGTGTATACATAGATAGCTGTCAGTCACTGATAGCTGTACACAGGGAGGTGTTATCAGTTATTGATAGCATTCTCTGTGTAAGTGTGTATACATAGATAGCTGTCAGTCACTGATAGCTGTACACAGGGGAGGTGTTATCAGTGATTGATAGCATTCTCTGTGTAAGTGTGTATACATAGATAGCTGTCAGTCACTGATAGTTGTACACAGGGGAGGTGTTATCAGTGATTGATAGCATTCTCTGTGTATGTGTGTATACATAGATAGCTTTCAGTTACTGATAGTTGTACACAGGGGAGGTGTTATCAGTTATTGATAGCATTCTCTGTGTAAGTGTGTATACATAGATAGCTGTCAGTCACTGATAGCTGTACACAGGGAGGTGTTATCAGTTATTGATAGCATTCTCTGTGTAAGTGTGTATACATAGATAGCTGTCAGTCACTGATAGCTGTACACAGGGGAGGTGTTATCAGTGATTGATAGCATTCTCTGTGTAAGTGTATATACATAGATAGCTGTCAGTCACTGATAGTTGTACACAGGGGAGGTATTATCAGTGATTGATAGTAGGGATGAGCGAATCTACTTCGGATGAAACATCCAAAGTGGATTCGCGTAAAACTTTGGTTCAATACTGTACTGAGCTCATCTGAGCCAATATATTCTAATACTGTATGAAGTGCTTGCTCCGTACAGTACTGAACAGTAGTTTTATGCGAATCGACTTTGGTTGTTCCATCTCTGGGTAAGGATGTATACATAGATATCTGTCAGTCCCTGATAGTTGGATGGTTTTAAGATCAGAAAGAGATTTATAAGTATAAAATACACATTTACTGAACCCTTTCCCATGAACTATACATCAATCAGCTCAGTTCCTCCTGCTCTATAACATGCTGCCTGCAGATTACACTGCATTTAGTGGTGACAGGTTCTCTAACTGCTGCTGCAGGTAAGTCAAACTAAACCATGGCAGATTTCGACAACCGAGCCCCCATGTTTAGGCTGTGATGGCATATCCAAGGAATAGTTCATAACTTCCTGTAGTGGTACAACCCATTAATGGAATGGGATTTGTCACTGTAACAGCAGTAAAACTATACAGCCACTGGTCATGCTGAGAATTTTTTTTGTATGATTGTTTAATTATGAGCAGCACAGTGGCTCAGTGGTTAGCTGGGGTCCTATGTTCAAATTTGACCAAGGACGACATCTGTATGGAGTTTGTATGTTCTCCTCATGTTTCTGTGGGTTTCCTCCGGGTACTCCGTTTTCCTCCCAAGCTCGAAAGGCATACCGATAGGGAACTTATCAGCAAGCAATGAGTATGTCTGTAACGTGCTGCAAAACATGTTAGCACTATATAAGTGAGTAAAATAAATTTAATTATGTTAAAAAAATACCTGTCCCGTAACTTCTTATAAAACTTCCAAAGGAGCTCCAAATCTAGGCCAGATAAATCAAGAAGTGATTTGTGCCGCGATCGATTGTCTTTTTCCTGCACAAAAAGAGGAAAACAAAGGACAGGAATTATTTTTAAATAACAAAAAAATCCCGATACGTTTTGCTACACACTGCAGTACCTGAAAAAGCAGCAATTGCAATAAGGTTTGTTTCACAAGAGGAAGATTTGATGCAGAAAATTGGTTCCATACATGTGAATGGATTTCAGCATGCTCCATTCAGATGAATGGGAAAGTTGCAAACATTTCTTCCACAAATCTTCTGTGTTTGAATTCACCTTGAAGGGGCGTTCCACTTTTGTTACCAAAAAATGTAATAAACACACCTGTAAATCATGTTACAACTTCTGGGGTCTTTATGCACGCCCAAATAATGTAGTGATGTATCTAATAAAGGTTTTGGTTTTTTTTTTTTAATAGCTACCCTTGGTTATGTCCACAATTCCATGCTGTGCTACATCCATGGACCCTTATGATGGCAGGATGTGAAAACAAGAAAGCTCAGTCTTCTTTATATGTAGAGGTTTTCAGCATACACTTCCATAACCTCGGCATAGAAATGAGCAATAAACTCCAGGAGGCAGTAGGTTACATACCCAAGATGCCTTGAGATATTTCAGATGAACAGTAGCTGCAATCACTGTACTAGAGGACCTCTGGCGGAAGATCATCATGTAGCAGGTTAATAAGTTAAAGGACATCTGTCAGAAGATTTGTACCTATGAAACTGGCTGACCTGTTACATGTGCACTTGGCATCTATGTTGGTCCCATGTTCATATGTGCCCGCATTGCTGAGAAATATGAAGTTTTAATATATGCAAATTAACCACTAGGAGCAACGGGGGCGTTACCATTACATCTAAAGGCTCTGCTCTCTCTGCAACTTCCACCCCTTTGCACTTTGATTGTAAGGACCGGCATGATGACGTTTTCACTGCCTGGTCCTGTCAATCAAAGCGCAGAGGGCACGGCAGTTACAGAGAGAGCAGAGTCTCTAGGTGTAATAGCAACACCCCCATTTCTCCTAGAGGTTCATCTGCATAAAGTAAAACATCATTTCTCTCAGCAGTGTGGACACATATAAACATGGGACCAACATAGATGCCTTCAGCTGCCAAGTACACATGTAACAGGTCAGCTAGTTTCATAGGTACAAATCTACCCTATAATAACAGGGTCCTTACACACATGAATTTGGCTCTCCCATTTTAAAAAAATTTTTTTTACTAGTAAAAAAGGGTCAGAATAAGTGCTCATGCACGAGGCCGTTGGACACCCATTCCGTACATTGGGGAATGCAATCTGCGGTCCCCAATGCACGGGCACCATCCATGCAGATTCCGCAGATGGATCCAGACTAGAGATGAGCGAGCATGCTCGGGAGCAATTTTCGAGTAGTAGCGTACGCATTTTATAATCTGTACACTAATGCGTACAAATTACAAGATGCGTACGCATTAGCATACAGATTAGAAGATGCGTACACTACTACTCGAAAATTGCTCATCTCTAATCCAGACCCATTCAACTTGAATGGGTCCGTAGTCTGTCTGCATTGCTAAAAAAACAGATGTTCTATTTTTTGCAATGCAGAGGCACGGAGAGAAACCCCATGGAAGAACTCTGTTCCCCACCGTGAACCCACTCAAGTGAATTAGTCCACATATGTGTTGCGGTGCATAAATGCCGGGGGCCTGTAAATTGCGGACCCATTGTTTAGGGGCCGCAATAAGGGCATGGCTGGGGAATAGCCTCCTGCATGAGCCCTAAGAGCAAGTGTTTTTTGTGTGGTTTACCACTAGTATTTTCTTTGTGACATTTTTCCCTACAGAGGTGTTGTGAAAACACTTGAAAAAGCGCCAAGAGCTAGAACATCCTGTGTTTTTGAAAAGAAGCAGGAAAGCCAAAAAATTGTACATGAAGAACAAAAATGCCAGTAGGAAAAAAACTTGTGCGTCCTATTTATATTGCCATAGACCTTCAGCTAACATATAGTGCTGGTGTTTTTGCTGAAAAAAAAAGTCACTAAAAATCAAGGTGTGACAGCAACCTAACATTGCCCTCATGCTTTAAGGCAGGGGTGGCCAACCTGAGGCTCTCCAGCTGTTGCAAAACTACAACTCCCAGCATGCCCAGACTTCCTACAGCTATTAGCCTACAGCAAGGCATGGTGGGAGTTGTAGTTTTACAACATCTGGAGAGCCGCAGGTTGGCCATGCCTGCTTTAAGGGGTTATCCAGGACTGAAGATTTACGGTAGGTTCACACAGATCCTTTGGACTAGGATTTGAGGCAGATTTTCCTGCAGGTGTTTCAGCATTTTTTTTTCTTTTTGCTCTGTCCACAAAAGTTTGACTGGTTGTTATGGGTAACATAGATCAGTGATTTTCAACCTTTTTTGAGCCGTGGCACACTTTTTACACTTAAAAAATCCCGGGGCACACCACCAACCAAAATGGCACAAAATGACACTAAAACAGTACATATAATACATATAGTTAATAATATAGATTCTAAATGTATTTATACTCACTCAGTGTGAAACCTGGGCCTGTTTCGATGAACACAAAAGGGATATCCTGGCAGGAATGGTGGAAAGACACACACGAAGCTCTTCCTCAACAGTTCTCAGTCTCTCCCTGTTTTTAGTTTTTATCGCAGTCAAGCTTGAAAAGCCCAGCTCACATAGATATGTGGTTGAAAATGGGAGCACCTCAGATCAGCGTATTGTGCCCCATCAGACCTTAGATCAGCGTATTGTGCCCCATCAGACCTTAGATCGGCGTATTGTGCCCCATCAGACCTCAGATCAGCGTATTGTGCCCCCCATCAGACATCAGATCAGCGTATTGTGCCCCCATCAGACCTCAGATCAGCGTATTGTGCCCCATCAAACCTCAGATCAGCCTACTGTGCCCCCATCAGACCTCAGATCAGCGTACTGTGCCCCCATCAGACCTCAGATCAGCGTAGTGTGCCCCATCAAACCTCAGATCAGCGTATTGTGCCCCATCAAACCTCAGATCAGCCTACTGTGCCCCCATCAGACCTCAGATCAGCCTACTGTGCCCCCATCAGACCTCAGATCAGCCTACTGTGCCCCCATCAGACCTCAGATCAGCGTATTGTGCCCCATCAAACCTCAGATCTGCATATTGTGCCCCCATCAGACCTCAGATCAGCCTACTGTGCCCCATCAGACCTCAGATCAGCGTATTGTGCCCCCATCAGACCTCAGATCAGCGTATTGTGCCCCATCAAACTCAGATCTCATATTGGCCCCCATCAGACTCAGATCAGCTTAATGGCCTTCCAGACCTCAGATCAGCTTATGTGCCCCATCAGACCAGATCAGCGTATTGTGCCCCATCAAGACCTTAGATCAGCTATTGTGCCCCCATCAGACCTCAGATCAGCGTATTGTGCCCCATCAAACCTCAGATCAGCGTACTGTGCCCCCATCAGACCTCAGATCAGCTTTAATGTGCCCCCATCAGACCTCAGATGAGCGTATTGTGCCCCATCAGACCTCAGATCAGCGTATTGTGCCCCATCAGACCTCAGATCAGCGTATTGTGCCCCCCATCAGACCTCAGATCAGCGTATTGTGCCCCCATCAGACCTCAGATCTGCATATTGTGCCACCATCAGACCTCAGATCAGCGTATTGTGCCCCCCATCAGACCTCAGATCAGCCTACTGTGCCCCCATCAGACCTCAGATCAGCCTACTGTGCCGCCATCAGACCTCAGATCAGCGTATTGTGCCCCCATCAGACCTCAGATCTGCATATTGTGCCCCCATCAGACCTCAGATCAGCTTAATGTGCCCCCATCAGACCTAAGATCAGCGTATTGTGCCCCATCAGACCTTAGATCAGCGTATTGTGCCCCATCAGACCTCAGATCAGCGTATTGTGCCCCCCATCAGACCTCAGATCAGCGTATTGTGCCCCATCAAACCTCAGATCTGCATATTGTGCCCCCATCAGACCTCAGATCAGCGTATTGTGCCCCCATCAGACCTCAGATCAGCGTATTGTGCCCCATCAAACCTCAGATCTGCATATTGTGCCCCCATCAGACCTCAGATCAGCTTAATGTGCCCCCATCAGACCTAAGATCAGCGTATTGTGCCCCATCAGACCTTAGATCAGCGTATTGTGCCCCATCAGACCTCAGATCAGCGTATTGTGCCCCCCATCAGACCTCAGATCAGCGTATTGTGCCCCATCAAACCTCAGATCTGCATATTGTGCCCCCATCAGACCTCAGATCAGCGTATTGTGCCCCCATCAGACCTCAGATCAGCCCACCCAGCCACATAAGATAAAAATAAAAAACCTTTCTTACCTGTTCTGCGCTGCGGCTGCCCTCCGCTCTCTTCCCTGGCCCTCGCACACTATGACCTGACGCTGCGTGCAGCGTCAGGTCATAGTGCGCGCCGCCAGGGAAGACAGCAGAGCGCGGACCGGAGGACACTGTAGGAAGAATGACTGCGCATCGCTGCGCATTGCCGGGGAACAAAACACAGGGGACACCATAGTTTGGGGAACTTTCCCGCGGCACACCCGACCATGTGCCGCGGCACACTGGTTGAAAATCACTGACATAGATAGTCAGTACAGTTTATAGGCATAATAGAACTGTATGTCAGAAATTACAATGCCTAATAAAGATTAATAGGAAGATAACACAATTTAAGATGCCTATACACATTAGATGAATGCTTAGATAACCCCGCCAGTTTCAGCAGAACTAGTCAACCAATTTAATGTGTATCGATGTGTCCTGATCTCCCATAATGGCAGATGTTGGAGGGACGACATCTCAATCATGTTGAATTTCAAGATACCCAATCATTTGTCTGCAAGAATGATAAGCCACTTATCTAAGAGGTGCCTGGCTTATTCCCAATCTCCCAGCTGACAACATATACCCACTTGGCAGTGCATGCATGTGTTCAGAGGTCAAAAATAATGGCTGCTATCGAAGGTTTATAGCCACCTTAAGCATTAAACTTAAACTGTGCAGTCATAAGATTAATGACTAAGAACTACAGCACAAATGTCAGGGATATATCTGGATATAGAACTTACCATATCATGTGCCAGCTGTTGAATAAACAGCAATGTTTTAAGGATGAGAGTCATTCCACATGCACTGTCAGCTGCTAAATCTTTACACTTGAGACATGTGACATTTATATCAATTTTTGCTTCCAGTGGCCTGCGGTAACCAAAAGCACTGATGCCCTGCACACCTAGGCGCTCTGCTGTGTCTTCTCTAGTGCATAGGAATTTCACCATCCAGTACTAGAAAGGAGGGGAAAAAGAAACAAATTAGCAAAAGTTTCATATATTTCATTATGTGACATGCAGGAAAAAAAAAGCATTGAACTTGCATGTGGTAAAGGGGTTTCTGTTACTAAGGATAGGACATCAATATGAGAATGGCGGGGGTCCGACACTCAGGAGCCCCACCATACAGCTGCTGATTCTTGAAATAAACAGTTTGCAGCCGAAACACCACAGTGCCATATCTACTGCCAGATCAGCTCCCATTCACTTGAATGGGAGCATCAGCTGCAGTACCCAAGAATGGCCACAACACAGTGAATGGTGCTGTGGTGTTCAAGCTCCATAGACCGCTGATTAGTTGGGGTGCAAGGTGTCAGACTTCCACTCTCATATCCATGGGTAGGTCAATGTGTTGGTCCCAGAAAACCCCTTTAAGAGTTCACATAGGCCCTAGTGACAAAGTTCTACACAACCCAACAGTCCAATTCAGGTGCAGCAGATGGACTTTATAGCATCTTCAATTTTTGTAAAAAGCACAATTAAAAAATATATAATTTCCTGTTGTTTATATAGCACCAACATATGCCAAAGCACTGTACACAGATGAGATGAATATCAATATGATAATATGAGTTATACTTTTAATATGTAGTCGGATACTTACTTTTGCAATTTTACACTGCTGCATTCTGATGTCCACTTCATCCCATTCCTCTTCAAGTTCAAACCAGGCAACGGGATCACACTCCTCTCCTTCTGTGAACTGCTTGCTACTCCTGTGAATAAAACAAAAACAATGTTTTTTGAAGACTATTTGTGTGTGTGTTTTTATGTGTCCAAATTCACTACAAAGCTTGTTTTCATGTATTTTCATGTATGTTTAACATTGTGCTTGTGCTTTAAAAAAAATGCAACTAGGTGTGCCATTTTTCTGGTGATTTTCCCTTAGGCCAGACACGCACGAGCAAGGTCACTGTGAGGAACTCTCAGCTTGTGTCAGTGTGAGGTCCCATTCTGACATCCACTCCTCTGACAGGATCATTATAATTGTTTATAATGCTGTTTGACCCTGAAAGTCCTGGAATCTATTGTATTACACTGACTGCATTATGTCACTGCAATTTGGTAGATTCCAGAGCTCTAAGGCCTCTTTCACACTAGCGTTGGCACGGATCCGGCACCTAAAGGGTGCCAACAGAGCCAAGCTAAAGCTGATACATGTGTGGAGCCGGAGCAGCGCTCCGGCACCACACGTTAACACAGACATACATACATACACACATACATACTCACATACTCCAGGGACGCCGGCAGCATGTCTTCACGCGCCTCCTGCGCGCAGTGATGACGATTCCCCACAGCGCCCTCTGCTGGGCGCAGTGGGGAAACGTCATAGCTGCGCGCAGGAGGCGCGTGAAGACATGCTGCCGGCGTCCCTGGAGTATGTGAGTATGTATGTGTGTATGTATGTCTGTATGTATGTAGCCGGATCCGGAATGACCCCCATTGGAAATCAATGGAGGACAGATCCGGATTACTGGTGTGTCCACACCAAACGGATCCGTCCCCATTGACTTGCATTGGGGGTCATTCCGGATCCGTCTTGGTGCGGATGCCTGGACCGGAGAGCAAACCGCAGCATGCTGCGGTTTGTTCTCCGGTGTGAAGACGGAACGGAATGCTTTCAGGAGCATTCCATTGTCTTCAGTTCAGTTTTGTTTGACAATTGACAATGAATGGGGACAAAACTGAAGCGCTTTTTTCCGGTATTGAGCCCCTATAACGGAACTCAATACCGGAATTTAAAAACGCTAGTGTGAAAGTAGCCTAAGGGTCACACAGCCTTAGAGCTCATGTTTACGATTTGCGGATCTGCAAAAAAGGGATACCGGCCGTGTGCATTGCGTATTTTGCGAAACTGAACATTTGGCCCCTAATAGAACAGTCCTATCCTTGCCCATAATGCGGACAATAATAGGACATGTTCTATTTTTGGGGGAACGGATACGTAATACACATGGAATCAGTTCAGTTTTTTGCGGCCCAAAAAAACGGAAAAAAAAAATACATTCATGTGCATGAGCCCTTATAAATGATTATAATGTCTTTGCAATCCTGACAGAGGAAAGGGAGGTCCGCACTTACACAAGCTTTGAGTCCCTCATATTGAACTCGCTTGTGTGCGTGTCTAGCCTTAGGCATCGCTATAGGACTTGAAAAACACCATAACAAAAGCCTGTTTAAAATGAGCAAAAAAAAATAAAAAATGTAATATCTATATATTTGATGGAAGTTAACTCTCAAAGGATGAAGAGATTTATCTTCTGGTGCAAGCAAGACAGAGCGTGAAGTATATGTAGTCAACAGCTTAAGGCCTTATTCACATGTCAGTATTTCAGTCAGTGATTTCCATCAGTGATTTTGAGCCAAAACCAGGTGCGGCTCTAAACACAGAACAGGAGAAGATCTTTCCCTTATACCCGATGTCTGTGGAGGCTCCAATCCTGGTTTTGGCTCACATTCACTGATGGAAATCACTGACCAAAACACTGTCATGTGAATAAGGCCTTAGGTAAATATTTTCTACCATCCAGGGAACTCTTGATGTTGATAAAGTAGCGATGTCAGACCATTTACCACATGTATATACCTATCAATAAACAAAGTATACAGGAAAAGACATTAAGTCATTAATCTCAGGAAAGGTCATCAGTATCAGATCTGCCGGGGTGCGACACCTGGGACCCCAGCCAATCAGCTATTAGAAGAGACATTGAGCACCACAATCTCTTCCTGGGCCAATGACATCACTATACATTGGTACAATTGTACACGGCCCGTTGCAGCTCAGCCACATTCAAGTCAATGGGGCTGAGAAGCAATACCAAGCATTGCCATTACACGATGTACAGTGCTGTACTTGCCGGGATTTGGACTGTCACCAATGTAAAGATTAGTCATCATTATCTTTTCCACGATAACCTCTTTAAAAACTTAAAATAAAATGTGTTCTATAAAGAAATTACCTCTCTTTCACAAAATGTCTAAAGTCTGATAATTTCCATGTATCAAATTTTTCAAATTTTTGGAAATGTTCTTCTGCATGGAATTTTTCTGAAGAGTTGTAAGCAAATACCAAGCCACACTTGGCACCAATGGCACCTCTCCGGACCTGACAGACAAGAGACATGAACTCAATGAACTCCAATAAACATAAATCGTAACACAAATATAAAATAAACATGTTTTTCTTGAAAGGTAAAGAAAAAGAAGACATCTGAAACAACAATGTTGCAATGAAATCATAAGTAGTCCCCAATTATAAAGAATCACTGTAGGAAACCCAGGGTCTGGATAACTGCCCCAAAGGCTAACAGTCTGACCACAGGCCACCTGCTGCTACACTATACCCTGGTTTGGCACTGCCCTCTGTAAATATGCTGCTTTACTGGGTGGGTCAATGATTTGTTTGCCATGTTACTCGCTGATCAGGTCTGTGCTTACACTAAGTCAGCTTACTGCAGCTTGGATGTTTGTTGCTTGTGAAAGGACAAAATACAATGGCAAAAAGTAATCAATTCAATGCTCAAATATAACGTCCTTTGTGGGACAACTCCTGTAACTATATCTTCCTCCTTCCTTTGAGATCTGCTCCCACTTTTTGGAAAAAAAGCACAGTGTGATGGCAGGATGAAACCTGTGATTCAAGCTGCCCCTATACGCTTCCCTTATGATTTATACCGCAGCTTCGTGTACACAGATAAAGCTGCGGCTGCTCACCAAGAAGACAGTGATGACTTTACGTACAATTAGGATACCATTATTTTAAACTACTTTGGTCATTTCCTCACACATGCTAAGCAATAAAAGCCAGAGAAAGGAGGAGCATGGAGTTCTGTATTGACTTGTCCTGGTAATTACTCCGGTATCATGCGCCATGGCCACTATCAAGTTAATTATGCTTCTTAGTAGCAAACCATATCTAATTGTTCCTAATAGGAAGATCTATAATAGTGTCACCATGATGGCTAGGCAAACATCATTTGTTGTAATGGATTCACACGGCAAAATCCAGATGTTATATAATTCAGCCCAGAATCTTCTTGTGTTATAAACGATCCTTAAATGGAAGCACAATATTAGGAGAGGGTGAGGTTTCACTAAGTTTTCCGGAGAAAAACAAGCTTTCTTGCCAAGTTAAATACTGCCTGGAGAGCACAGTAAGATGGTGTCAAATATATCTGTGATCACAACTAATGTGTAAAGCAAGCCATTTACTCTGCCTAATAGTTCACCTCATCTGAATACAAGACCAAGTACTGGGAAGTGAAGGGGGAATTCCAGAACAAGTGTAAAAATCTTTCTTACTTCTAGGCAAATGACAGTGATAAATGAAAGCTTATATTGGGCTATACTGGAAATGGCAATATTACACCTAGGCCTCACAACCTAAACAAAATGTATTCCTGCTGGTCTTTTAAAGTGTACCCTCAGGAATACTCACCCAATTTGCATGCTGAGCTGTAAAGGTATCAAGGCAACCACACAATGCATTGAGAACATTATGCATGGATCAAATTCTAATTAAAGGCACTTAAAGGGGTTCTCCGCTTTCCCTATATTGGCCTATCTTGAGGATAGGTCATCAATATCAGATCGGCGGGGGCCCCAATGCTGGCACCCCCGCCAATCAGCTGTATTAAGAGAACACACCACTCATACCAACAAGCGCTGTGTTCCCTTCATACAGCTGACGAGCGAGGATGCTTGGTGTTGGCCCGCTCCAATCTGATTTTGATGACCTATCCTGAGAATAGGTTGTCAATATAGGAAAAGTTGAGAACCCCTTTAACATGATACTTGATGGGCATCATCTGGTTGTCTCGGTTATTCTACTGCCCAGTGTGCAGTCGTCTTTCCAATGTCAAGTTACATTACCTTTATTAGATTAATAAATCACAGTTCTGATAAATAAGGACATCAGAAGTCCAGGTCAGTCACTAGTGTGGTAGAATTAAATCAGGCGGCCATTACGTTTTGCAGAGCTATCAGTTTGTAGGGCGAGTGTGAGGTTATTTCCTTCCCTCCCTAGCCTACCCAGCTTAATTGACAAATTGCTTTGTATGGCACATTTTTAGGTTAATGTTAATCAATAGCAGTAAAGGTTACGTTTTATACTGGTGAAGGTGCTCTGTGATAATAACTTTATTAGATTAATGTCATAAAATAAAATTAGGGGAGGCAAGAAAACCAGAACAAAATATAGTTCTGTATAAACCAATAGGTAAAGAAAGTGGGTGCAATAGGGGAATGTACAATAGATACTGCACCCGACTCTTCTGGTACTGATGGGGTGGGAGAGACTGGGGACCCCCTAACTGTAACCTCTACCCTAGATATCCTAACATTACAGGGAATCCCACAAATGGAAAACCTGCAACACCGGAACCTACCCTCTCAGTGCAGTCTGCACAATCCCTATACTGGCATAGTTTTTAGTTTCTATCTTCTCTGATGGTAATAGCATCTAGTACTAACATGGTCAACATTTACCAGGATTTTGCAATTGCCCAATTCAGTTGCACTGTAATAGTGCAACTTTTAGTCACCCTGTAGCCCAGGTCTAGAGGTATGTTCACATGTAGTGAATACGCTGAGAGATTTTCCATGTCGATTTGGGACCACAAAATCCAAAGGGTGTCAGCAGAAAAGTGGATGAGATTTTAACAAGTCTCATTCACATGGTGCAGAAAAAAAATAAAAACTAAAAAAAATGAATGCAGATATTAACAAGCAGGACGGATTTTTAAATTTATGTCACTGATTTTAATGCAGATTTCACCCTTGCAAGCACATGGGTAAATCCACTGGAAACCTGCAGCAAAACCTGCATGTAGCCCAGTTTCAATGCAGAATTTAAAGCCGATGTCAACATTCGCAGCAGAAAATTTGTCTACGTGGACACAACCAAACTAACAAAAAAGCCTTGTAGAATCCCTGTAGAATAGTACACTGCATTCCCTGTGTAAAAACTAAACCTCCATACAAATGCTGTAAAAAAGTGTATATACTTAGATATTACACTACATCAAAGGCTTACCCTAATCCTCATCTGTGTAACCTGAAAGGCAGATTCGGGTCCGGAAGAAAGAATAATGGTTGCCCTCGTTTTTCCAGTCTCTGTAAGGAATCCTTAGGAACCAAAACAGAAACAACAAGAAAAGTGTGTTGATAGTTAGCAAAAAAAAAATAATAATTAGTACAAATAATAAAGTAATGTTGGAAGATAAATATGCCAATAGAAATTGTCATATTGATCAATAGAAATATTCTTGAGCTTAAAAAAAGTCTAAAAGTTAAATGGCATAAAGCGTGCAGTAAAATAATAGTTACACACCATCCGCTGTCCATGGTTCCACCAACAAGTTTTCTGGTCCTGATTTTTCCTCTTTCCCTTTGACGTCACAAGCAAGTAAGGTAAATTTTAATGGCCTTGCTGCAATAAAAAAAATAACATATCCAATCAAACCAAAAAGAGGTAATTCTTATATGTTCATACTGTGTTTAGACCAGTAACCAGCAATCCTAAACCAAACACCCCATACTCAAATTACATAAAATATCCTTAAAGGGATTCTGTCACCACCATTTTACAAATTAAGTTATTTATACCATCGGATTCATCTAGTCATATGGAGTTCTAAATGGTAATTGTTATAGGGCATAGATGCAGTTTTGAGGTAAAAAAAACGATTTTTAGCAGCTGTCAGTCACTTACTATAAGGAGCCCAAGGGGAGTTGACAAGCGTTGCAGGCAGGAGCCCGGGCTCGGCGATTCCTTGGAGCCCAGGACCGCCCACCTATTTAATATTCACTTCACTGAGTGAGTCAGTGAAGCTCCGGCGCGGCTGAAATCCCGCGCAGGCGCAGTACATCAAGAGGCCTGCGCCCGTGCGGTCTGCGGGCAGCGGCCCCACCTGATGTACTGCGCCTGCGCGGGATTTCAGCCGCGCCGGAGCTTCACTGACTCACTCAGTGAAGTGAATATTAAATAGGTGGGCGGTCCTGGGCTCCAAGGAATCGCCGAGCCCGGGCTCCTGCAATGCTTGTCAACTCCCCTTGGGCTCCTTATAGTAAGTGACTGACAGCTGCTAAAAATCGTTTTTTTTACCTCAAAACTGCATCTATGCCCTATAACAATTACCATTTAGAACTCCATATGACTAGATGAATCCGATGGTATAAATAACTTAATTTGTAAAATGGTGGTGACAGAATCCCTTTAATGCCGACAACTCCCTTAAACAGGACCTTTCACCACTCTTGACATTACCATATAAATACCTGGCTGTGCAAGACATATTGATGACATGTGATATGGCTCATTTTTTTCTGAGGGCTTCTCCATTCTCCCGCTGTGCCCCCTTTTCTGGTTTCCCTCCTAGTACGTAAATCCATACCATCGGTACAGGGAGGAGGAGACAGCCGTGTTTCTCAAGGGGCATCTCCTTCGCCCCAGCTGTGAGCTGACCAATCATAGCGGAGAGCGTCACAGCCAAGGAGATGGTAAGCGTTTTTTCTCTCTGGCCCTGACTTGCTCCTCTGCGATTGGGCAGCTCACAGCCAGGGAGAAGGAGACACCCCTTGAGAAACACGGCCGTCTCCTCCACCCTGTACCAATGGTATGGATTTACAAACAGGGTGGGAAACCAGAACAGGGGGCACAGCAGGGGAACGGAGAAGCCCACAGAAAAAACAATTAGAGACATCACATGTCATCAATATGCCCTACACAGCCAGGTATTTATATAGTAATGTCAGGACCGGTGAAAGGTCCTCTGTAATGTCAAGGCAAGTAGTTCCTGAAGTACAAGTTAGGTTCTTAGGTTCTTGCGCATGCGCTTTAGCGCAGTACATCAGTAGATCTTGAGTTTGTGCGCATGCGCACTAGCGCATAGCGGAGCTGTGAGAGACTAAGTTCTTTGACATGCGCGGTAGTATCCCACTACATAGATGTAGACTAAGTGTGGACGCAGAGCCACTTAGTGCAGAACGTCATATGTAGGTGTCCTCCAGTGGCAATGCTAACACCAGCTGGCAGGAGAATGGATTGGCTACCAGTAACTGTCAAAATTTAATGTGGCAGAGACGCAGCCACATCATCTGGGCTGTCCTCTATGCTGATAGGATGGTAGAGTTGTCAATCAACCCTGGAGACGCAGCCACATCATTTGGGCTGTCCTCTATGCTGATAGGATGGTAGAGGTGTCAATCAACCCTGGAGACGCAGCCACATCATTTGGGCTGTCCTCTATGCTGATAGGATGGTAGAGGTGTCAATCAACCCTGGAGATGCAGCCACACTATTTCTATAATGATAGGATGGCAGAGGTGTCAATCAACCCTGGAGATGCAGCCACACTATTTCTATGATGATAGGATGGTAGAGGTGTCAATCAACTTGCTTGATTGTTAAATAGGGGACATCTGGCGTCCTTGTTCAAGTCTGCCCATTACCCCTGAGGAAGCCAGCGTTGCTGGTGAAACATGTCGGGGGAAGAGCTAGGTTTTAAAGACTGCTTTAGCTGTATGCTGCTTAGTATAGCACTTTAATAGACAATCAGTCTGCAGTAATGAATGTCTGATGGTGTGTGGAGGTTCTCTTGCCAGTGAAAGTAACTGGACAAGCCTCAGCTTTATACAAACAGCAAGTGTGGTGGGCTGGGAATAGTGCACACTTCCAGTATCACCGTTACACTATAGGTTACTATACAAGTAGAGCCGCAGTCAGTGACAGCAGGGTTTTTAATAGGAGCAACAAATAAAAGCTATATTTTAACTATTGGACAAACAAGTCCACTTTGTATCTGGGTTAAGTAGGGTGTATAGGCTAATCTAGCCAATTGTGATTATATTTTGAAGTACACGTACTACAGATTAAGAACCTAGGGTTTAGGTAATTGTGTTTGGCATATATATATATATATATATATATATATATATATATATATATATATACATATACACATACACACTATATATATATATAGAACAGATAAAGCCAAATAAGTTAAAGGGAACCTGTCACGACATTTATGCTGCCAGGACCAAGACCTGAAGAAACCTGTCAATTAAGCTAGGAGTGGAGAAGCTGGTGGGGTCCACCCAGATGGCTATTCTCCAAGTTCCTGGCTCCACTGTAGTGTCAATGCTGCAGAGTTTCAGAAAACTACAGTCTGTAATGAAGGGCATGCTAGGAGGAACAGCTGATGAGGGAACTGTAATGCCCAGTGAGTATTAAAGGGAACCTGTCACCTGAAAACCACATATGAAACTGCCAGCATTACCTTATAGTCGCTCCCAGTCTGTTCCTAATCATGTGTTTGATGTTGTAGCCTTAGGCTCAGTAGACTAAAAAAACGATCTTTTAAGCGCTATCTTTCAGGCCAGCTTAAAGTCAAGGGGGCAGTGGCTTCCTTGCTTGAAGTCAAGGTAAGCACGCCCCCTAACTGTCCCCTTTCATTTGATTGACAGGCCGCAGTGTGTCTGGGATAGCCGAATTCTCGCGCATGCGTGGTGCGCTCCTTGGTAAAGCACTCTCCCATCTCCGGCAGCTGCTGCTTTCCAGGTTCCAGCGCCGTACTGGCCGGCGCATGCGCAATGCGAGCGCGCTCGCCATCCTTTTAGCTTCCTGAAACCCGGCGAGCAGCTGGCGATGAGAGAGAGCTTTACCAAGGAGCGCACCGCGCATGCCCGGGATTTCAGCTATCCCAGACACACTGCGGCCTGTCAATCAAATGAAAGGGGACAGTTAGGGGGCGTGCTTACCTTGACTTCAAGCAAGGAAGCCACTGCCCCCTTGACTTGAAGCTGGCCTGAAAGATAGCGCTTAAAAGATCGTTTTTTTAGTCTACTGAGCCTAAGGCTACAACATCAAACACATGATTAGGAACAGACTGGGGGCGACTATAAGGTAATGCTGGCAGTTTCATATGTGGTTTTCAGGTGACAGGTTCCCTTTAAGTACATGTCCTACTGACTAGAACAATTCCCAAGCTAGGTGTCCCCCAATGCAGTTGCATCTCTCCAAACCGGATATCCAATCAGGCAGAAAAGGACTCCTACTAGAGTTGAGGGAACGTGCTCGTGACGAGCACTGTACTGCTCGGATCCCCTGCGCTCGCATGGCCACAGGCATCCGGATCCGTCCTCCTCACCCGACTGCAAGTCAGTGGGGACGGATCCGTTTGGTATGACACACTCGTGTGTCATACCAAACGGATCCGCCCCATTGACTTACAGTCAGGCGAGGACGGATCCGGATGCCTGCGGCCATGTGAGCGCAGGGGATCCGAGCGCTACAGTGCTCGTTACGAGCACGTTCGCTCAACTCTAACTCCTACCCGTCCTTCAAATGTGCAGAATCATGAATCAGTCCAGTGAGTTTGAGACGAATATTGCACTTGAGTATGGCCTTGTAGACTTTTATTACACAAAGAGTCAGCTTTTAAGCTCTCATGCACCAATGTGCCATGCAGTAAAAACATAACTGTCTGCATCTCTGCCAAAGTCATGCTCGGGAAGTTTACCGTTTTATACAGCTTTCTGTTAAAATGCTGGGCTTTCTTGGAAATACAGTTTTTCACTGTGAAACAGGGGTCACTTGGGATGCTCAGGAGAACCGTCAGTTTGGCCAGGAGTCTATACATAGTAAGGCTACTTTCCCACCTGCAGAGTGTATTCCAGCAGTGAACAGCCTGCCAGAATTCTCCAGATTAGGCACTGCCGGATGCAACCGAAATGCCAGCCGGCCCCATTAAGTATGCATGCTGTGGTTTGTGCTTGATTCCCGGCATTCTCTGCCTGATCAGGTGGCCGGATCTCTGTGCTGCAGGTGTGAAAGTAGCCTAAGGGCATGGTAGAATAGGTTATCGATACTTAGACATGAACACACACAGAATTTGATTTAGTTTGTTGTTTCTTTCACGGATAGCACATCAGACCCATTTATACATCTGTTTTTTTCACATATTAGTTTGCTCGATTTTAAATGTCAGCACAAGTCTTTCTTGTCCATATTTGTGGATCAGAACAGCCCTTTCTATTGACGGGAGTGTGACAAAAAATGAGAAGGCACAAGGAACGTATCATTTTTTTTAGGATCTGCTTTTTGCAGACTAAAACTGAATACAGTCGTGTGCATGAGACCTTAGGAGGGTGCAGGGGTTCTGTAAAAATGGCCTGTTCTGAGATAACCCTTGGATATACTTAAAGGAGTTGTCTGGCCATATATATTGATGACCTGCCCTCAGGATAGGTCATCAATATGTGATTGGCGGGGGTCCGACACTCGAACCCGATCAGCTGTTTGAAGAGGAGGCGGTGCTCAACGCAAGTGCTGCTTCTTGGTCATTACGCTATCCATCGTCTCCTTTGGAGCGGTGGTGTAGTGTAATTACAAGTACTCACTTTGTTCAAGTGAATGGAGCGGGTACTTTTGATTACATTGCACTTCCTAGATGAATTGCAGTGTAATGACAGGAAGCAGCGCTTACATGGAGTGCCACCTCCTCTTCAAACAGCTGATTGGAGGGGGTGCCAGCTGTAAGACATGGCCAGACAAAACCTTTAACACAAAGCAAAGTAGAAGAATTTCAAAAAAAGAGATAGACGACATACCATATTTATAGAGTAGACTAATTCTAACAGATTCCATGGAAGCAATAAGAGAGGAGGCCTTGTACTGCACATCAGCATTATCCATGATGGTACAAAGAGATGTAATCACTTTAGCTATGCTCCCTCTTGCCAATGCAAAAGCAAGAAGATTTAAATCCACTTCTGGTGTCGGGCAGCAGCTTAAGAGGAAAAAAAAGAAGGATTAATACAGGAAGAATTTACATGCAATAGTCAAAAGAAGAAAGTCATTTTCTACGAAAACTGGTAGGTTATTATTACCTTGCTGTCCTCATAAGGAAGCTGTTCACCTCCTCAAGAACATTTGGTGATAAGAAATTTGGGAACTCTGCAGTACCTCGCGTTAAGGAAAGTGGTGTCATGTGCTGTAAAGCCTTCCTATAAAATAAAACAACGTTACGATACCATTAAATATAATCTCTTTGGGGTTGTGCCACCAGTAAATATTATTTTAATGTAATTCAGCATAAAAATATATTTTGTAGTTTACTTCCTGTTAGAAAGACGCTCCAGTTGGGAGGTAATCTCTTTACTTCATTATAATGGCGCCCACTGAAGTTTACTGTATTTTTAGGACAATAAGATGCACTCCAGGATTAGACAGAAGTCTGAAAATAATATTGTCTCCTTATTGAACCTTCCCTGGTGGTTTAATGAAGTGTAGTGGTCGAGGTCAGTAACTTTGGGGTCTTGTGTAGACGAGGTTAGAGTTTGGTCAGCTCCGGTTAACCTTAGTGTGCCATCTGCTGACCATTTTAACAAAGATCAACGGCGATTGTGGTCACCTCATAAAATGTATCTAAGTAAATGTATCCCCTGTCATTGCGCCGCAGTTTTTTTTTTTTACTCTCCATGTCATGACGTTACACAAATACAGACAGCAAACAATTATAAGTATGGCAGCACACTGACATACGTGCAAACAAAAGAACTAGGATTAATCTGGATTACAGTGGTACTATACCTACTATACATGAAAAATGGAAGCTCAAGGTGACTTCTGCAGATGGGTACCTATATTGTAAAGGATATTTTTAAGTACTGATTGGTTCTGTCCCCTTTAATTCTGTTTAATACTCTGTGTAATAGTTTACAAGTTTTACTTGTAATGAAGTGAGTTAGAGATAGAACCCATCCCCCATTGTGATGATAAAACCATATTCCTGAGTGATCTCAGAGACATGCGTGATGCACAGTGGAGGAGGGCTGATGACAACAACTGTGGTCTGCACTAACAAATTAATTGGGATTCCACCTTCATCCTAGATAGGATGTGAGTATTGTTTGCCCTATCTCTTGTACACCCTCACGTGTCGGTCATGTGTTAGATAGATAATGTGGTAGACAGCCAGAGAATGGCCGACAGGATCCCTACCCCATATTTAGGCCAGTGATGATTATTTACTTTTTACTATTCTGTATGTGATTTCTCTGTTTTATCTTATATTTAATCACTAAATAAATATATTTATTCACTAAGCCTGCGTAAACTTATTTATTCTCAAATCTGTTGAATTAACGTTATGTTACAGTACATTAACAGAACTGCCTCTCCTGGGCCTTACCTAAGCCTACAATGTTCAATGCGGTGTAGGAACCAGCTATATTTATACTCTGCTCAGAAGCCCTGGGCAGATGGACTGGGAGTGCTCAATCTAAGGGTCCATTCACATGTCTGCAAAACACGGACACCGGCCGTTCCGCATTTTGCGGACCGCACATGGCCAGCACTATATTAGAAATGCCTTTTCTTGTCTGTGATTGCAGACAAGAATAGGACATGTTCTATTTCTTTGCGGGGCCACGGAACGGAAGTGCGGATGCGGACAGGACATAGTGTGCTGTCTGCATCTTTTGCAGCCCCATTGAAAATGAATGGGTCCGCACACGTTCCCCAAAAATGCAGAACAGATGCGGACCCATTATGCGGACGTCCGAATGGACCCTAAAGGAGGGTGCTAACCTCCAAACATACTACAAGAAAATGTAGACTAGCACATATACAACAATGAGCTGCCATAAGTATTTTGTTTGCTTGTCTGTGTGTCAGCTTTATGGATGTGCACCTGTGACTTTGGATATCCTAGTCTAAATTTTTTTGCAGTGCGATTTATTACAAAGTTTTGTCATGTTTCATTTTGAAAGCATCAGGACAATAAATAACACTGGTTGCAAAGGAGGACATGGCCCTTAACAATTAGGCTAGGGCTACACGGCAACAGTTGTCGCACGACACCTGTCGCAGCCAGGATCCCTGAGTAGCGGGAATCCCATAGAAATGAAATGACTGCCGCGGCGATCCCATTCATTTCTATGGGATCCCCGCTACTCAGGGATCCTGGCTGTGACGGGTGTCACCGTGTAGCCCTAGCCTTATGGACGCAATGTCAGTGCAACAGCCTATACAGTAAATTTCTTTAATCTAACATCAATGTGATGTGTATCAAGGCTTACCAATGTTTTGGAATAGTACATGTTAATTAATAAATAAATAAGCTTATAAATCACTTTTTGGAAAAAAAACAGCAAACTAAAATAATGACATTCTGCAACTAGGACTTCAGGGCTACAAAAAAAAACTTGGGCATTTGCCCCTCAAGTTTCAAAATGTTTGAGCCAACTTAAAAATCAACATCATTGTACGTAAAATAAGGGAAGCATTTACATCAGATTGTGGACTGCAATGACTACACTGGACGGTAGACTGCAGCATCTACAAAAAACGTGTTCTACGTTAAAATGGTGCATTTTACTCTTCAGTCCAAACATTTAGGAGGCAAATGACCTCTTTTTATTGCATTTACAACTATCATGCCAACATCTGGAGCCCTGGACTCAAAAGTAATTTTCCAATTGGTCTCTGCTTTGCTGCGGCTTCTGATATTGCAGCTCCATGCAGGAAACAAATGCTGGAGTTCAGGATTTCTGGATTATCGGATGATTTGTCATTTCTCAGCATGTTTAAAGTGTCTCTATGGTGAAACGCCGCTTACACTATTCTTCTGCTGTAAAATGGAGACCTACATTGTTAAAAGGGCATATTTGCTTTGAATAGAGTGAAAATAAACACGCGACTACACAATGCAAATACAAGTGTCTGACGTTCTCAGCAAAGCTCACGCATGGATGGATTTAGAGTAAGTCTGCCAGAAAAACCTGTCCAAAGGCACTGTAAATGATAGGCTCTGCTGACACGTGCACTACTTCTCCTATTTCTTGCTTTTTGACGGTCAGTACAGCAAAGAGTTGTGCACTATACATAAAAAAGCAGTTGTATGTGTCAGGCTCTGAGAACAACTGCATTGGAGGCTCTGTTGGGAACGTCTGTCACAAATTTGGTCATGTCTGACAGGAAGAATAGAGTTACACACAGCCCCACCTTTGCCTTCAACACAATGGACAGGTCCTAATATAAGTCAATGTGGTTCAATGTTCTCCACCAGTGTGTCAGTCAAGCAACTGATCCAGCATAGAACTTGGCTTCCATTTATGGTGTTGGCCACAAAGCAGATGTTACATCTGCCCAAAAATCACAGGCATACAACATGCCAACTGGGTTTCTATATGAACAAGTAATCTAGTATATGAAAATATTCAACCCCACAAAGAGTATCCAACATGTCCAGACTGCCCGTCAACTACAAATGTCAAGGCTGGCCACACTCCTTGGGTTTCCTTGCAAAGTTAGCAGCTGCAGAAGTGGGGACAGCAGGGCTCCCCATAGAGAAGGTAGGGATTTTTGTCTTACCCTCTACACCTCCTCCATCACTGTATACAGAGTGCTAAAAAAAAATTGCAAATACAGATCAGGAGGCGGCAATTCTACTTCCTGCTCTGGTCCAAGTGATCATGTAATTGCTGGGACAGCTCTGGAATAAGGCTCAACAGACATGTATAATGTCTCTGGGGTTGTATCCCCCTATAACTGGGGATAATATGTCAGCCACAGTTACAAGAGAAATCAGCAAAAAAAAGTATGGAGTCATTTATCAGCTGGTGTAAAGTAGAACTGGCTTAGATGCTCATAAGCAACCAATCAGATTCCATTTTTCATTTTTCAGAGCTCCTTTGGAAAACAAAATGTGAAAGCTAATTGGTTGCTATGGGCAACTAAGCCAGTTCTACTTTACACAAGTTTGATAAATAACCCCAGTAATGTTTAACTGCCCTTCAAAGGTCTTATTTACCTTATGGGGGGTAGAGAGGGCAATTTAAAAAATAAAAATTAAAGTCAACATAAAAAATGCCACCACAAGCCAGCTTCTAGCCCCCAGTAACTGAACTATATATATCATAACCACAGTTAAGAAAGGGGACAATTTAAAAACTTATTTTAGATGCTTCTCCCAGGTAAAAAAAAAAGTACTAAAATAAAAATTACAAAAATAAACAAAAAGAACAAAAAAAACTGAAAAACTCAAAGAAGCATATGCTGAAAAAAAATGGACACCACAGCACGGCCTGATCTCATTATAGTGAATGGGGCCGGAGCGGACTTCCGGCAGCATGGTGGGCTAGCGTTAGCACGGATCCAGCAGGCTGTTCCAGCGGTGGACCCTGCTGCCGCCAGTGTGAGAGTAGCCATATCTGGGATATAGACAAGGGTTTTCGTGACATAACTAATCCCTGTCATTTCTTATGCATCGTAAAGCAACTGAATATTTTCTTTGAATCTGCCTGAGGTATCACCAGGGCTACAAGAGACTGCAGAAGAAACAGCAAAATTCAATGTAAAGACACAAGAAAGGTCATTTTACATACTGTGTGTGCTGCTGCACGGCTTGTGCGAGGGCTGGGTTGGTCTCCATTGAAGTTGTGACAAGTGACGTCAGCAGAGAAAGATACCAAATTGCTGATGCATCAGATACAGACACTGCAGACTTTTTTATCTTTTGGTGGCCAATTGCTCGGAGACCATGAATCCTCGTATCACAGCCGTCACTCAGACATCGCTTAATATTTATCTGCACGTCTGGACAAGAGGCAAGAGAACATTTATAGTGTTACTTTATCTCAGGCATTCATAAATGTATGAGTATGGATGATCACTACCATATCTGAAAAAGAAAACCATGGTACATATAGGAACCTACACAAGCACTGGTTGCTTGTGATCACTGCTACAGTTAAAGGGGTTTTCCAGTTGTTTGAAGTTATTTCCTATCCACAGCATAGGGGATAACTATTAGATAGGCGAGTCCACTGGGACCCCCACTGATCACAAGAACAGGAACCCCATACTCCTTACAGCCCCCCTGAAATAAATGGAGCAGCCGGTCGGGTATGCATGCGGCCGCTTCATTCATTTCTATGGGAGCTCTGCAGATAGTTGAGCACTGTACTCTGCTTGATGTACTCCGGAATTCCCATAGAAATGAATGGCGCAGCCACAAGAATGCCGACTGGCTGCGCCATTCATTTCAGGGAGGCTGCAAGTCCCAGCATTAGGACCCTCACTGATCTAATAGTTATATCCTATCCACAGGATTGGAACAATCAGAATACCCCTTTAACTGTAATCACATTGCAAGCAGCAGTGATCACAAGCAACCAAAGTGCACCGATTGTTTCATCTAAGTGTAGAAATAATTGATTCATCAAGAATTCTGCTTATTCACATTGCCACGTGAGGACTGGCTATTGTGAAAGCAGACTCTGTAGAATTTCCAGTTCTAATGGCATTAAACCAATTACTGCAACAAGCAGAACTCATTTCAATAGTCTAAACTATGGGGGCCATTTATTAAGACCAGCGTTTCGGGCGGCAGTCCTAATAACCGCCATAGTTGTGAAAAGGCACTTCATAACTTTGGCAGATTCTCCGCCACATCTCAATGTAGGACTGCTTCCGAGCTGGCTTACATTTAGACCATTTACAATGCCTAAACCAGGCTTGGAAAATAATGAATGAGACGGGCATGTCGGTCCTTTCCCACATTGCCCACTTATTTAGACCTGGCGTGAGAGGGGAAAAGTCACAGATTGCGGTGCAAATAACCTTTAATATAGGTGTGTTTCTGGATAATAAATGACCCCCTACATTCCTAGGTAACACCTTCATATTGTCTAACCAGGCAGCTATCTCGGGCTCTGCTCACATTTCGTTTTTACAACTCATTTGTCTGATGTTAGCGGGGAAGTCTGTGGTACATTAACCAAACGAAGCCAATGGATTCCATACACCCGATCTATTAAAAAAACAAAAAACTTTCCTTTCACATAACCTTTCTTTCTATACATAAAATTTAATTTTAAAAAAATTCATTAGATGATACCATCAGGGAATATCATAGTTTCCTGCTTCCATCGGAGGTATAAGTGTGGGAGCAGTATTTCCCAGACTGAACACTGCTTCTCTGAAGTAAGCTCACAGAGGCATCAAGGTTTATGAGGCTGTGAATTATTGTCTCAGTGCAGGTCTACTGGACTGTCCTACTGTTGTAACTACAGTACAGTAGACCTGCGGTGAGACACAGAAATTCACAGCATCATAAATCATCATGAAGCTGCGAGTTCAGGTCAGAGAAGCAGTGTTCAGTCTGGGAAATACTTCTTCTGCACCGAGCGTGTTTCCCATTTGTAACTGGCCTAAAACTGGCTACATTTATCACCTACCCACAGTATAAGTGATAAATGTACATATCACCACCGAACTCATCATGAGTGTCAGTCCCGTATGGGAGCTGAGCTGCAGCACTTTACACAGTAATCAGGAGCGGTCTGCTTCCGGCTCAGTACACTGTGTTACTTCTGGTGCCAGCTGAGAATAGCTGATCTGCGGAGGTGCTGGGTGTTGGTATCCTGAGGGTATTTCACCAATTTCTACAACCCAGAAACAGGAAGAAGCTGTCAGTTATATCAGCTCTAGTTGGGGCTGCTTTTTTCTGTTGTTCAGTCACTAAGGGAGTCCTCATCCTTGTAGTTTTATGTTACAGCCTAAGATAAAATCTCTGCAAATACCACATATCCATAAGAGAAGACAAAGCAGTGGATTTACTGGACGGACTCACACATCTGACTTATGTTAGCATTTTCCAGCAATGTCACATAGCCTGTAATATGGCTGGGAATGTGGACCTCTCGGACCTCCTGTAGACTGCTGGGGTTCCGTCCCACTGCGACAGCCACTTGCTGGGGCATGTAGCTCTGGTCCGCAGCGCATACAGCAATTGATAGGTGCCTCAATACAACATCAGATTTCATTCGCAACCTATGGGAAATGAAGACATTAGCTGCAAAAAAATATATGCAATTTCTCCGATAAGAACATACAATGACTGACAGGAAACAGATACTGAATCAAATACGTAACCACGGAAGAAGGAAGAATTCTTTAAGAGATATATATATATATATATATATATATATATATATATATATATATATATATATATATATATATAGATACAAAAACCGCAACAGCACTTAAAAATATACGGTTGAGGTTCAAAGCCTAGAGTCCGACAGAGACTAAAATATAAAACCAAAAAAAAAGGCAGCACTCTCAAGAAAGTATTGGAAAAAAAGGAAAAACTTTAATTACCCCAGTGGGATGCGACGTTTCGGCTCACATCTAGAGCCTGCTTGAGACAGGCTCTAGATGTGAGCCGAAACGTCGCATCCCACTGGGGTAATTAAAGTTTTTCCTTTTTTTCCAATACTTTCTTGAGAGTGCTGCCTTTTTTTTGGATATATATATATATATATATATATATATATATATCTCTATCTATACTGCATATGACTGAAACACTGATATAAATCTAGCAGAGCAATGAATGGTGAGATCTCTGGATCCATGTGAGGTACAGGGCTGGTTCTAGCTTTGTTAGATAGAGATTGTCATGTACTATATGATGTCTGCATCATTTATTACATTAAAGGGGTTATCCAGGATTGAAAAGCATGGCTGCTTTCTTCCAATAACAGCAACATACCTGTCCATGGGTTGTGTCTCATATTGCAGCTCAGCACCACTGGCGTCAATGGGCACAGCTGCAACACCTCACACAACCAGTGGACAGGTGCAGTACTGTTTTAGGAAGAAAGTGTCATGTTTTTCTACACCTGGACAACTGCTTTAACTTTATACGTTTTGGCTAACTATCAAAGATTTCAGTTGCTGCAGACATTTTATACATAGCTGACCTCCACCATTGTTCATTCACAATGACTTTGAAGCCGTTACTAATTTCTGAATGGCTGCCATACCTGAAGAGCAACATTCATGAACTGAATGTTTACTCGGCAGAAACCTGTCAGGTTCTCCTTCCTCCCCAACCACTTTTATATCATATGTTGTATAGCACCCCGAAAGACAAGTAGAACGTACCTTATCCAGTGAGAGCGGGCGCTGCCATCTGATTGCCAGTATGAGGTGGTCTCCCCATTAGTCATCTTGTCTATATCTGAGGAGTTTGATGAGGTCTCTATGTGACTGTAACACTTGGTTACTGTTTTATACTTCAGCGCTTCATCACTGCCACTCAGAGCAGAGGACAATTCTGGAAAAGAGGTAAGCATTACATGGATTTTATCGCTTCAAAGAAAAAGGAAACACAATATGTGCAGTCAGATTGGGCAGTTCCAGAACAGCGCTGGCTACTTTCACATCTGCGTTTTTGCTGGATCCGTCATGCATCAGCAAAAACGCTTCCGTCATGATAATACAACCGCCTGCATCAGTTATGAACAGTTTCAGTTGTATTATCGCTAAAATAGCCAAGACGGATCCATCTCTAAAACCATTGTGTCACAGAAAACGGATCCTTCCCCATTGACTTACATTGTGAGCCAGTCTTGATCAGTTTCCCAGGACGCACTCAGAAACGCTGCTTAAAGCGCTTTTGTGTGCGTCATGAGAGCGCAATGAAACGCAACGGAACGCATTCTGGTGCCCACCGTTCCCTTCAGTTCAGTTTTGTCCCCACTGACAATGAATGAGGACAAAACTAGAATGTTTTCCCACCGCTATTGAGATCCTATGACAGAAAGGCCTCCAGGCTCAGAGCTCCCCTGCTTCGTTCTCAATATAAGACAATGGGGGCATATCCTAAGGTGGTCATACACAATCTAAAGTTGACCAAAACAGACAATTTCAACCACAACGATCATTCATTGGAAGAAATTTAACAATGAATGACTTTTAGCTGACAGAAGACAACCCATTTTCATCACATAGTCAGAGGAAGGAACATTTGTGGACCACATAATCTTTTCTGTAAGAACGTTCTCCGAAAGATCTTTGGTTCATCTTCCAGTTTCACTGAACATGAATGGCCAGTTTTAATTATTGTAATGGCCAATACGGAGTAAAATTTGTATGCCAAGATTATCATTTAATCATCAACTAGCTTCTGCCTAATGTGTATGGTCACATCATCCATGTGCTGCTGAAGGGTTTAGTTCTGATGGGTGAAACGTCATTGTGGCCTATAACCACTAAGAGACCTGGCCTAGTGATATGGTTAGACTGCATTCACATGGCAAAATCAACAGCACATTTCGGTATAAAACTCCCGTTTTACAGGCTTCAAAACCGCTTCCCATTGTTTTCAATGGGAAATACTCACCATAGTTCATATGGGTGAGTATTTTACGCTGCTGTTTTCAAAAATGTTTTAAGAAGTAACATGTCACTTCTTGATATTTTCCAAAACACATACCAATTGCTATTTGGTAAGAATTTTGCAGGCGTTCACACAGCAGAAAATGCTGCTGAAAAACACAATACACCATTAGAGCTTAAAGGGGTTCTCCGGCCTTAACCTATTATTAGCAGGGTAAATCTAACCTGTGGAGGGAAGGTTAGTGGTCATATACTTACCTTCCACAGTGCAGCCAGTTCGGAGATCCACCTCCTGGTCACGTGGTCCCTCCAGATGGCTTTTCTGGGCTTCCGGCCGAAGTCAGTCTGCTTCTCTTCCTTTCTCCAGCAGGAGACGGATCATCATGAGTGACGACACCGCCTCCTGCTGGAGAAAGCGCCGGCCGGCAGCCTTCACAGCACACTAGGCTGAACACGAGGGCGCATGTGCGGGACAGCCGTCTGTCTCTGCATAGTACAGGCTTCTATGTGAAGCCTGTACTGACTCCTGCACAGCGCGATGTAAGCGCTGTGCAGGAGTGACAGCATAGCGATCAGCCACAGAGGCTGATCGCTATGCTGTGCATGTCAATGAGGGGACTTTGGATGGCAAACAGGGGGAGACTGGATGGCACAATGGGGGCACTGGATGGCACAACGGGGCCACTGGATGGCACAACGGGGCCACTGGATGGAACAACGGGGCCACTGGATGGAACAACGGGGCCACTGGATGGAACAACGGGGCCACTGGATGGAACAACGGGGGCACTGGATGGAACAACGGGGCCACTGGATGGAACAACGGGGCCACTGGATGGAACAACGGGGCCACTGGATGGAACAACGGGGGCACTGGATGGAACAACGGGGGCACTGGATGGAACAACGGGGGCACTGGATGGAACAACGGGGGCACTGGATGGAACAACGGGGGCACTGGATGGAACAACGGGGGCACTGGATGGAACAACAGGGGGGAGACTGGGTGGCACAAGGGGGGCACTGGGTGGCACAAGGGGGCACTGGGTGGCACAAGGGGGGCACTGGGTGGCACAAGGGGGGCACTGGGTGGCACAAGGGGGGCACTGGGTGGCACAAGGGGGCACTGGGTGGCACAAGGGGGCACTGGGTGGCACAAGGGGGCACTGGGTGGCACAAGGGGGGCACTGGGTGGCACAAGGGGGGCACTGGGTGGCACAAGGGGGCACTGGGTGGCACAAGGGGGGCACTGGGTGGCACAAGGGGGCACTGGGTGGCACAAGGGGGCACTGGTGGCACAAGGGGGCACTGGGTGGCACAAGGGGGGCACTGGGTGGCACAAGGGGGCACTGGTGGCACAAGGGGGGCACTGGGTGGCACAAGGGGGCACTGGGTGGCACAGGGGGGGCACTGGGTGGCACAAGGGGGCACAAGGGGGCACTGGGTGCACAATGGGGGCACTGGGTGGCACAATGGGGGCACTGGATGTCCCTGTTATGGGGGCGCCGTGGATGTCCCTGTTGTGGAGGCACTGTGGATGTCACTGTTATGGGGCACTGTGGATGTCACTGCTATGGGGCACTGTGGATGTCACTGTTATGGGGGCACTGTGGATGTCACTGTTATGGGGGGCACTGTGGATGTCACTGTTATGGGGGGCACTGTGGATGTCACTGTTATGGAGGCACTGTTGTGGATGTCACTGTTATGGAGGCACTGTTATAGAGGCACTGTGGATGGCACTGTTATGGAGGCACTGTGGATGGCACTGTTATGGAGGCACTGTGGATGGCACTGTTATGGGGGCACTGTGGATGGCACTGTTATGGGGGGCACTGTGGATGGCACTGTGGATGGCACTGTTATGGAGGCACTGTGGATGGCACTGTTATGGATGCTCAGTTTGAGTGATAAGGCTCATGCACAGAACCGTATCTGTTTTGCGGCCTGCAAGTCGCGGATCCACTAAATAAGGATACTGTCCGTGTGCGATTCACATTTTTTTGCAGTCCCATTGAGTTCTATGGGTTTTAGATCTGCATTATGAGGACCAGAATAGGACATTTTCTATCTTTTGCAGAACTGACATACGGATGTGGAAAGCACATGGACGTCATCAGTGTGTTTTATACATCCGTATGTCAGTTCCAGTAAAGACAGAACATGTCCTATTCTGGTCCTCAAATTCATAGAACTCAATGGGACTGCAAAAAATTTGAATTGAAAAATGCATACAGTCGTGTGCATGAGGGTTTAGATACACAGCTCAGCAGGCTATTTCATACTAGATAGGATTAGATACACAGTTCAGCAGGCTGTATCATACAAGATGGGATTAGATACACACTTCAGCAGGCTGTATTGCACACAACAGGATGTGTATAAGGCACACATACTGGATGGGATTAGATACAGATTTGATTGGATATGCTTGCTGATTCCAGCTGTTTATTACATTCTGGAGATGGTGAGGGAAAAGCCTGTGAACTGTCAGTGATGGGATTAGATACACAGCTCAGCAGGCTGTATCACATAGGATTAGATACACATGAGGGAAGAGCTTGTGGACAGTCAGTGATGAGATTTAGACACTGAGTGAGAAGTAGACTCATGTCTGGGTGTACAAAGATGTACACAAGAGTTGTAGTGGGTGTAGCTGCTGCAGACAGAGCAGTGTGGGGGCGTGTCCAGCCTGTGACATCTCTGTGCAGTGAAGCCAGGCTTGTGTATCAATAAAGTTATGTATTTAACAAAACAAGAAGGGAAGAAAGTAAACATCTGCCAGGATAATGTGATGTCTCCCAGGAGGGAAGAAAAGCTCAGACATGAAAAACAGGTATTGGCGGCATGTATGCATGGTGAGGGGTGTTAGGAGTACAGAAAAAGAATTATGATTTTGGGACCGGACAACCTCTTTAATCTCTTGAATTCAGCTCTATATTTTTCTGCTGGACAGCTTTATGGAGACAATATCACTGCGGCACAGGCAGGGCACAGCAGTGGGAGGAAACTCCTTTTCTTTGACCGCTATGCACCTTTATACTAGAGATTCCCAACAGTCTCTACAGTCTCAGAAAAGTAGATGAGATTTAAAAAACCTGCGCAAAAAATATCTATGCAGGATTTGTTTGGAAATTGACATGTACGGACAATCCGCAGGTGTTTGCAGGGAAATCTGTGTGGTCAATCCGTATCACTTTGTGAGGATTTGCCACATGCAGATTTTTCTCTCCTCACTGAAGTGAATGGAGAAAATCCGGTGAGGAAAAATAAAATAAATTGACATGCTGTAGATTTTAAAATCCGTACCGTAGGTCAAAATCCGCACTGAAAAAATCTGCATTGTGTGCATGAGAATTTCAAATTCTCATAGAATACTATATACATGACCTACGGTGCGGACTTTCCACACACAATCCTGATCGTGTGCATATAGCCTAATTCCACAGTATATCAATTTATATAGTGGATTTTCCCCATTGATTTCACCCTCTACCATGCATGGAGGGAAGCAGGTGACATATTTGCGTCAAAATCTGCAACAAAAGCGCATTTAACTAATAGATCATATTTTTTGCCATTGCAATTTGCATCCAGTGTGGATGCACCTTTATGTTAGTGTTGACACCACTGCCCAGATGTCAAGAGGGGAAATCATGACTGAGGATACCATATGCTAAAAAAAAATATATAAATATATATATATATATATATATATATATATATATATATATATATATATAATATATATTATATATATATAATATAAAGCTGAGTGTATGTATGTGTGTATGTATGTCCGCTAAAAGAATCCGCACCGTCGCAGCTACAATCACAAAATTTGGCACACATGTACATCAGGTGTCCGGGAAGGTTTTAGAACGGGTCTCAGCTCTCCAGGATGCACCGTTCCTGAGATATTCCCAAAAATGCATTAGCCAATAGAAGCCTCGTCACATGACCCTGATCAGCCAATAGAAGCTCACAGGCAGTTACTCTCCACACACACCAGGTTTCCATAACAACCGAGCCAGTTCACTGCTGTAGGTCTGCTTTAAAGGGGCAGAGCGCTGTGGATGACACTGTTAAAGGGGTATTCCGGTTACCATAACTATAACTTATGTTTTAGACTAACTCATCATCAATCATTACCTCATATAATGTAAATTTCACATATTTACTGTTCAGTAGTAATAAAAGATGTTTTCTTCCACTGCTACCAACTGTGTTTCCTCCTAAATTACTATGGCATCGACCTGTAATTCAGGCCACCCTCAAAAGAAGGACTTAAAAGCCCCACCCCCAGGTCCCACTGACCGGGATTGAAAAAATGAAGGTAAAAATCAACTTCTGTCAGCTGCAGGTTAGGAGGGAGGGTGACTCTCACGTTCAGCCAGCTTCTCCTCCATGTCTTCAAGGAGCCAGGGGGCATGGCCTCATGTTTAGTGGTGTGGCTTAATGGGGACCGGGGGCGCTGCTTCACGTTTGGGGGAATGGCCTTTGAGGTTCGGCTTTCTTGGGTGAAGACAGTGGCCACCCTAGCTGCTGTGGAGGTCACAGTTAAAGGGGAGGGCGCTGTGGATGTTTCTGTTAAGGGGCGGGCTGCTGTGGAGGTCACTGTTAAAGGGGCAGGCACTGTAGAGGTCACTCTCGATATCTTTTAACGACACACAAACATTAAATATACAAATTAAACACATATATATATATATATATATATATATATATAGAAACTTTAATTTTGCATCTTGTATTTCAAGTTCAGCATACAAAGTTCTGGTTATCCAAGAAATCCTTTATGGAATCCACTACCACGGACAATAAGTTATGGTTAGTGGTAACGGAATCCATAACGGATTTCTTAGGTAACCCGAACTTTGTACGCTGAACTTGAAACACAAGGTCACTCATCACTAATCTCAAACATAAACTGATGTTTAGTGCATGAAGTTTCTTTATTACAATGACCACAGATAAAAAGAGTAATGAACTAAATAGGCACTCTATAGGGGTGCTGCGTGCACTGTTTGTAGAAGAATATGATATGGACAACATATAAAACGAGAACAAGTAACAAGATGAAATACTAAACTTACCTTTCTCTTTTTTAAACAGTTTATCAAGGTAATCCTTCAGGACAGAAGACCTCATGCTACATATATTATTGCAGCACTCGAGCATGGGATAAGGGATCACAGCACTGGGAATTCGGTTTCGATGCAAAAATCGCAGCGTCTTTGAAGAATGTAAACAGAGACGATCTTTCGATTTGGAGAATATGTCTACGAAGCCTGAGAACATGGAAACAGAGAGAGACCCAAAATGAACTCCAGCTTTTGACGTGGAAGCTGTGGTATACCAAAATCATATTCTTCTTACCGTCAGCTCAGTGGGTAAGAACTCCCACATTTAAGTTAAAGGGGTTGTCCGGGTTCAGAGCTGAACCTGGACATACCCTTAATTTCACCCAGGCAGCCCTGCCTGACTAGAGAATCAGAGCATCTCATGCTAATTGGCGCAGGGCAAATTGGCGCAGGTTCCTGTGACGAACCGGGCTCTGCCAGGCGGAGGTTTCCACCCAGCAGTGAACCCGGTGACGTCACCAGCACTGATGGGCGGGCTTTAGTGCTGCCCTAGCCAGTAAAACGGCTAGGGCAGCGCTAAAGCCGGCCCATTAGAGCCGGTGACGTCACCGAACTCACTGCCGGGCGGAAGCCTCCGCCCGGCAGTGTGTATTATGTGAATAAAAGAGCCCTTGAGAGCATGAGATGCTCCAATGCTAACATCAGGCAGGCTGCCTGGGTGAAACTATGGGTATGTCCGGATTCTGCTATGAACCCGGACAACCCCTTTAAATGATATTGTGGCAAAAAGAATGTATTTTTGTTCTCTGAACAAATACCATTTATGATACACCAGCAGAGAACACCTTAAAGGGTTATTCTCATCTTAGACAATGGGGGCATATCGCTAGGATATGCCACCCATTGTCTTATAGGTGCGGGTCCCACCGCTGGGACCCGCACCTATATAGCGAATGGAGCCCCCAAAGTAAAGGAGGGCACACTGCGCATGCGCAGCTGCCCTCCATTCATTTCTATGGGGCCGGCGAAAAATGCCGAGCACTGGCTATTTCCGTTAGCTACATAGAAATGAATGGGAGCGGTGGCCACGCATGCGCAGTGCGCTCCCATTCATTTCTATGGGAGCTGCGCCTGGTGGTGGCCGAACCCCGGGAAACCTGGGGTCCTCCAGGCGCAGCGCTTCCCCTCCAATGTCGATATAGGTGCGGGTCCCAGCGATGGGACCTGCACCTAACAGACAATGGGGGCATATCCTAGCAATATGCCCCCATTGTCTAAGATGAGAATACACCTTTAAAGGGATTGTCTGACCTCCACCAATGATGTCTATGTAGAATATAATGCTAGAATTAACTATGTAATAATATAGTCTTTGTTCCAATAGTGCCTCATGGCACAATTTCATTTTGTAGTCCCTTACAGAACGTTAGGGGTTACAGTCACTCATGCAATCCAGCGGTGCTGGCCTCTTTGGTGGCCAGGATAACGGGAGCGTGCATAGACAACAGCTCCAGGTAGTGGAAGTAGCCTTGGAGCTGTTAAAGAGATGAAAATGCAGCTCCGGGCATGTAAAGGAATGCTGTATTACAAGTCCAGGAACCAGTTAAAGAAGAACTCCCGACAAAAATTTTATTCCATGTCCTGCTAGAAATGTACATGATGTAATCTGTAGTGAATGTCATTTTCTTACCAGTGTCTGAATTTTTGACTTCTATCATCCTGAAGTTTCTTATCTGTGTCATGTGACCAGCAATTAGACTCACCAACTCACACATAGACTTATGACCCTGGACATGTCATCCGTGCGCAGGCACAGGCAACAGGAAGGATTACATTATGCCAGCACTGATTGCCTGTGCCATCAGTCAAAGCAAGAGGCACCTTCTCCCTATAGCTGAGAGAGGGCGTCTAGACACCAGCAGGGAAGAGCTACCCATTTAAATCATAATAATAAGTTGTGTGCAGACTGACCTATACCATAACATTAAAAAAAGATTAGTTAAAAATCCCTTTAATACTCTTCAATCGAACCCCTTTCCCCAGAACCTGCCCTCCCCCAGCTGACAAAATGTGCAGATGCCAATCTGCAAATTTCCTGGGTGCACAGGATAACTACTGAAGACCACAGCACCAAACTGTAGAAGTTGGCTGCACAGACAGCAATGCAGTGGCAGCATAGAACCTGTAGGAGCCCAGAAGCCCTCCTGCCGTCTGCTTCAGTCCCCTTAGATCTTGGCTACATTCGCTCCCAAGCACTGCAGACCATGAGTGTGGAAGGAAGACCAAAAGCAGCATTATTCAAGATATTTTACTAGATTACAGAAAACTGTTCTTCTATGTGGAGTTCAGCAGGCCATAAATCTCTCCTGACTCAGTTAGGGGAAACTAACTGATCTAACTGATCAGTGGGGTCCAACCGCTGAGATGCCACCATTCCCGTGAATGGGGCTCCTGCGTTATCACCTTCATGGACCGGCAGGTCAAGCATGTGCCCTGCTGATCCATTCGTTCTGTATAGAGATAACCAAGTACAGCACTCCACCATTCCAGAGATACTGTGTAGAGAATGAATGGAGTAGCAGGGCACATGCTCAACTGGCCGCTCCATTAGGACAGAAGAAAGGGACCTGTTCTTAGGACTGATGAAGGTCCCAGCGGCTGAACTCCCATGGGTCAGTTAGTTATCCTGTGGATAGGGGATAACTTGAACACTTGGCACAACGCCTTTAGTTTCTTCTGCCCAACTTCTCACTGGCACAACTCAGGGTGCCCCTTCTTCAGTCCCATTTATCTGAATGGGGGTTGTTTTGGCTGCAAGCACATGGATTTCTGCAATTCATTCAGATGAGTGGAACCGATTGTCAGGAGCAGAAATTTTTGCAACATAATCTTCCATGTGTGAATGGAAACCTAAGGTTGCTGATAGACATCCCCTACTAATGAAGATCTGCTGATCAGAAAATGGAGGGCTCAGCTAGCATCATACATGTGAGCAGTTTTATTCAAAAGCAAGAAATCAAATTATACTAATATTACCTGGTGTGAGGGAGCAGGCTTGCAGTTGTCGGATAACATGACTCAATTCCCCTTGAAGATTGGCACCATTGGAGGCCTTGACGGCTTCTAGCATGCCCTCCAAGTCTACCACCTCATTGCCTTCCGTGTCAAACTGTGCAAATGCCTGAAAGAGATGCCCATGGTTAATGCCAGGTGGAAAGTGTTCTTGGCAAAAGACATAGAAGTGTGTGAATCATGGAGAGGAATGCTGACTGCATTGATTACATGACCACACACCAGCCAGTCTGAATCAGCTCCTAAAAGCTACATATGCTACTCAAGGGAGGGGGAGGGGCTGCCTGTGGTTAGGGTGTGTTCACACATAGAGGTTGAGGTGAAGTTAAAACGTAGTTGCTTTTACAGGCAAAACATGTTAAATAATTCTATTGTTGTTTTTTTTTTTTTTACTGCACCTCAACTGCTACTTGTGAACACAGAAAAAAAAGGGGATTTCAGTCAACACATCCCAGTGCGCAGGTGCACGTTGCTATGGTTAAATGCACAAGGAAAGAAAACATACAATGCAACGGCACACTGCTAACCAGATAAAGCACAAAATGCCATAGTGATACCAGCATGCAGGTTGGTACCTGCATCCCTGAATTAGTGGAGGCCTTTGAAGCACCAGAAATGGCAAAAGGCAGGGTGGATCCAGCATGCACGTGGAACCAACACCCCCTGATTATACGGAAGCCAAGGTTGGCACATAACAGGTAGGAAATAGTGTTAGGCTCCCATTCTACAGAGATCACCTTGACGATTTGGTGAATGGGCTCAGATAATTTTGTACAACATATATTTGCCAAGAATCTCTAATTTACTAAACAAGCATAGCATTAGCTTCAGAATACCTCATATCACTATGGCATTTTGTGCTTTATCTGGTTGGCAGTGTGCTGTTGCATTATATGTATTTTCAACTTGTGAACACACCCTTAGGGCAGCGCAAGTCTGCTGACAGGTTCCCTTTAATTCATTCAGTACGAGCTAGTACAAAGATTAAAAAGCAAATATTACAAATTAGTTATACCAACATTATCATTTACAAGACACTAGAAGTGATAAGATGGAAATGACCCTGCACTTTTTGTTTGGCGCACTGAATGGCATAGGCAACCTATTCTTTACCTCCATATGAGCCTTGGTTGTACCTGGCATGGTGCCCCTTGTATCTAGGTGGACTGTAATTGCTTGTTTTAGTGCTGTTGATATGGCTGGACTCCAGTTCATCTGGGGCAGAGGGAAGGGACAGGCCAAACAGGATAATAAAGTAATATGGACACCGGAAGGGATAATTTCAGGAAATTGATGCAATATTCATGGTGAATCATAAGTAAAAATGTAAGATTTTACCCCCCAGACACTGGAGCAATTAGCAATAAATTACTTATACTGCACACAATGATATTGTCTGAAGGCTTCTATAAAGCTCCAGGGATTGACCAGGGTGACCAATTCTGTGCTCACAACTGTTATTTCAGAACTGACCTCAGGACCTCTGTGCTTTCTGAGCTGAGAGTACTTTCATAAGCGCAGCTTCCCTTTTTATTCTCTTCTATAACTCCGGAGTGATTACATATATCAGTGTGCACTGCAGCCATATTGGTAGTACTCTGACTATACACCTCGAGAGATAGGGATGGGGCACGTCTAGCCCACTAGCGACTCTTCCATTTGTCTGTGTATTGCTGAGTCCCTGATGAACCTCAGAAGATTGACAGTCTTTGTGGAAACACGTTGGCCTTCATGGTCCTCATGAATCTCTAATATTTCCTACAGGGTCCTCATTGACCAATGCACTGGACCTGAGGCTCATATGACTGACTTTATGTTAGATGGTATCTCAATTTCAATGTCCCACTGACCTAACCTCTACTGTATTAATGGGGTTATCCAATCCTAAAAAAAAGCCCCCCCCCCCTCCGCTCACTATATTTACCTGGGTCCCCGCTCCCTGTGTCGCTCCTGGTCAGATAGGGACGAGTCCCCCTAGCATCACAGGTGATTCTAAGGAGGCTCGTCCCCGACTGCCATTGGCTGCTTCATCCCCCCCACCACCACCACGGCACCAGATGTTTTCATCCGTGCCCGGAGAGAGACAGCAGCGGCAGTGAGGGGAACCGGGTAGGGGGGCTTTTTTAGGATTGGATAACCCCTTTAATGGTGACTGACCTACTCTGTATCAGCATCACAGTCTGATTTTTTTCCACCATTCCCTGCACCTGTAAGGGACCCCATGTCTTCTTTCGGGATACCCCAGTAATATCAGGGTAATACAGGGAGAACAAAGTAGACAGTGGGATCATCCTCGTCAGGGTGGCAGTTCTGTTCCTAGGCAGGAACAGAGTAGGGTCACTGTAGGGTGTTTAATTTGGGATTGTTTTCATTTTGGGAGTTTTATTAAAGGTTACGTTTTATGTGGTCATTCTGTTTTTGCTGTGATGATACTTACAATACCTCTTCTTCGATATCCCAACTTCACAAGTGACTGGTCAAATCTGTGATTTCCCAGTATAGGTTCATGGACTGCTGGAGAAGGCACCTCATCATAAATGAATCACATTCTCCAGCAGCACAAAGGGATATCAAAGGCCAGCAAGATGACTCCCACACTGAGGTATGGAATAATGCAGTCTTCTATGCTATCCCATACCTTTTTTATATATCAGCCAGAGAGTAATGGAAGTAATGGAATGGAACTCTAGGGACACCATTATAGCGAGTACACAGGAGCTTTGTGGAAGATAGCTTGGAGCCCTCCTCCACACCATGGCTGTTCTACTTTTGAGCACACCACCATTAATACTTTTGGCACCTTTTACCGCTTTTCTTAGGGTACGGTCATCACACGGTCAGGTTTCCAGATTTTGGACAACAAAACCAGGAATTAAAAAAATAAATCAACAAATAGAAGAAGTCGTATCTGTCCTTTATACTTTCTCTTCTTTTATCTTCCACTCCTGATTTTTGCTTCCAGAACTGCATGGTGAAACCTGGCCGTGTGGCCGTACCCTTAATCAGTCAAATCCCCATTTCTAGACACTTTTTAAAACTTGTCCTCCAGGTTGGACTTCACTTTTTGCTTAGTAAGGGCACGGCCACGCAGGGAGGATTTGCTGCAGTTTGCCATGGGTTTGCTGCAGATCCCACCCTGTGCATTACAAATTGCCATGCTGCAGGTTTAAATCCATACCACAGGCGACGAGTTGTCCCTCTGTTTACACCACTAGGTGCTGCGGTAGCGATGGGCACGGGTGCGTAATTCGTCACAGTATAGTTATCAGAGTGCTCTTGTCATGTCAGTGCCCTCCGTCAACCATTCTGCCCATCAGGATTCGGCTTGCCTTGCACTACAATCCCATCCTTCCCCAGCTCCTCGAGTGCAGTGGGTGAAGTCCATGTAGCCATATAGCAGTGTAACCTAGCAGCGTGATGCATTTGGTTTGCTTTTATTCTTTCAGTTGCTAAAGGCCTCAGAGTAAACACTGGTACAGCACAGACGTCTTACTAGTCAACGGATAACCAAAACCACCACTTATACCAAAATACACTACAGCCTGGCACACGGCAATAAATCCTCCATAGCATGTGTGGTGTCGGAGGCAGTGCTTTTTCAGGCTGTTTCTCCGTACGGCAGTGTTAGAGGAATGCTGGTTTACCTCTGCAGTCCTTTCAGTGTGTTTCGTGGTGTTCCGAGCACTGGTTGTGCAGGAACGACAACAGAACTCCATTGACTTATAGCCATCTAAACCCGTGCTTCAATCTCAGAAGGCGGGAGTCAGGACGGGGCAATCCCTTTAATAAATATACCTCTTATAAATTGAAAGGGGTCGTCCAGGACATTTAAACAAACTCTGAAAACAGGAGATGTGATGAAATATACTGTTACCTGGAATATTCCGCTCCTCTCGCCGGTCTGTGTCCCTGTCCTGCAGTGATGACGTTGCGACCACCTGCACGTGACTACCCACAGATCGGCCGTAGTGGTCCCTTGTGGGTAGTTCTAATATTGCCACCGCTGGACAGCAACAGGGACCGGCGAGAGCACCAGAGCGGAGGGGGGTATTTTCCGTGGATTAGATTTATATTTTATCACATCCGCTTTCTGCTCTGAGATTGTTACATGTCCTGTCATTCTTCCTACACCCATTTCTTGAGGAAGTTTTTGGGCTAGAGGAAAAAACGCCATGAAGTTCATGTGTTTTTGTAACATGCATTTTTCAGCCTATGTTTCCCTATAAAGAACTCTATGGGAAAAACACCAATGACAAAAAACACACAAGGCGAGTGACTGGGTCAGATGGCACTTGGCTGGCAGCTACTTGTATGGCCAGCATTCACATGGTGCTAGGTGCTGTAGTTGGCACAGTGGGGGACCCTCACAGGTACAGTTGATAGGGCCATGTTAATGAGCTGAATGGTAGGGGTGAGGCAATGGAGCTGTGTGACATGCCAACTTGCTAGGTGGGTGCCACAGACAGAGGGCAGATTACCTCCTCGCACTCCTCCCGGCCGCTGCCTCTGCTCTCCAGCATCTCCACGAACTGCTCCCGGCTCAGCGCCTCTTCCCCTCGGCTCAGTCTCTCCTCCAGGGAGCGGAGCAGGGCGCTGTGGTGCCGGGACACCACGGACTCTGGAGCCCCCACCTCCCGCACACGGGCCGCGGACTCCTTCAGCCGGGCCTGCTCCAGCAATGCTCCGGGAGACGGCGGCAGCAGCGTCTGTGCCTCCGGCCCGGGGACCACCTGCTGAGCCGGTCCTTGCTGGCTGGACGATCCTCCTGCAGTCGCGTCCCCGGCTGTCGTTCCGAGCTCTTCCTGCTCCATCCCGGGGTCATCTTCGTCTCCGCTCCCGCCGCTCACAACATTCCCCATGACTATGGCAGCTCTGAGTGTCCGGAGGGCCTGTGAGGCCCAAGCCAGCGCCCGTCTTCGCCGGCCTGGTCCCGCCCCGCAGCCCGCCCCACACTGACAGCTCAGGCCTGACACCTGTTAGCAGCAGCCTGGCCCGGTAGCTCCGTGACCCGCCTCTGTGACTGGAGGGAGCACTTCCTCATCCGGCACAGAGGGAACTACTCTCAGCTGCACCTTGTACTGTACTGTACTGTACTGTACTGTGCTGTGTGGAGTTCACTGTCTATACCAGACCCCAGCTGGAAACATAGGCACAGCGTGTGCTAGACCCCAGCTGGAAACAGGTAGAGCATGTGCTACAGCTCAACTGGAAACAGGTAAAACGTGTGCTAGACCCCAGCTGGAAACAGGTAGAGCATGTGCTAGAGCTCAACTGGAAACAGGTAAAACGTGTGCTAGACCCCAGCTGGAAACAGGCAGAGCGTGTGCTAGACCTAGACCCCAGCTGGAAACAGGTAGAGCATGTGCTAGAGCTCAACTGGAAACAGGTAGAACCTGTGCTAGACCCCAGCTGGAAACATAGGCAGAGCGTGTTTTAGACCCCAGCTGGAAACAGACAGAACAAGTGCTAGACCCCAGCTGGAAACAGACAGAGCGTGTGCTAGACCCCAGCTGGAAACAGAGCCTGTGCTAGACCTAAACTGGAAACCTAGGTACAGCGTGTGCTAGACCCCTGCCGGAAACAGACAGAACAAGTGCTAGACCCCAGCTGGAAACAGGCAGAGCGTGTGCTAGACTCCAACTGGAAACCTAGACAGAGCGTGTGCTAGACCCCAACTGGAAACATAGGCAGAGCGTGTGCTAGACCCCAACTGGAAACCTAGACAGCGTGTGCTAGACCCCAACTGGAAACATAGGCAGAGCTGTGCTAGACCCCAACTGGAAACATAGGCAGAGTGTGTGCTAGACCCCAGCTGGAAACAGGTAGAACAAGTGCTAGACCCCAGCTGGAAACATAGGCAGAGCGTGTGCTAGACTCCAACTGGAAACCTAGACAGAGCGTGTGCTAGACCCCAACTGGAAACACAGGCAGAGCGTGTGCTAGACCCCAACTGGAAACATAGGCAGAGCTGTGCTAGACCCCAACTGGAAACATAGGCAGAGTGTGTGCTAGACCCCAGCTGGAAACAGGTAGAACAAGTGCTAGACCCCAGCTGGAAACATAGGCAGAGCGTGTGCTAGACTCCAACTGGAAACCTAGACAGAGCGTGTGCTAGACCCCAACTGGAAACATAGGCAGAGCTGTGCTAGACCCTAACTGGAAACATAGGCAGAGTGTGTGCTAGACCCCTGCCGGAAACAGACAGAACAAGTGCTAGACCACAGCTGGAAACAGGCAGAGCGTGTGCTAGACCCCAACTGGAAACCTAGACAGCGTGTGCTAGACCCCAACTGGAAACATAGGCAGAGCTGTGCTAGACCCCAACTGGAAACATAGGCAGAGTGTGTGCTAGACCCCAGCTGGAAACAGGTAGAACAAGTGCTAGACCCCAGCTGGAAACATAGGCAGAGTGTGTGCTAGACCCCAGCTGGAAACAGGTAGAACAAGTGCTAGACCCCAGGTGGAAACAGGCAGAGCGTATGCTAGACCCCAGCTGGAAATAGGCAGAGCGTATGCTAGACCCCAGCTGGAAATAGGCAGAGCGTGTGCTAGACCCCAGCTGAAAACAGGCAGAGCGTGTGCTAGTCCCCAGCTGGAAACAGACAGAGCATGTGCTAGACCCCAGCTGGAAACAGGTAGTGCGTGTGCTAGACCCCAGCTGGAAGCGTAAGTAGAGCGTGTGCTAGACCCCAACTGGAAACATAGGCAGAGCGTGTGCTGGACCCCAGCTGGAAACCTAGTTAGAGCGTATGCTAGACCCCAGCTGGAAACAGGTAGAACATGTGGTAGAAACATGGGCAGAACAAGTGCTAGACCCCAGCTGGAAACAGGCAGAGCGTGTGCTGGACCCCAGCTTGAAACATAGGCAGAGCGTGTGCTGGACCCCAGCTTGAAACATAGGCAGAGCGTGTGCTGGACCCCAGCTTGAAACATAGGCAGAGCGTGTGCTGGACCCCAGCTTGAAACATAGGCAGAGCGTGTGCTGGACCCCAGCTTGAAACATAGGCAGAGCGTGTGCTGGACCCCAGCTCGAAACATAGGCAGAGAATGTGCTAGACTCCAGATGGAAACAGGTAGAAGGCAGAACAAGTGCTAGATGCCAGAACAAGGGCGTGTGCTAGACCCCAGCTGGAAGCGTAAGTAGAGCGTGTGCTAAACCCCAACTGGAAACATAGGCAGAGCATGTGCTAGACCCCAGCTGGAAACAGGTAGAACATGTGGTAGAAACATGGGCAGAACAAGTGCTAGACCCCAGCTGGAAACATAGGCAGAGAATGTGCTAGACTCCAGATGGAAACAGGTAGAATAAGTGCTAGACCCCACCTGGAAGCAGGCAGAACAAGTGCTAGGTCCCAGTGGAAACAGGCAGAACAAGTGCTAGACCCCAGCTGGAAACATAGGCAGAGCATGTGCTGGACCCCAGCTGGAAACATGGGCAGAGCATTTGCTGGACCCCAGCTGGAAACATGGGCAGAGCATTTGCTGGACCCCAGCTGGAAACATAGGCAGAGCGTGTGCTGGACCCCAGCTGGAAACATAGGCAGAGCGTGTGCTGGACCCCAGCTGGAACATAGGCAGAGCGTGTGCTGGACCCCAGTTGGAAACATAGGCAGAGCATGTGCTGGACCCCAGCTGGAAACATAGGCAGAGAATGTGCTGGACCCCAGCTGGAAACATAGGCAGAGAATGTGCTAGACTCCAGATGGAAACAGGTAGAATAAGTGCTAGACCCCACCTGGAAGCAGGCAGAACAAGTGCTAGGTCCCAGTGGAAACAGGCAGAACAAGTGCTAGACCCCAGCTGGAAACATAGGCAGAGCATGTGCTGGACCCCAGCTGGAAACATAGGCAGAGCGTGTGCTGGACCCCAGCTGGAAACATAGGCAGAGCGTGTGCTGGACCCCAGCTGGAAACATAGGCAGAGCGTGTGCTGGACCCCAGCTGGAAACATAGGCAGAGAATGTGCTGGACCCCAGCTGGAAACATAGGCAGAGAATGTGCTAGACTCCAGATGGAAACAGGTAGAATAAGTGCTAGACCCCACCTGGAAGCAGGCAGAACAAGTGCTAGGTCCCAGTGGAAACAGGCAGAACAAGTGCTAGACCCCAGCTGGAAACATAGGTAGAGCGTGTGCTAGACCCCAGCTGGAAACAGGTAGAACATGTGGTAGAAACATAGGCAGAACAAGTGCTAGACCCCAACTGGAAACATAGGGAGAGCGTGTGCTAGACCCCAGCTGTAAACAGGTAGAACAAGTGCTAGACCCCAGCTAGAAACATAGACAGAGCATGTGCTAGACCCCAGCTGGAAACAGGTAGAACAAGTGCTAGACCCCAGCTGGAAACAGGCAGAGCGTGTGCTAGACCCCAGCTGGAAACAGGCAGAGCGTGTGCTAGACCCCAGCTGGAAGCATAAGTAGAGCGTATGCTAGCCCCAACTGGAAACAGGCAGAGCATTTGCTAGACCCCAGCTGGAAACAGGCAGAGCATTTGCTAGACCCCAGCTGGAAACAGGTAGTGCGTGTGCTAGACCCCAGCTGGAAGCATAAGTAGAGCGTATGCTAGACCCCAGCTGGAAACATAGGTAGAACGTGTACCAGACCCCAACTGGAAACAGGCAGAGTGTGTGCTAGACCTCAGCTGGAAACCTAGGCAGAGCGTGCGCTAGACCCCAGCTGGAAACAGACAGTACATATCATGTGTACTACACCCCAGCCCAAATCTTCATACATATTACAAACATACATGTACCATGTGTACTATGCTCCAGCTGTAATTCTTCATGTATACTACACCACAGCCCAAATCTACCGTACATACATATGTATTACAAGCATAAATGTACATTCAACATATGTTGTATGCTCCAGCTGTAATTCTACATGTGTATTACAACCATAAATTTACATATCACATATGTATTAAACTTGAGTCCTAGATCTAGTTATAATGTAACACACATACTACACCCCAAGCATAAATCTAAATAATATGTGTAATGCACCCCAGGCATAAATCTTCATATAACGCATATACTACACCGCAGGCATAAATTTACATACCATATGTATAATGTACTTTAGTCCTAAATCTACATGTGACATAACACATATACTACACCCCAACCATAAATCTACGTAACACACGTGTAGTGCATCCCAGTCCTAAATCTACATATAACATAGCACATATACTACAACCCAGCCATAATTCTACATAACACACGTGTAACGCACGCCAGTTCTAAATCTACATATAACATAACACATATACTACACCCCAGCCATAATTCTACATATAACAAATATACTACACCACAGCCACAATTCTACATATAACAAATATACTACACCACAGCCACAATTCTACATATAACAAATATACTACACCACAGCCACAATTCTACATATAACAAATATACTACACCACAGCCACAATTCTACATATAACAAATATACTACACCACAGCCACAATTCTACATATAACACATATACTACACCTCAGTGGCTGGGGTGTAGTATAACACACATGTAATGCACCCAGTTCTAAATCTACTGAGGGGGTGAAGTTTTCCCAACCACTGCTGCCTAGTCTTGTGGCCACTGACCATTATAACTGTAAACCGCATGAAAACAAGCATTTATCAGCACAGTAATAATACAAGAAAGTTAAGATATGTTAACTGACTGCAAGCAGAATGCACCATGGGGCTCTGACTACGCCTTTCCATAAATATGGGTCTTAATATCTGAGAGCATTTAAGATTATTATTTGATAGGCATATTGTTTCAATTCACGTGAGTACACTTCGAGTAACTACAATATCTGAAGTCTTAATGTTTCTGAGGAAAGCTGAAAGTTTGCTGACTTGGACTTCTATGTATGTGGACTGGTCGAGCAGCTGTTATGCACAATATGATTATGAAACTTGTTTTTGTTCTAAGCAATTGTCACAATAGTTCTATGGGTCAAAGTCTTCCAGTGCGCTATATTCAGTATAATGAGTAATGATTGTCTTCAGATTTATAATGTGATAGAATGCCTTCCTGGACACAAGGAATAGAGTCCAATGCAGTTACAGTAAATAGGAAATATGTCTGATGTAATATTCTTTTTACTATTGGTATTCCATGTTCATATTCTCTGGCAGAGGTGTGTACTATGACTACATTGTAAAAAATGCAGTTCTTGAAAAACCTCCTAGAGTTGCTTAAATAGCAGACTGCCATCAGTGTACAACATGTGAAAAGTGTATGTTCAGCATTGGCGGATCCATCATATGACAGAAACGAGCAGTGCCCAATAAATCCTATTCACTATAATGGGGTCAGGGGAGTTTCTGTCAGGGAGCTCTGCATCTTACCAGACAAAAAATTGTCGATTGTGGTGGACAGGGCAAAAGCATCATCACCTTTCATATGGTCTTCTACGTCCATTCCCTATTTGGGGATTCAGATATCTTCTTCTCCGAATGATTGGTTTTCCCTAAACTATGTTCCCTTGCTTAAAACTATTGAGACCACAATGAAATCCTGGAAGATTCCATTCATATCATGGTTAGGTAGGATTAACCTATTAAAAATGATAATTATCCCTAAAATCTTATACATCCTTCAGGTTTTGCCGATTTTCTTGCCTCGTTCTTTCTTCCTGAGGGTTCGCAGTTCATTTTTGAAATATACCTGGGAAGAAGGTCTCTGTAGGATAGCCCATAGCACTCTGGCTCTTCCAAAGCACAGGGGCGGAGTGGGTTTCCCAGATTTAGAAAAATTATATGGAGCCATTCAGCTTAGTAGAATTATAGATTGGTGTAAGCTACCTTCTACTAAATCCTATGTGCAGATTGAAGAGGAGCTAGCGGGGTTTTCATTGACACAAGCGTTGATATGGACCCGTTTGGGAAATTCATTTCCTCCGGGTCTCTCTATTTTGACTAGGGCTCCCCTTATGTTTTGGAGGTCGCTTTCTCGGGAAGTTATCCCTTGGTCGCATCCATCCCCCATTTTAAAGCTCGGAGATCTGCTGGGACTTACTTCTCCATACAGGGGTTTATGGTTTTCAACGCAAAAGGTCCTGAATAAATACTTTTTGAGTGATGTGTTAATGGAAGGCAGTTTTCCTGATTTCTCTCAATTGAGACTAAAATTGTTGAATGTCCCCGTAGACATACTTACACACTCCCATTTAGAGCAGAGTTTCAAGTCCCTTCCAGACAAGGAAAATCTATACAAAGATCTCTCCTGGTTTGAAACACTAGTGGCCCAGCGATCCACAGTTACCAAAGTGATCTCTAAGTTATATTCCGCTATTCTGACGCAACCGGCTGATAAGAAGTTACCATATATTAAGGCTTGGGAAAAAGATCTCCAGATAACCTTAACTCCGGATGAAATAAAAGATATTTACGCTAAAATCTGTGGCCCATCTAGATGTATCACTCTACAGGAGACTTCTTATAAATTGGTCAGTAGGTGGTATAAAACTCCTGTTGCGTTACATGTAATGTTCCCAACGACTTCCCCAGAATGTTGGAGATGCAGGTCTAAGATAGGTGATTATCTACACTTATGGTGGGAGTGTGATCTGGTTCGACCTTTTTGGAAAGTGGTAGGTGAGATTATCCTAAAAGTCTGCCCTGGCGCTCCCCCTTTGTCTCCAAGGGCTGTATTTTTGAATACTACTCCCATCAACCGAGTCACGTATAATATGCCTCTTTGGAGACAAATGGTCCTCACGGCTAAAGCAATGATTCCTCTGTATTGGAGGCAAACAATTACACCACCAGTTCTTCAGTGGATTCATAGGGTAGGCCAGGTCGCTAGGCTTGAAGAATTGAGTGCGCACTCCCTTAAAGCCTATGGTAAATTTCAGAAGATTTGGTCATCGTGGATCTCTTTTTCTACTCAAGGAGATCTTGGTTCATATCTACCATCAACCTCGTTGCAATGAATACTTAAGTTTTACATGCTCTCCCCCCGCGCGTTCCTTCTTCCTTGTTATTTTAATGTCATTGGTCTCAGGGATTTGAAGTAAAAGTGTCAATACCCTAGCCATCCACCAATGGTGACATGGCTACTATGATATTCCCTACTTTACAATGCTTTAATTATGCACTTTCGTTCTCATTAGAAAATATTATAGTCTTATGTTTTCAGTTTGCATACTTTATAAGAGATCCGGAACTCTGGCGGTATCTACCCCGCCTAGTTCCTCTTTAGACCTCTGAATTTTATCTGGTATTGCTGCCTTATGTTATGTATACGGATTTATGTACCAACTTGCATTATTTGGATTGTATTGCCTTTATTGAAAAACAATAAAAAGAGATTTACAAAAAAAAAAAAAATTGTCCAGATTCTATCCAAAGGATAGGTCATAAGTATAAGGGCCCTTGCAGACGAGCGTGAGACTCAGACGTCTCCCACATCGCAGGCCCTGGCTTGAACTCCCGGCACTGAACGGGGTTACATAGCATTATATTGATTTATGATGCTATGTAACCCTTACAGTTCTGGAATGTGTTGGATAACGCTGACAGCATTATGTTAGTGTTATCCAACACATTCCAGAACTATAAGGGTTATATAGCATCATAAATCAGTATAATGCTATGTAACCCTGTTCAGTGTCGGGAGTTCAAGCCAGGGCCCGCGATGCGGGAAACGTCCGAGTCTCACACTCGTCTGCAAGGGCCCTAAAAGTCTCATAAAAACCCTTTAATGAATTATCAGTGGGAGCAACAAGTCTGATCCAATATCGAGCAATTTACAGTTGCCAGGAATAGTATACGTTGAATACCTAAAGTACCATAACAACAACTAACATAGTTTATAAGGCCGAAAAAAGACATCTGTCCATCCAGTTCGGCCTGTTATCCTACAAGTTGATCCAGAGGAAGGCGAAAAACCCCTGTGAGGTAGAAGCCAATTTTCCCCACTTTAGGCCGCTTTTACATGAGCGAGTTGCAGCGTCCGGACTCGGTGCGTGAGTATAACAGAGCACCCGGCCTGACCTTCTAGCACTGCAGGGTCCCATAGCATTATATTGATTTATGATGCTATGTTACCCTTATAGTTTTGGAATGTATTAGATAACAGTGACAGCATTATGTCAGTGTTATCCTTTAAATTTCAGAACTATAAAGGTTACATAGCATCATAAATCAATATAATGCTATGCGACCCTGCAGTGCTAGAAGGTCAGGCCGGGTGCTCTGTTATACTCGCGCACCAAGTCTGGACGCTGCAACTCGCTCATGTGAAAGCGGCCTTAGGGGAAAAAATTCCTTCCTGACTCTAATCAGTCAATCAGAATAACTCCCTGGATCAGCGACCCATCTCTAGTAACTATAACCTGTAATATTATTACCCTCCAGAAATACATCCAGGCCCCTCTTGAACTCTTTTAGTGAACTTACCATCACCACCTCCTCAGGCAAAGAGTTCTATAGTCTCACTGCTCTTACCGTAAAGAATCCTCTTCTATGTTTGTATACAAACCTTCTTTCCTCCAGATGCAGAGGATGTCCCCTCGTCAGTCACTGTCCTGGGGATTAATAGATCATGGGAGAGATCTCTGCACTGACCCCTAATATATTTATACATAGTTATTATATCACCCCTCAGTTGTCTTTTTTCTAAAGTGAATAACCCTAATTTTGATAATCTTTCTGGGTACTGTAGTCCACCCATTCCAGTTATTACTTTAGTTGCCCTCCTCTGAACCCTCTCCTGCTCTGCTATGTCTGCCTTGTTCACAGGAGCCCAGAACTGTACACAGTACTCCATGTGTGGTCTGACTAGTGATTTGTAAAGTGGCAGGACTATGTTCTCATCATGGGCATCTATGCCTCTTTTGATGCAACCCATTATCTTATTGGCCTTGGCAGCAGCTGTCTGACACTGGTTTGTGCAGCTTAGTTTCCATGTCAGTGTTACCCAGTGTTTTACCATTTAGTATGTACTGGTGACTTGCATTATTCCTTCCCATGTGCATAACCTTACATTTGTCAGTGTTAAACCTCGTCTGCCACTTCTCTGCCCAAGCCTCCAATCTATCCAGGTCCCTCTGTAGCAGTGTACTGTCCTCTTCTGTGTTAATTACTTTACACAGTTTAGTGTCCTCTGCAAAAAATGATATTTTATTGTGCAAGCAATCTACAAGATCATTAATAAATATATTGAAGAGAATAGGGCCCAACACTGACCCCTGTGGTACCCCAGTAGTGACAGTGACCCAATCTGAGTATGTGCCGTTTATAACCACCCTCTGTTTTCCATCACTGAGCCAGTTACTTACCCACATACAGACTTTTTCTCCCAGGCCAATCATTCTCATTTTATATACTAACCTTTTATGTGGTACCGTGTCAAATGCTTTGGAGAAGTCCAGATATATGACATCCATTGATTCGCCGTGTTCTATAAAAATAAGTTTCACATGTAAAAAAAAGCACCCTTTTCCCCAATTAAGTCTTTTAAAAATTGAAAAACTAAAAAAAATAGACCTTTTTGAAGTGATGCCTCTTCAGTTACAACCAGCTCTATAAAAATATAGCATCATCTATCCCATCAAGTGAATGATGTAAAATAGTAAATAAAAATTAAGCCAAAACAGCTATTTTTAGTCACCTCACCTGCCAAAAAACATAATATCAAGCAATCAAGCAAAAAAGTTGTATGCACCCCAAAAATGGTAACAATGAAAACGCCACCTGATCCCACAAAAAGGAGCCTTCACACAAGACCATATCCAGAAGAAAACAAATTTAAGAAAATGGCAACACAAAAACATTTTTTCCCAAAATGCTCTTATTGTGTAAAACTTAAAAAAATATGAACTCTTAGGCTGAAGACCTTTCTGAAATCCTGGTTGAAGGAACCCCAATACAGACTGAATGGAAAAATATATAGATGGGATTCCTGACACCAGGAACAGAATTTCTTCCATATTTTAGAGTAGATCTTGGATGTAGATTCTTTCCTACTGGCTACCATTATATTAATCACAGAATCTGAAGGGCCATTGGATTTGAAAGTCAACATTTCAGATTCCAAGCTGCTAAATGTAGACTTTTTAACTTGGGGATGAAAAACTGGTCCCTACTTCAGCAGATTTTTTTTGCCAGGGAAGAACCCACAGACTCTGAAAGAAGCTTCAATATTGGAAAACATTATTTCTTTGGCCATAGAGGAGCTACAAGGGCTCCACTTCTGAGCCAGCGCATCACCCCCCTACATTGCATCTTTGCAGCCCCAGGGAACCCCTTTATGAAGGTGATCTAAACTGAGCCACCAGTGATTTTTTTTATCGACTGGGGTATGTAAATTCTGTCTTCTAAGGAACCTTGATCTGTTCCAATTCTTTAGCAACCACTGTTGAGTCACCTGAGAATGGGACTGGGCCCATCTGACTTCAAGAATAGAAGCCATCAGAGAGCCCAACAGAGTCATAGCTTCCCTGAACTTGTAGAATGGAAGCTTTACAAAGTCTGACACTTTTCTTTGCTGGCAGAACTCCACACTATTAGGCTCCATTCACACATCCTGTTTTTCTTTCCTGATTCGATCCTGATTTTTTCAGGACCCATTGAAATGAATGGATCCAGATCAGGATCAGGATCGAATCAGGAAAGAAAAACAGGACGTGTGAATGGATCCTTAACAGGTCGTCCAAGTAAGAGATTATCACATTTTGTCTCCTCAAGTGAGCTACAACTTCCACCTTTGTAAAAACTCTTGGTGCCAAAGTGATTCCAAATGGGAGGACCTGAAACTGAAAATGGTGAAGAACTTCTTACAGATAAACAGCAATCCTCAGAAATTTTGATCTGCCATGCGTACTGGAATATGGTAAAAGGCATCCTTGAGATCCAAAGAGGCCATAAGTCTCCCTTTTTCAACAGGTTTATCTTGGAACTTATGGTCTCAATTTTGAATTTCTGATAACTGATAAACTTGTTGAGATTTTTCAAGTTTATTATTAACCAGAATTTCCAGTCTGGCTTTTTTTTTACTAAAAATATAGTGGAATAATATCCTGTTTGCCATTGATCCTGAGGCATTGGGATGATTGCTTTCAAAGACTGAAGATCTGAAAACTTTTTCTAGCTGTTGTTAAAGTGACACCAAATTTTGGACTGGCGTGAACCTGAACACATTTGTAGGGGGAAGGAGGGGGAACAAAAGGAGATGCTGTACCCTTCTTTTATAATATTTAACATCCAGGGATTTGTGGGGATGTCTGCCCAATCGTCCAGAAAATATTGTAACCTTCCCCAACCTCGCTTCCAGTGTCATTACTTGGAGGGATCTGGAGTTTTAGGGGTAAACAGAAATCCTTTATTTCTGCCTTTTCTGTGCCTTTCTTGTATTTAAGAAAAGGAAATTTCCTTTTTCCTCTACTGCCTGGGAACTTTTTTTTGAGTCAGATGCCTTCTCTAATATTTTTTCTAGGTCCTGTCCAAACAACATTTCCCCATTGAAAGGAAGGCTACATAATTTTATCTTGGAGGACACATCTCATGCCCAAGACTTCAACCATAGAGCCCCCCTAGCTGTGACAGACAAGGCAGTAGTCCTAGCTGTCATTCTTACACACTCAGCCATGGCATTTGAAAGAAAATCCACAGCCTTGAGCAGAAGAGGAAATGAGTCTTTTAAAGCATCATAAGGAGTATTCTCTTTCAAGACAGACTCCAACTGATCCAGCCATATCTTAAAGGGAACCTGTCACCTCAAAAACACAAAAAAAAACTGCCAGCATTCCCTTAAACTCAGGTCCAGTGTGTAACTAATGATGCTTTTCATCCATTTCAGTGATTCCTCTAACCGGCAGAAAAAGACTTTTATCCCCATGAGCGCGCACTTTGCAGTCAGCTTGAAGTCAAGGAGGCAGCGGCCTCCTTGCTTCAAGTCAAGTAAAGCACCACCCCTCTTCTTCTTGATTGACATCCTTCCCTTGGGCCGGGGATCGCGTGCGCGGTGCGCTCCTTGTTCCTGCGCGATCGGTCCGGCTCTCCAGCTTGCAGGCTTTCTTATGCGCACTGCGCATGCCCCAGCAATTCAAACGAGCGCGCGTACGAGCGCCCACCGTCCCCGCACGGACGGACGCACGCCTGCCTGACTGCTCGTTTTTGAGGTGACAGGTTCCCTTTAAGAGATCTTGCAACAGAGGTTGCTGTCAGATTAGGTTTAAACACCCGCTAGAGCCAAACTTATCGGATAGTGGAGGGGGCGTCACACATGACGGAGGGACTCCCATGAATTCCCCCTGCCGGCACGCACCTACAGGGAGCAGTGTCATTAGCAGACTCGCAACTCCTGATGACACTGTCGGATTGACTAGACCACAGGTGCCCTAAATAGGGGCTGGGCTGTCGTCTGCCCCCAATTAAAGCCCTAAAAAAAGCAGGGTTTTTTGCCTTCCTCTGGATCAACTTGTAAGATAACAGGCCGAACTGGATGGACAGATGTCTTTTTTCGGCCTTATAAACTATGTTACTATTTTATATGGCGATGCAAAGTATAACCAATTTTTAATAAAAAGGGATTTTATTATGCAAAAGTAGTAAAACATGAAAAAACTATAGAAACTTGGTATCACCATAATCGTATCAACCTGTAGAATAAAGTTATCATATCATATATACCACATTGTGAAGTTAAATAACAGAAAAAAAATAAAAAGAAAAAATATTGACAGAATTTCAATTTTTGTCCATCTCACCTCCCAAAAAATGAGAAAAAAAGCTACCAGAAAGTCAAATCAACCTCAAAATGGTGACAATATCCTGCACACTTGTAGGTTGCTGAAGCTGAGGTCCCAGCTGGTCCCATAAATGATCGACTGAGGATGAATCTGGTGACCGGGCAGGCCAAGGAAGTTTTGAAATCTGGTAGAGAGATTACTGGGAAACTCCTGCTGATTGTAGGTGAGCAGTATTCTGCTGAAAAATGCCTGTTGAAAGCCTTTCCATAAGAGGATTTCCTGCACCTATAATTGAGCTGTTAGTGTCCCTCTTATCAATACCAGGTGTGATCGACTGTCATACATGATGGCTTCGCAGATCATCACAATAGCGGTCAAAGCAGTGTGTCACTCCACAGCAAAGGCAGGACTGCAGCACTGACCACAAGGTCTCCATACTCACACCTAACCCAAATAGAACCTGGATGGCAATACTGTTCCAGTCTGTAACAGACCAGCTTTGTCATTCACAACACCACTGCAAACAAAGGCGACTGTGGCTGGCTGCCAATGGCAGGACATGAAATGGGCATTGTGACACAAAATTTTCTTCTGCTAAGCACCTGGAAATGGTCTGGGCAAAGACAGGGATGTGTAATGAAGGTGCCACCTGTATCTGGATGGTGGACAACGAAACAGTGCTAGCTGCTTGTGCTTGTCAGCAGATGAAACAATCCTCTCTACTGTGGTCTCTCTGGGCTGTCTGGAGCCTGTTAGAAGTGTGTGCGTGCCGTCACGTAAAAATGAACATCCTGCTTCTCTCAGTCCAATGATGAGCCCTCTCCAAGGGGCTGAGCTCCATAACAACAGATAGCAGGTATGATCAAGTATATTGAAAATGTGATTAAGGGGGTGGCCTGAATGCTGAGCTGAACGGATCCACGCAGCTAAAGCTCTACTACACGCTTACTAAAATCAGGCGAACTGACTGACTCTTATTTGCAGCCCATTTGAGGTTGGAGGTAATAATCTTCATTCGGAGACTGAAGTTAGCCGCCATCTTAGGTGACTCTACAAGAGCAATCAAAGAGAAATAAGGAGAGCGAAAGAGATGACTATTTAGATAACTTTTTCTAACAGAGTATCTGCTCAACAGAACATAAGTTATACCATTAATGCAAACATTGACTATATGGAGTACATATCCAGTTGATCTACGCCTCTGCCCTGAGTCACTGCAATGGTTGCCCATTCAATATAGAATACAATGTAAACTCCTCACTCACCCACAAAGCTCTCCACAGTGCTGCACCATCCTATATCTCCTTCCTCATCTCTGTCTACTATCCTACCCGCACTCTTCGCTCCGCCAATGATCTCAGATGGACATCCTCCATAATCCAAACATTCCTTCCCGACAGTCGGCTGCTCGCTCAGTGAAGGAGACTGCTGTATTTACATGCAGCGATCTCCTTTACAGTATGAGGATGATGGTTCGCTATAGCGATCCCTCATCCCTATAGAGAATCATTGTTTCAGGACAGCAGATCGCTGTTTAGACGGCACGATCTGCTGCCCAGAAACAATGTTCAGTGTGCCTGCACAAATGACAGGATGACCTAATGAACATTTAGATGGCCAGATTATCGGGAATGAGCTTTCACAGAAATGGTTGTTCCCGATAATCTGCATGATTATTGGTTCGTCTAAATCAGGGATACCCATCCTGCGGCCCTCCAGATGTTGCAAAACTACAACTCCCAGCATTCCTGGACAGCCTACAGCTTATCAGTCTACAGCAGGGCATTGTGGGAGTTGTAGTTTTACAACAGCTGGAGGGCCGCAGGTTGGGCATCCCTGGTCTAAATCCACCTTTATGCCTCATCTATTCCCCCATATCTCCTCATAGATTGAAAGTTCTCATGAGCAGGGTTCTCACTCTTATTGTATAAATTGTTGACTTTTCAATCTGTAACGTCCACTTTGTTTGTATATGTTCCCTTTTAACCCTTTCTACCCCGGTCGCGGACATTAGCCGTGGGTGTCTGCTAGTGGGAAAAGCAGTTCATCCGCGGCCATCACGCCCGCTCCGTGCAGGAGCGGGCGCCATCTTTAAAGTCCTGGCCAGTGCCGTACTAGTACGGCGCTGGTCGGGAAGGGGTTAAAGGGAGTCTTTCACCAGTTTTTCAACAATATAACTAAGAGCACTGCCCCACAGAAGATTGCATACACATCCCAGACATACCTGTGTGCACTTTGTGTCTGTATTACATGTCCAATAAAAGCACTTTTATTCTGCAGGAAAACAGCTCCCAAGTGCCCAGCTCTGCTGCTGCAAGTGCCCAAGGCAAACCAGACTGAAGAGGGGAGGTCTGCTTTAGCTGCTCATATCTTGGGATTGGTAGCAGATAGAAAAATGGTTCTGGCCTTCTTTGAAAGCTGACATTCCGAACTTTCAAATGATACCAAAATCACATCATTATATCAGTAGATACAGCTGTAAGAAATCGAGTCGGGAGAGAAAGCTGTTTTTAATTTCACTTTCAGCTGGGCACTTAGGAGCTGTTTTCCAGCAGAATAAAAGTGCTTTTCCTGGACATGGAATACAGACACAAAGTGCACACAGGTATGTCTGGATGTGTCTGCAATCTTCTGTGAGGCAGTGTTGTTAGTCATATAGGTGAAAAACAGGTAAAAAAAACAACCTTTAATTGTAAAACGAGTCTTATTACATGTGAAGTTGTTTGGAAGTACAACCACAAGAGGTCTCCCTTTACCTTGAAACTAACCCTGAACACTTTCCGAGTGGCATAGTCTTTAATTTCCTCCCAGTGTAGTATACTAAGAAAACAGTGACAAAACAGGTAAATTAATGAAGTTCTCTAATGATGGAAATAGGAAGAACAACTCCAAAACCCCTAAAAAGACCATGGACTCAAGGTGAATTAAAGTGCTTGTCCTGACATTTCTCCTGACGATAGGTCATATATATCTGATCGGCAGGGTTCCAACACACAGCATTTTCACTTAAAATTTGGCACAAATTGGCAGACCTGCAAAGAGAAGCATATTTACCTGCTTCCGGTGCTGGCTCCTGGATCCTTCTTTTCCCACTCTTGGCTTCTCTACTATGCTTTGCAAGATGTAACCTTCTGTTTTGATAGCGTTGGTGACCTGCCCCCCTTGCATCACATGACCATTTGACATAACACAAGGAGAGCAAGTGACTGCTGTGGCTAGGGTTTGGCTGCAGCAGCGTCAAAACAAAAGTTTACATTCTGGGAACTTAGTGGAGAAGCTGTGGCCGGGAAGAGAGGGAGCTGGGAGCCAACACCAGGATTCTGTTTGCAGGTCTGCCAAAGAGGGGGTTTGCCAAACCCATTATTCGCCTTACATTGATAAACTCACTCCATTATCATCTTGACTATCCAATAAGTTTAGACTCTTTAAAAATAAAATAAACAACATTCTAGTGTTTCTGAAAACACTCATGGGAAAACTCTTTCACACTAGCGTTAATATTTTCTGGTATTGAGATTGTGAATGCAATAAAATATTTGTGTATTATTGAACTTAATTATATGCCAGCTTAGGTACGTAGTAGAGATGTGACCTTTTCCTATGCTATATATATGTGAGCACATGGCCCATTCTCTATACCATGTCCATTGTACAAGAATAGATGACTGAAGGTTATGTAATGTATATGTATGGTAAAGACTCTGTTGTTATTTCCAGACTGTAAGGGGCGGGGCTTTCTGCTAGCCCAGGCTACTACACTATAAATAAAGCATTGTGGTGTCCCCTTTTAGGAGACTCTGTTCAAACACAACCATGTGTTCCTGCATTTGTCTTCTCCTGGCCGGGGTAATTACCACCGACCAGTAATTCTCCATAATGACCCATCAGGGGGAGAAACTCTTATATCAGATTTGGCACCCACAGACAATGAGGACGCTCTAGATTAAGAGCGACAAAGTTTGCAGCGACAAGATCCGTCATAGGGTCTCAATACCAGAAAAAAACGCTTCCGTTTTGTCCCCATTCATTGTCAACGGGGACAAACCGTAACTGAACAGAACGGAATGCTCGCGAGCCGCCCATTGAAGTGAATGGGGCCACATCTATTCAGCAAAAACTGCGGAATAGATGCAGCGTGTGAATGGGCCCTTAACATGTTGTTGTTGTGTATGGCCTCATTTTTCAGTGATATGACTTAATGTGATTTCTACGCTTCTACGCTTCTTCTAACGTCATGGACTCATTAGAACACAAGAAGGCTCTTATTAAAGTGAAGTTTTAATATCAAAAAAGGACAGTGTGTACAAACAATGGGGTTATCAGAGAAAAGACAAAATAAAATATACAGACATATACACACAGCGCAAAACGACAGTTTGTAAAATAAAAGGGATAAAAACAGAACTTAATTCGTTATGTGACAGTTAAGTCCAGTTGCCCAGACAAGCAGAAATATCGGTTAGGCTACTTTCACACTAGCGTTTTAAAATTCCGGTATTGAGTTCCGTCATAGGGGCTCAATACCGGAATAAAACGCTTCAGTTTTGTCCCCATTCATTGTCAATGGGGGCAAAACTGAACTGAAGACAACGGAATGCTCCTGAAAGCATTCCGTTCCGTCTTCAGACCGGAGAACAAACCGCAGCATGCTGCGGTTTGCTCTCCGGTCCAGGCATCCGCACCAAGACGGATCCGGAATGACCCCCAATGCAAGTCAATGGGGGTGGATCCGTCTGGTGTGACCACAATGGTAACCGGATCCGCCCTCCATTGACTTTCAATGGAGTTCATGACGGATCCGGCTACACATAGACACATACAGACATACATACATACACATAAACATACACAGACATATACACATGCAAATACACATACATACTTACATGCACCCCGGCAGGTCTTCAGAGCGTCGGAGGGACAGGACGGCGCGCACAGGTGACGATTCCACCAGGCGCCAAGCAGAGGGCGCTGTGGGGAATCATCACCTATGCGAGCCGTCCTGTCCCTCCGACGCTCTGAAGACCTGCCGGGAGCATGTAAGTATGTATGTGTATTTGTCTGTGTATATGTGTGTGTATGTTTATGTGTATGTATGTACTGTGTGACATGTCACTGCGGCAGGCCTGATCTGGCAGCACCCTTCACCTGCCGGATCAGGCCTGCCGCTAGTGTGAAAGTAGCCTTAGTCCATCAAGCTAATGATCCCCAAAGAAATTACAGTTTGCTTTTCTCTATAGACGTGTTAAAAAGGGTCAGTATCATACTCCCCAAACCCCCCCCAGTGATGTCAGTTGAGGCCAGGGAGTATGGTAATGACCTTTTATGACAGTTTTTACGACCACTTGCTGGAAACCAAGTCTGCCTCAAAATCTTTGTATTGTAAGATCTTTTTGGGCATTTATCCAAGCAACTTCATATTACCTCCATCCACTCCGTCCTAATGTCCCACACACTTGCGTACTACACATGGCGGAGGTAATGGCAAGATAGATGGAGTTATCTAATTGCTCCCTGTTACTGAGCTGGGATCGTTTTGACTTTGATACCATTGAAGCATAGACATGGCCTGAGGTCTCAGGAGGAAGCACGTGGATCAAATATGGATTTCTCTACTTATTTCTTTGATGTATATTGCAAAATAGGGCGTTTCTTGTGTGACCTCGGCTATAAAGGACACTAGACTTTTCCTGACCCTTGTAATGATTCTGGTCTGTATCACACTGCCATCTGACATATTCACACTTTATAATAGGAGTCTCTGGTTTCTGTGAAGTTGTTCCATCTTGCTAATAGTTATTGCTGCAAGCTATTGCCTGGAAGGACATGGAAAAGGTGATGACTCCCTACAGTAATGTAAAGGCAGGGGTTGCCTACACCTAACAATAATTTTAATATCTGGATCCAGGGTCGGACTGGGAACTTAAAGTAGCCCTGGAAAAAATACTAAAAGTGGCCCTGTTTTGTAGTTGAGTCCATACTGATGGAAGGCAGGGCCAACAATACCATATTGTGCCACATTATACCACCCCAACAGAGCCAAATCCCACAGTCCATTATAAAATACTGCCAGCAGCACAAAATACATCCCCAAAAACTTCCACTGGCCAGATGTGAGGAGGGATCAGGTGGCCCCCTGGCCATCGGCCCACCGGGAAATTTCCCTGTAAGGTCTATGGCCAATCCGCCTGTCTGGATCCCTCTATCACCACAGAAGTAAACACCCATTGGTTAAAAAAAGTGTTTAAAAGGCAAGAAAAACTGTAAAAAAAAAAACTTATTCTGTTCTGAATTTTGTAGGTGGATTTCAAAATCTGGTGTGTGAACATTCCCTTAAAGTTCCTTAGTAGGAGGGGATTCTTGTGTAGTATGGTCAGGGGTGTACCTAGCATTTCTGCTGCCTGAGGCAAAAACTGAAATACCCCTCCCCCCACCAATTTCTTTACCTAACCCCTTTGTCACAATGAAAGCGCTCATTCATCATGGCCCTTCTGCTGCCCCCCTTTTGCCCCTACCTAGTACTGCCAGAGGCGATCGCCTCACCTGGCCTCATTGGTGGTTATCTAGGCCACCGATCCATTTACTGTATTTGCTGTGTCTCCTGCTGTCACTGTAAAGCTCCATTCACACATCCTGTTTTTCTTTCCTGATTCGATTTTGATCCTGATCTGGATCCATTCATTTCAATGGGTCCTGAAAAAATCAGGATCGAATCAGGAAAGAAAAACAGGACGTGTGAATGGAGCCTAAAACTCATGGCGGGAGACACAACGTTTGTAGTCAGAGGTGCACTTGTATCATGGCCTCTTTCTTTCACTGATGTCACTTTCTCTGCGCCTTCTCTTAAAGGGTTATTCTCATCTTAGACAATGGGGGCATATCTCTAGGATATGCCCCCATTGTCTTATAGGTGCGGGTCCCGCATGCGCAGCCGCCCTCCATTCATTTCTATGGGGCCGGCAAAAATAGCCGAGCGCTGACTCGGCTATTTCCGTTGGATACATAGAAATGAATGGGAGCGGTGGCTGCGCATGTGCAGTTCGCTCCCATTCATTTCTATGGGAGCAGGGGGGGAGCTGCTCCTGGTGGTGGCCGGACCCTGGGAAACCTGGGGTCCTCCAGGCGCAGCGCTCCCCCCTCCGATCTCTATAAGACAATGGGGGCATATCCAAGCGATATGCCCCCAAGATGAGAATACCCCTTTAAGTTATGGCAAAAAAAACCTCTAATCGCAGTGGTAAATGTGCGCATATAGTGAGCAGGGTGTAATTCACACTGTCACCACTAGAGGGCAGTGAAATAACACGGAATGTGAGTCGCTATAAATACTCTCCTCTGGAGGCTCCCGGAAGAAGCTCCATTGTCCCGGAGAGCAGACGCTTCCATGCAGGGCCTATGCTCGGATACCTGGCAGCCGCTGCTGTGTGCCTGGCGGCACTGCTAGTCCTGCGGACGGATCCATGGTCCTTCCCTGAGGTCCCCGGGTTCAGTTATATCTTTCCAGAGCAGTGCAGGGTGAAGGAAGGACGGCTGCTGAGCCAGGAGGAGCTGTCCAGATACCATGGGGGGCATGGGAGCCCCGGCTTGTACCTGGCTGTGCTGGGCCAGGTGTTTGATGTGCAGAAGGGAATAAAGCACTACGGGCCTGGGGGCTCCTACAGCTTCTTTGCAGGTACCAGTCCTTATCACTGGTTATATGGGTGTAACATGGCATGGGAGGCATTATTGTCACTACTGGGAGTCCATGTCTATAGGTCAGGGATCAGCAAACCTCTGGCATTCCCACTGTCCCTAACTACATCTCCCAGAATCCTCCTTTCATTTCTATGGGAGTTAAAAGAACAGCCAAGTATGTGTGCATGCTGGGAGTTGTAGTTTCACAGCAGCAGGTTGCTGATCCATGGCCTCACAGAGCGGCGGTGTCAAGGTTGCAACACAAACACGCTGCGATGGACTACTGCTCGGCCCTATGAGTCACAGTGGGCTCTCATTAAAATAATTAGGATTGTGCTGATTAATCAGTCTGCATTGTGGGTGCTGGGCAGCCATTAACAAAGCAGACCAACTAAACAGTGTGGTCCTCATTAGTTTAATTAGAGCCCACTGCAGAACTCGACCGCAGCACGTTCGTGTTGCAACCTCAGCGCCATCACTCTGTGTGATCATATCATTAGGATACCTACACACGTTCCAGATTACAGCCGTTTCTTTTTTTTGGAGATCCTTATGCAGAAAAAACGCATTGTGTAATACAGTACAAGCAAAGTATATGAAATTAGCCAACTCTCATGTACATTTTGCGTCGTCATTCTGTGCGCATATTGACCTGCCATGTGGATTTAGAAATCTGCAGCATGTCAATTCTGATGGCCGTTTTTATTTTGTGTGTGGATTTCACCTTTTTCAGTGCAAGAGTGAGATCTGTGGCAAAAATGCACAGAAATCCGCACGGAAACCTGTGCGGACTTTCTATTTGTATACTAGTATCTGTGTGCAGTATTATCCTTATGGTGCCTTCACCTGCGGCAGATCTAGTTGCAGAATTGATTTTTCAGTTGCCGAAATTTTCTGCAGCAAGATCTGCCACATGTGAAGACAACCTTAGGCTCTGTTCACCACCAGAGCCTATTTTGACAGGAAGAATAGCAGCATTCATCCCATCAAATCTAATGGAGTTTGCAGTAGAGGTTTCAAATAAAGCCATCAATGCCATTATTTTTTTTTATATATGCCGGACAACCTAAAGGGTTGTCCAATATATATTTAAAAAAAAAAAATCCCACCTGCCAGCAATTGTGAATAAATAATAAAAGAATATACATATTTCATTCCATTTTATCACAATTGCTGTAAAAAAAAAAAAAAAAAAAAAAGTAGGATAACCTGTTTAAAAAGACCCCTGCCGATCAGCCGTTTGAGAAGGCACCGGCGCTCACAGTAGCACCATGGCCTTCTCCCTGCTTTTCCTAGGCTAGTTACATGTTCATCGCTCTTATGGCCTAGAAGCAGCTCAACCCCATTCAATTGAATGGGTCCGAGTGCAATACCAAGCATCTGCTATACAGTTTACAGCACTGTGCTTGTGAAGCTGCGAGAAGGCAGTGGCGCTCACATCAGTGTCGGGCGTCTGATCCCCACCAATCTCGGAAAACCCTTTTAATGGGAATTTGTCAGCTCCAAAATACCTCCTAAACTGGAGTAAGTAGTGTATAGTGTAAGTGCTGCCACCTCTAGGGGGAGCTCATTGCATATGGATGGATATGGATTAGAGGTGTGCGAGCAGTGCTCGTTACGAGCACTGTAACGCTCGGGTCCCGGGTGAAATGCCCGCAGGCATTGTGGATCCGTCCTCATCTGCATGTAAGTCAATGAGGACGGATCGTTTGGTATGACACTCATACCAAACGGTTCCGTCCTCACCCGTCTTAGTCAGTGGGGACGGAACCGTTTGGTATGAGTGTCATACCAAACGATCCGTCCTCATTGACTTACATGCAGATGAGGACGGATCCGCAATGCCTGCGGGCATTTCACACGGGACCCGAGCGTTACAGTGCTCGTAACGAGCACTGCTCGCTCATCTCTAATATGGATTTATTTTTAAAATCAGATCTTTTTTTAATTGAAATTTTAAGTTCCATTTTGTACACACATATACAAAATAATCTTGTCCTCTCAAAACTGAGGCATTTTTGATGCAATGACAGAAAACTGCAGCAAAAGCTGCACCGTGGCCAGAACATATGAAGGCTTAGTGATCTGCATAAAACGACTATTGATGTTTCTTATGCACAGCAAAGGATGCCTCCCGAGCCTACGTGACTGGAGACTTCACAGATGCTGGCCTAGTAGATGATGTGTCCGAACTGTCTCCAACACAGATGCTACACCTCAACAACTGGCTCAGCTTTTACCAGAAGAATTATGTTGTGGTTGGTATGTTTTTGGTGGGACAGTGTCCCCAATATGAGACATTTGCCATCATAATGTTATATTGGACTATATTGATATATATTTCGAAGACCGCACTTATTTTACTTCTTTCTTTATATAAGGTAAACTTATAGGACACTTTTATGATGAAGATGGAAATCCTACCAAAGCCTTAGAAGATGCATTAGCAGTCATTGACGTTGGGTTAAAGTTAAAAGAGCAGAGACATGAAGAGAATAAGCAATTCCCACCATGTAACTCAGAATTTAGCTCCGGGGCCAGCAAAGTGTGGTGTTCCAAAAATAGGCGAGTATCGGTCTAAGGCTCTATTCACATCACATTTAGAGCTGGTCAGAGGTAGACGTTGGGAGGATCTCCAGGCAAATACTTCCAAAGGAAGACTGCTTCATATCTCACTGTATAGGCATACAGGATACATTAGTAATAGGCTCCCATTCTTAGAAAAACCCATACTAGAGATGAGCGAGCAGTGCTCGTTACGAACACTGTAGCGCTCGGCTCCTCTGCGCAATGCCCGCAGGCATTGCGGATCCGTCCTCAGCTGCATGTAAGTCAATGGGGACGTATTGGTTTATGACACTCATACCAAACGGATCCGTCCTCCTCACCCAACTGAAAGTCAGTGGGGACGGATCCGTTTGGTATGAGTGTCATAACAAACCGATCCGTCTCCATTGACTTTCAGTCGGGTGAGGACGGATCCGCAATGCCTGCGGGCATTCTTTCGCAGTGAGACGAGCGCTACAGTGCTCGTACTGAGCACTGCTCGCTCATCTCTAACCCATACCTTTTAATTGACTAGCACAGTCTACTACACCATTCTGTACCACAAAAAATACCAATATATAGAAGTATACTGATATGATAGAGGCCAAGAGGATACCCTTTTGGCCTCAGTTGAGAGTATGGAACCCTATGGATACATTTGCCTGTACACTTTTTCTTGCCAATGTAGGTTCTGAATGTGATATGAACAGAGCATAACAGCTGCAAACTGTATGATGTGTTCAGATCAGTAACATGTCCATTTTGCTCCTGATTCACCCGAACTCCCCTGATAAATGTACACCAGTGTTTTAATGGAGTCTCATAGAGCACTCACACACTGGAGATTTGGTTACAGATAATTTTCTTTGACTTAAAATCAGTTCCATTCATCTGAATAAGGTTTTCAGAAATCCATGTGCTTCCCACCAGAACAACCCCATTCAAATGACTGGAACTGATTTTCAGTCGCAGAACAAAGTCTGCCACATGGGAAGACTCCCTTAGATGGTTTCAAACACAGCGGAGGAGATTTATCAAACTTGTGTAATGTAGAACTGGCTTAGTTGACAATAGCAACCAATTAGATTCCTCCTTTTATTTTTGAAAGCTTCTTTGGAAAATGAAAGGTGGAATCTGATTGGTTGCTATGGGCAACTAAGCCAGTTCTACTTTACACCAGTTTGATAAATCTTCCCCAGCATTTTTTTTTTAAAAAACGCCACTGCCAGTTTTCAAGATAAAGACTGAAGTGGATCTAGCAGCAAGGGGTAGTAGAAGTCATTTGTTTATATGGTATATATATTTTTTTTATAAAGGACTGCACATGCCCAGGATAGAGCGCTCAGTATCCACTCTCTTATATTATGGTCCAGCAGTTAGTCATGACCACCAAAGCATTTGCTCACCTCACCAGTACTGTGCTGTTTTGATACAGCAGGGGTGCACAACGTTTTCTGGGTGGGGGCCACATTGTCCGACTGAACCAACGTCAAGGGCCGAAAATAAAATTTAAAGGGGTATTACCAACTGAAATACTGTATTTATGGCAGATTGAACACACAGTGTATACCATTAATGTCTAGTTACAGTTCCAGGAGTCCCATCTAATGGGAGAAATACATGAAAAATGCATGTGAGCAGCCACAAAACATGGACATACATGTCTGTTACCAGATGGATGGGGCCACACAGAATGGTATCAAGGGCCGCATGTGGCCCACGGGCCGCAGGTTGTGCACCCCTGTGATACAGGGAACCCGATGGTGTTCGTTTCCTCATCCCAGCTTGAAACATACGAAATGCCTGGAGATCTCTGCTCAGCAAGCCAGTGATTTGCTGAGCAGACATCTCTTGCCATTTCCTTTATAGATCCATGACCCTATATAAGTGTTGTAATTAGAAATAACTAGGCCCCAGAGCAAATTTTGAATGGAAAGTAGCTTTTTCACAACCCAACTCCTGTGGTTAGTCAAGATAGTTAACCGAGACGAGGCCCGGCCATTTCCTACAGTGTCACTGTATAAAAAAAAAAAAAAAAATCCTTGTATAATACTGTTGAGCGGGTCCTGACAATAGTCCTCTTTCTGGGTGGGCCTCTTCTGAGTTTGGATCCCACAGCAGCCTCATGCTCTGCTTCCCCTATAGCTACGCCCCTCCCCTATATATAAAAAATGTCACACAAACCCGTTAATTGACAAGTTACCATGTTAAAAAAATCTGAGGTAGCTGCACTACGTGTATTTGTACAATGCCCTATTGTAACTGACCCATTATTCTTTCTTTGTCCTTGTAGTGGTGGAATAAAAAGAGATTGGGTTGGTGTCCCCAGAAAATTGTATCTTGCTGGATATGATGGATATCGTTGTGTGTGCGTCAGGACTACTGGTCCCCCTTCAGAAAATCTAGACTCTAAAGAACACAATGATCGGGGAGATCTAGATAATCCATCCCTAAAAGAATATAAAGACTGCAACCCTCTGTTTGACTGGTGCTTGCTTAAAGAATAAATGATATACCTAAAAACATAACTGGCTGATATTTCTAACATGCTAAGTGCTATAATTGATAAGATTCCTCAGTGAAGAGCTAGAAGACTGCTTTTACCATTACGCTTCCTTTACACACAATTATGTGGCCCTTTTTTTTGGGGGGGGGTTTGCCGTTTAAAAAAACCCCATCATTTTGTGAGGTTTTTAAACATATTTTAAACATTTTGATGTACATTTTTTAAATTCCTATAGAGAAGTCTATGGGAAATGCATGACAAAAGTCACAACAAGAGTGATGCATTTTTTCCTATAAATCACCTGTTCACAGTTATACAAGGTAAAATTGTAATGCTCTGTAACTTCAGTAAACCTAGAAATTATTGATGGCACATCATACAGATGAAGTGACGGTGTGATCTAGATTCTGGGCACACATCCCTTTTATATAAAGTTACTGTAGGCCAAAACAACGAGATTTTTGTGGACTCACCTGTAAAATCTCTTTCTCGCTGTGTTCATTGGGGGACACAGGACCGTGGGATATAGCTGCTGCCCCTAGGAGGCGACACTAAGCTGAAAAAGTGATAGGTCCTCCTGCCGGCTATATCCCCTCCCGCCTGGAGAGAGCATATCAGTTTGTGCCCAAGCAGTAGGAGCAAAACGAGAAATAAAAATAGAAAGAAACGTCAACTAGGTCCGAACCTAGGACCAATGACCCCACCCGCTTAAGGAAAGAAAAGATTCCTTGCGGTAAAATGAAAACCAATGGGTGGGCGCTGTGTCCCCCAATGAACACAGCGAGAAAGAGATTTTACAGGTGAGTCCACAAAAATCTCGTTTTCTCGCTAGTGTCATTGGGGGACACAGGACCGTGGGACGTCCCAAAGCAGCCCATGGGGAGGGGAGAACCAAAAATAGACGCAGATGCGAAGGCCTAGGGAACTGCCGCTCGCAAAACCTTGCGTCCCAGAGCAGCATCAGCCGATGCAAAAGTGTTCACCTGGTAAAACCTGGTGAACGTGTGTAAGGAAGACCAGGTTGCTGCCTTATAGAGTTGTACCGCAGAGGCCTGGTGGAAATGAGCCCAAGAAGCGCCCACCGCCCTGGTAGAGTGGGCCATGATACGAGCAGGGGGCGTCCTGCCCCGGGAGCGATACGCCTCGGCAATGGCTAGACGTATCCACCTGGCAATCGTCACCTTGGAAGCCGCCAATCCCTTGCGGGGACCCTCAGGCAGGACGAACAGGGAGTCTGTGCGCCGAAAAGACTCTGAAACGGCTAAGTAGATCCTCAATGCCCTGACCACGTCTAGGCTGTGGAGAGCACGTTCTGTAGGATGGGATGGCGAGGGGCAGAAAGATGGAAGGACGATGTCCTCATTCATATGGAAGGCCGAGACTACCTTAGGTAGAAAGGAAGGCACCGGACGCAGAACCGCTTTATCCAGGTGCAAGATGAGAAAGGGTTCTCTGCAGGAAAGTGCCGCCAGTTCCGAAACTCGCCTGATGGAGGTGACAGCCACCAGGAAGGCTACCTTCCACGAGAGGAGACGGAGAGAGACACCTCGAGTGGTTCGAAGGGAGGTTCCTGGAGGGAACCAAGTACTAGGTTCAAGTCCCAGGATGGAAGAGGGGGACGATAGGGAGGCACAATGTGAGCTACCCCCTGAAGGAAGGTCCTGATCAGGGATTTTTGTGACAGCTGTCTCTGGAAAAAAATTGACAGCGCAGACACCTGTCCCTTAAGAGAATTAAGACCCAGCCCTAACTCCAGACCTGACTGCAGGAAGGAAAGGACCGTAGACAGAGAAAAGGAAAGTGGAGGTAGGTCACGCTCCCCACAGAACCGGAGAAAAGACTTCCAAGCCCTGTAGTAAACTGTAGACGATGTAGGCTTCCTTGCCCTGATCATGGTCCGAATGACTGTGTCAGAGAATCCCCTACGTTTCAAAATGGAGGTCTCAATAGCCATGCCGTCAAACGTAGCCAGCCTAAACGCCTGTGGAAGACGGGTCCTTGAGATAGGAGGTCGTCCCTGAGTGGGAGAGGCCATGGAGCGTCTCCGAGAAGGAGAATGAGCTCCGTATACCACGTGCGCCGGGGCCAATCTGGAGCGACGAGAATGGTTGGTATGCCTTCCCTCCTGATTCTGCGAAGAATCCGGGGTAGGAGAGGGATGGGGGGAAAGACATACAGGAGGGAAAACCCCTCCCATGGGGCTACCAGTGCATCTGCTGCGTAGGCCCGCGGATCTCTTGTTCGAGACAGGAAGACTGGGAGCTTGTGGTTGAGCCTGGATGCCATCAAGTCCACCTCCGGCCGACCCCAACGAAGGCAAATGGCATTGAAGACTTCCGGATGTAGAGACCACTCCCCTGGATCCACGGTCTGCCGACTGAGGTAATCTGCCGCCCAAATCTCCACCCCGGGAACGTATACTGCGGAAATGACTGGCACGTGATCCTCTGCCCACTGAAGAATCTTGGCCGCCTCGTCCATCGCTGCCCGGCTGCGAGTTCCTCCCTGGTGATTGATGTAAGCCACCGCCGTGGCATTGTCCGACTGAATCCGGATCGGCAATCCTACCAATAGGGGGGTCCAGTGAAGCAGGGACAGATAGATGGCCCGCAGCTCCAGTATATTGATCGGTAGTTTGGACTCCGATGGAGACCACTTCCCCTGGACCATCCGTGGAGGGAAAACCCCCCCCAACCGAGGAGACTGGCATCGGTGGTGATAATTGTCCATGAGATCGGCAGAAAGGACTTGCCGGAAGTCAGGGCTGGAGCCTCTAGCCACCACACCAGGGTCGACCGCACCTGGGGAGGAAGGGAGATGGAGTTGTTGAGGGAGTCCAGTGACTTGTCCCAGGTCGACAGGATCGCCCATTGAAGTGGGCGAGTGTGGAACTGCGCAAACGGGACTGCCTCGAAGGAGGCCACTAGAGTCCCCAGCACCTGCATGCAACGATGAATCGTGGGACGTGTGCTGCGGTGGAGAAGCCGCACTGATCTTTGGAGCGATCGTCTCTTGTCGAGAGGGAGCCGGACTGACGATGAGTCGAGGACCATCCCCAGGAAGGTGATGTGTCTGCTGGGATGGAGGGATGACTTCTTGAAATTTACTAGCCAGCCGAACTGAGTCAGCGAGGCTCTCTTCGTTCTGACTGAAGGTGGGTGCCTTCACAAGAATGTCGTCCAGATACGGAAACAGAACGATACCCCTGGAACGAAGGAGTACCAGAAGAGGGGCCAGCACCTTCGTGAAAACTCGCGGCGCGGTTGCCAACCCGAAGGGAAGGGCCACAAATTGATAGTGACAGTCCTCCACTGCAAAACGGAGGAAACGCTGATGGGCATGGGCGATGGGGATATGCAGGTACGCATCCTGAATGTCCACTGAGGAAAGAAACTCGCCCTGTTCCAGGGAGGCCACTACGGAGCGTAAGGACTCCATTCTGAAATGTTGAGTCCTGACAAAGCGATTCAACAACCTGAGATCCAGGACTGGTCGCACGGATCCCTCCTTTTTGGGCACCACAAAGAGGTTTGAATAAAAACCCCTGAAATGCTCGGCTGGGGGAACCGGGGCAATTACCCCCTTTAAAAGAAGGGTGTGAAGTGCCTGAAAGAAAGCTGTCGACCGGCCAGGATCTCTGGGTGGTCAGGACAGGAAAAATCGGTCTGGTGGACGGGAGACAAATTCGATCTTGTACCCTGAGGTTACAATCTCGAGCGCCCAAACATCGGAGATGTGGGCCCGCCAAGCCTCCTGAAAAAGGAGGAGACGACCCCCCACCCTCTGGGGTGGGGGCGCCCCCTCATGCCGAGGATTGTTTATTGTTAAATGAGCGGGTGGGCTGTGCCCGAGGGCGCCAAGCGGGTTGGGCCTTAAAGGTAGGCTTCTTCCTCTGTTGCTGTGAGGAAGTGGCGGCCTGAGTCCTTGCTGCTGAACGCGTGCCTGAGAAACGCCGAAAGGACTGAAATTTGGAATTTGAGGATCTAGGACGAACGGAACGTCCGGCCCTCTGTTGCGGAAGGTGGGTGCTCTTGCCACCCGTGGCCTCCGAAATAATCTCGTCCAGCCGGGTTCCGAAGAGACGTGAACCGGAAAATGGAAGAGCTGTAAGGGAACGCTTGGAAGAAGCATCCGCTGACCACACCTTCAGCCAAACCTCGCGGCACAAGGCTACGTTAAGGGCTGAGGCACGGGCGACCAAAGCTCCTGCATCCAGAGAAGCCTCACAAAGGTATTTACCAGCCTGAGAGATCTGAAGGGCCAATGCCTGAAGATCCTCCGGAGACAGACCAGTCGAGATGTCCTGGTGCAGCCGTAAAGCCCACTCAGAGACGGCTTTCGCCACCCAGGCAGACGCAAAAATAGGGCGAAGCGCGGTACCGCACGCTGCAAAGGCCGACTTAGAGAAAGACTCTAGACGGCGGTCCACTGGGTCATGGAGGGAAGAACCATCCGCAACAGGAATTGCCGTATGCTTGGTCAGACGGGCAACTGGTGGGTCTACCTTGGGAGGCGTGGACCACCTATCCACCAGGTTGGCTGGGAAAGGATAGAGCAGATCCAGGCGTCTTGAAGCGGTAAAGCGCCTATCTGGGTGATCCCACGATTTAGTAACTACTGCAGCAAAATCGTCATGCAGAGGAAACACCTTTTGGGAGTGCTTAGAACGAAGAAAGGACACCTTTGGGTGACCAGACAAAGTAGATTCATCCTGAATGTGAAATGTGTCACAGACAGCAGTAACTAAACTGTCCACTAAGGACGCCATCTTGGAAGATTGGTCAGGGTCCGTATCGGAGCCTGATTCAGGGAGCTCCCCCTCAGAGAGAGCTTCCCCCGTGGGGGAAGAAACCTCTGAACGAGACCTAGGGGGTGGCGGAGAAACAGAGGCTTCAGAAGAGGAAGATCGACCTGTTCTGGGCCGCTTGCGAGAGGGTCTACCCCTGGGCTGGCTAGTGGCGGAGGGTGTAGACTGTGCAGGCGGAGCGTGGTCAACCAAACGACCCATGAGGGTGAGGGTGGTTTGGGACACCTTGGATAAATCTGCCACTGCCCGGGATAGGGTACGGGCCCACTCCGGTTCCACGCAGACAGGGGGCACTGCGGCTGCTCAGGCGGAAGTGCTGGTCTGGGTGCACGGCATGCGGTGCAGAGGGAGTCCGACTGGCCGCGTGCAAACTTTAAGTCACACTTAGCACACGCATAGTGAATGGGCGCTAGTAGTGGACGGGGGTCAGCCGTAGGTTCGGACATGACTGACTACAGAGGCTGGCAGGGAGCTGGAGGGGGGTGGAAGGAGGTGGGAGAAGCTGGAGGAGGAATAAAGGTTGTCCTACCAGACCATCCAGGTAACACCAGATAACACTAGGTCCTGTGTCCCCCAAAGAGTAGCAGCGCGGCGTCTGTGGGAGGAAAGCCTGTCTCACGATGCAGGCATGGTAAGGAGCTCCTCCCCGGAAGAAAAAGCCGAAACTCCGCCCCCCCAGGGCGGGGAAAAGGGCCGCGGCCTAGTAGGCCCAAAAGCCGGGGCCTAAATTTGAAACTGCGGCCGCCCGCAAGTACTTCCGGTCCGGAACACCACTTCCGGTGAGCGGAGCGCGGCCGGCGGCATGCCCACGCGCCGAGCGTGCCTGCAGAGAAAGTTTCCCCCATGGGGATAACGGGGAACACAGGACCTGGAAGGCGTCTGGGCCCGAGAAAAAGGTGAGGGTCCCAAGCTCCCACAGGGTCTGGGGAAAGGGGGGTCTGGTGGTAGTGGGGCCGCGGGGGTAACTTATACTCACCCCTCTTCACCTTGCCCCCCTTCCAGCACTTCACCCTCCGTAAATGATACCAGCAGGGTCACCTCCTCAGTTGCTGGCACCGAAGTGGCAGGAGACTGGAATAGATGGAGGGACTTTAGATCCTAGGTGACCCCGGGGCTGGCGGGAAGCAGGAGAGCAATGCTGCCCTGGTCCACTTTTCTTCATGGGGGAACTGGGCAGGGAGGGGTTCCGACCCTGGCCAGGTATCCCCGGGGGACAGGAAGGCAAAGCGATCCTGTTCCCCAAATAAAAGGATAAATAAATAAAATAACTAATAACCCTGCAGAGCAGGGAGGTCTGCCTCCTACGACACTAAGCTAAAAAACTGATATGCTCTCTCCAGGCGGGAGGGGATATAGCCGGCAGGAGGAGCTATCACTTTTTCAGCTTAGTGTCGCCTCCTAGGGGCAGCAGCTATATCCCACGGTCCTGTGTCCCCCAATGACACTAGCGAGAAAGTGCCAGGCCTCTCCTATCTCTGTGAGGTCTTTGTTGAAACAACCGATTATATCTCCTATTTCTGATTTAGGGCTCATTCACACAACCGTAGGCTTCCCGTGCACAGGCACCGGTCGTGTGAATCCTGTATTGCAGTGTGGACCCATTGACATGTCCTATCATTTGCGGTGTAGTGGCACTGACCCAAAAGCCTGTACTGTTTTGCAGCAAGAATAGGCTTTTTTTTTTACAGTGGGTCCTGCATACGTTTTGCTACACCTGCCTAAAAACCTTTGCACAGTACTGTAAGACATTTCTGTCAGCTGTTAAAGGAGTTGGCCAAATTCCCCTGGTATTTTGAGAAATAGCATAAACAGTCTTATATGCTCCATACAAGCATACACAACTGCATACTGTCCCCCAGATTCCCTAAGAAAGGCCCCTGGCTTCCCTCCATTAGGAAAGCTGAGGGACAGTATACAGTCATGTATGCTTGTATGGCGCATTTATGACTGTTTACGTTAATTTGAGAAATACCATGGGAAATTGGCCAAGCCCTTCAATCAACCCTTTTCTGCAAAAGGGAGAGTCAGCACAAATATTCTCATTTTTCTGTTAAAGAAATACAAAACATACATCATATGTCCATGTAGCTTGGATATTTAATTTCTATAACAAATGATTTTTTCTTATGACATGTTAGTGTTTAAATCTATTACATGGAACACTTGTATTATGAGGAAATGAGAGACATTGTGCAAGTGTGTGAGAAGTACAATGAAATTATCAGGAACGGTAATGCCAAAATTATAGAGGCCTCTGATTAGTTGGTAATAAGGATGGCGAAACCAGTTTTTTCTTCATGAGATGGGCATACTAAATGGGGAAGGTGCTATGAAGATTTCATCATCGTGTTGGTTTTACAGCTTATAATTTTAAGGCCACAACTTTATTGGCTTTCCTCAAACTGAACCCTGTATTACAAAAAAAGTTCCTCTTGTATATTCACCCACGGATTATGGGGGGACACAGCACGTATTTTACAGGCAGAAGACATTTTAAGATCATGTAAATGAGTGGTAGTCTGAAAAGCTCTTGAGGACCAAGAAGAGGAGACTGTGGACATGATGCATTGATCTTCAGACCATACCATGAGGTCCGATCAACGTTGTATTTTCCCAAACTAGTAGATATTTTGCACTTGACTTAAAAAGGAGTCCAGTTAGTATCTAGCAAAGCCTATACATGTACAATCAAATTGTTTATACTGTAATATATCATAATATGGTCCTTCGTCCATGATGAAGTGCAAACATCTGCAACTCAACCCAGCAGCCTTTTAAGCTGCCATTCTTCATGTAGCAAGATTATGCCGCCAAGTATACTAAGACACTCCACCCAGAGTCAAAACATCAAAGCATATGTTGCAAACTCGAACTGGTTTATTCAAGTCAAACTTGATAATGGGAATCTCCTTGGTTGAGCATTTATGACACAGGAGTCGTCCACAATGTCGACTGTAGGAAGAGAGAAAACAAAGCATGAACTTGACAGGCACAGGCAGACATTACCTAGGAACACAAGTATGTGGACCGTAGCTGCAGTAAAGCTTCAGTTTTTGTTGGCCTTCTACTTAAAATGTTAAATTATATCATGATTACTATTGTAAGAGAATCTGTGTTATCTTCATACATGTATGAAAGTTATCCATCTTACCAGTGGTGCTTTCGTGTTGTAACGCCAAACTTGGCAGCACACTCATAGCAATTGGAACCATCGCACCATGGAGGTTCTTGAGTTAACATGTCTGAAAATGGAAAAGAACTTTGGAAACTTTATGCAAATCCTACCATAGGTTTATCTGCCTAACTGTTTTGCCAGACTCCAGCTCTGGCAGTGTGAAAAGTGGCTAACTGGATGGGGGAGGGCTGCTTTAGATGCTGCTATCTTCTGAATGGCAGCTAGAAACATGCAATTGGTCTTGTTTGAAAGCTGACAGTCCAGGCTTTCATACAAGAAATGACAGCTAAAGTCCAAGCAAAAGAGGAGAAATCAGGAATAAGGAATAATCGCGGGTAAAATCTGTTTTTACTTTCAGCTGCATTCACAGCATCCCGATTTCTATCAGTGATATCTTCCCCTGTACTGAACGTATTGATGTCATGCTAGTATTGTCTGAAAGTTACCAGCTTTCAAACAAGACCACTTGCATGTTTCTAGCTGCTACCATTTAGAAGGTAGCAGCATTTAAAGCAGCTCTCCTCCCTCCAGTTAGCTACTTTTTCCACTGCTGGAGCTGGACTCTGGCAAAACAGTTAGGTGGTTAAAGAGATATTATACATGAACTATCTACTTAAATTTTTCCATTGCATTAGCGTAACTTGCCTAAAAGTCTAAAAAGAAGCTGTTTTGTAGCAACTTGATAGTTAAATATGTTGATCCCTTGGTTGTTATTCACTCCGAGTCTGGCTCCAGCTTTCACGATGGCTCGGCAGAGATTGGCGTTACCTTTCATGTAGGCCAAGAGAAGAACTACAAAGAGAAGTCAGGAAGCCATGATAAAAGGTTGATAATGAACATGCAAATCTAATGTAGCCATTTCCTAAAGGTTCATTGAGTTCTCTCTCTACAAGAGGAAATAACTATAAATGTAAAAATATTTTTTCTCATTGAAGAATCAGAAATTAGAAGCGGATCAGAACTGATATGAGCCAGAAGCCTGGTCAGTAAGGTTTGCACATTCCTTGTTAATATTCCTAGTGATGCTGCTGACTTTAAACGTAATGTTTCATCAGAAAATTACCTATTGTTTAAATCACATTTTTATTTTAATTGTTTTGGTGAGTTTTTTTTCAACATTTTTCAGGTCACTATCTATATTTTTTTAAAATTTAAATAATCCTGCAATTTTCACACTGGCCACTAGGTCTAATAATAGGTTTTGCTTTCCTGTACAGGTACCTTGTCAGTAGTTATTTACAATGACAAGTAACAGCTATATATAGATAACACAGGATCCACCATTCACAATAAGTGATATCATAGCTTATCAGCTCCCTCCCTCCTGCACAGGTCATAGAGCAAGCCTAGAAATCTATCCCATACAAGTCAATGGGTTTCGCTCCTGTCCATTGTGTCTATGGCCCATGTAGCTGCTCTTAAAATACAGAAAGTCTTAACATACTGTATTTTAACCCTACTGGCTACAATGTGAAAATTTCAGGATTATATAAAATGTTTTATATAAAATATTGACATGGAAAAAATAAATTAAAAAAATCACCACAAATTAGAAAAAAATATGTTTAACAAAAAAAAAAAAGTGATTTAAACTAAAGTAGTATTCCGGTAACTGATTGGTGGGGGTCTGTCTACTTGGACCTCCACCAAGAACGGTAATCATACAGATCAATTTGTGTGATTATGGCCTGTGTCTGATTATAACTTTGATCACCGACACCTCCGCTCTCCCTCCTTCCAAGCCAGGGATCAGCAACCTCTGGCACTTCAGCTGTTCTGAAACTACAACTTCAAGGGGAGTGGAGGTATTGGTGTTATAATCAGACACAGGCTGGTATGTGATTATAACCTGTGTCCACGATCACAGACACCTTAATCCTCCTACCTTCCTGATGTGCGTGCCAACTAATTACTCAGGCAGGAAGGGGGAGAGCAGAGTTGTCGGTGATCAGTGTTACAATGAGACGCAGGCAGTAATCACACTGCAGCCTGTAACTGATTACAACACAGATCACTGACAAGCCTGCTCTTTCCCCTTTCTGGCCAGGTAGTTAGTTACTGAGTGCACTGGGAAAGAGGAGAGCAAAGGTGTTGATCAGTCTTAGGTCCCTTGCAGACAAGTGTGTGTCACGCACCGAGTCTGCATTGCATCTCCTGGCCTGACCTCCCAGCACTGCTGGGGTCACATAGCATTATATTGATTTATGATATTATGTAACCCTTACAGTTCTGGAATGTATTGGATAACACTAACAGCATTATGTCAGTGTCATCTAATACATTCCAGAACTGTAAGGGTTACATAGCATCATAAATCAATATAATGCTAAGTGACCCCAGCAGTGCCGGGAGGTCAGGACAGGAGCTGCGATGCAGACTCGGTGTGTGACACACGCTCGTCTGCAAGGGGCCTTAGGCTACATTCACACGACCGTATGTGTTTTGCAGTCTGCAAAAAATACGGATTACATCCTTTTGGCATCCGTATTGCATCAGTTTTTCTGCTGATCCATTGTAACAATGCTTATCTTTGCCCACCAAACAGATCAGAATAGGACATGCTTTTTATTTTTGCAGGGCTACGGAACGGACATACTGATGCAGGCAGCACATGGTGTGCTGTCCGCATTTTTTGGCGACCCATTGAAATGAATGGGTACGCATCCAATGCGCACAAAAACGGAATGGAAACGGAAACAAAATATGTTCGTGTGCATGTAGCCTTATCAGACACTGAGACAGGACCAGAAGAATGCATGCAGTACTTTTTTTCTGTCTAAAAAAAAAACAGATGCAAAACGAGTTACACTTTAACTTCCAAAATAGACTAAAATGTGTATGTCAAGGAGCAATCGCTATTGCAATCCCTCGTCCGCATACTGAATCATTACATGCCAGCAGCAGACCATGATTAGACCACATGATCTGCTGCCGGCAAATAATTATTTTTTTTTTAGCCTGTTTAAAAATTGTGATTTCCCAATAAACAAGCGTTTGCTCGTTCATAGGGTAATGAGGGGAACTTTTACACAGGCAGATCATCGCTAACAAGCGTTCCCACTTATGCTGGTTAGGGATGATCTGCCTATCTCCAGGTCTAACACTAAAAAAGGCACTGCATGCAAAGATGTTATTTTCTATGATTGAGGGAAAGAATCTGCAAAAATATAATCACCTGTGTTTCCTTCTGAATCTGGTTTATCAAGGGGATATTCTGGCATACATTCCAGGAAGAGTTCAAAGATAGCAGCTGCATTTTCCTTTCCATACTGCCCCAAAATATGCATTGGCGATTGGCCCCTGTCAAAATGAATATGTTGTTTGTTAGGTATTCAGAGATATATTTAAAGAGGTTATTTAAAGGGGTTGTCCCACGACAACTTACCCCTATCCACAGGAATAACTGCCCGACCGACTGCCGACTGTGTCTGCCGCTAAATTCAGCTCTATGCAACTGCATGGAAAGTGCTTGCTATATGTGGCAGCCCCACAGATTTGAAGGGAGAGGCAGACATGTGTCTGTCGTGCCATTCAAACACAGAAAATCGTCCCTCATTCTAGTGATCAAGGGGATAAGTTGTTGTCATGGGACAACCCCTATAAGTTGATTTTTCTCAAAGACAGAACAATGAAAACTGTAATCAGCATTGCAATTAGGAAACATCCGGATGAAACATCCGAATTCAATTCACATAAAACTTCGGGTCAATACTGTATGGAGCTCTCCGTACAGTATTAGAACGTATTGGCTCAGATGAGCTGAAGTTATTACTTCGCGAAGTCTCACAACACTTCGCGTAATAACGTCATAGATTAATTTTTACTCTAAAAAAACATTTCCCAAACTCCAGAGTTCGGGAAATAGGTTTTATGCCACAATAATGGAGTAATTAGCTTAATAAATGTTCCTCATTATCTTTGTTGGGATACTAGAATGAAAGGATTTCTGTGGAAAAATCCTATACTGCTGCACCTGCAACGGTACTAGTAGCGGCACTGGCAAAAGACTGTCTCAATCCCTGACCCAATCCCCTTTAAGATTAGCCCATAACGCTGCTCAAATTTCAATCATGCTCGAAATAAAATAAAATAAAAACTTCAATCCAATTTATTGTCATGGGCGACATTAAAGGGTTTATCCAATTTCTGAAACAGCCCCCCATGTGCAGCCAATGGCAGGCGGGGATGGGGACGAGGCTAGGGAGGCTCGTCCCCGTCTGCCATTGGAAGCTCGTCCCCGACACAGAATGTTTTCATCCATGTACAGGGAGAAGCAGCAGTGGCAGTGCGGGGACCAGGAGCGGCGCAGGGAGTGGGGTAAGTATATTACCTGTGAGGGCTATTTTAGAAATTGGTTAACTCCTTTAAAAGTTTTTGTCCAAACAGTTTTCAGATGCGATGGCTAGTATGTATACATTCTGTGTGCCATGGACCACACTGAATGGCATTGCGGTTCAAATTTAGACTCTGTTCACATCTACCTTAGAGCTGACTCTGTCAGACAAAATAGCACAGCATGCAGCTTTATTTTGTTTGGTAACATAAAAGAGACCACAATGGAAACCCCACTGACTCCACTATATTCAGTGGGGTCCTTTGGGGTGCCACTGGTGTCAATCGTGTGATGGATCTGGCACTGCCATCATTTTCGTTGTCCTGCTCCTATAACAAAGCAGAACGGCGCAAATGAAAGCGCCAATGTGAAATCAACAGTCATTTTGAATCATAGGTACTACAAATATTCCTAGTCACTGCTTACCTCAAATTTAGTGCCTCTGCATCAACATTACATTCCGTTAATAGACAGCGAATATTGTTCAGGCGGCCATGCATTACTGCCAGATGAAGTGCTGTAAAGGGGAACAAAAAAGCCACACTCGTGATGTATGATGAGACCAGTGAATGTAGTGTGATTGTGTTCAGTAAATCTACCATACTAACATCAAGTGACCAGCATCTGCTTCTATTACTATACAGTGCAGAACAACTCTTGGTACTGAAATTCAATCACTTGGGGATTTAGGACAAACTAATATTGGGCAAAACTGCATACCCTCATTTTTTCACGCTACCTTAAAGGGAATGTATAATCAGAAAAGAACATTTTATTTAAAAGATTTTCCTATTAAGTAGTAATAGGTGATAAGTGTACAACTGATGGGAGTGGTCTGAACGCTATAACTCCCGCCAATCTGGAGAAGGGGGTGGCGGGGGTCTCTAATTACCCTGTATGAATGAACCACATGCATGACCACTGCTTCGTTTAATTCTATGAGGCTGCCAAGTTCAGCAGTATCTCCAACAGTCCCATAAAAGGGAATAGACAGGTCGTTATGCATGTGCGCACCACAGCTCCATACACACAGGAGACTCCTTTCTTTATGATTGCTAGTTGGTCACAGGGTTAGACTCCCAGTGGTCACACATCACCTAATTTTTATTTTATTTTTTTTTACTACCCACATAAAAAACCTTCAGTATTCCAGTTAACATATTGCCCTCTAGATCAGACACAATAAGCTGACACTTCCTGTTTTCTGTTGCTCACTTGTCAACTTTGCAGTATAGACTGTGAGAGAATAACCAGAGTTATTTCAGTATCTGAAGAGTATACACTGTGGGTTTATGTCTAGAAAAGACCAGACAGTAACACTATAAGCACATATAAAATTCTGTCTGTATCTGTCCCGCTATTCCATGATCTTGTGGTGTGGAGCTGTGCTTCATCACTTGCTGGAGACTGTAATAGTCTGAAGCCATAAAGCACACATGCCCTGCTGGACTGTCTATGCACACAATCCAAGAAGGTAGTGTGTGTCTTCAATATGGCTGTCCCAGGAATATTGTTTTTTTTTCCAATAAAAAGTATAAATAGCTACATTAAAAAATAACTCTTCTGCATATTTGAAGGGGTAATCCAACCCCTATAATGCCCCCCAAAAAGCCTGGGCAGTGACGCTAAGGAGGCTAGTTCCCGTCGCGGCCTGCTACTGGCTGCCTCCGCCACCCCTCCTCCTTCACATGATTGATAGATGCAGATGTGCCATGTAGGCGTCAGGAGCGACATGGGTGCCAGGGAGCGGGGTAAGTATCACCTGTATGCAATGCCTGGGCATTTTGGGGAGCATTATAGGGGTTGGATAACCCTTTTAAATATAATAAATTAAACTAACATTCTCTTTAAAAGGAGTTGTGTTATATATCGATATCCATATCCATATTTTGGTCTAAGACGGGCAACCTGACATCACAGAGATAGTTTCTTTGGACCCCCCTTTATGAGTCAGCATGGACATCCATTACAGGGGTTGTCCCATCCACAGGATATACCATAAATGTCTGATAAGTGTAGGTCCCACCTATCAGACATTCTTGGCATATCCTGTGGATATCTCCTAAATGTCCAGATGAGAATACCCCTTTCAGTAAGAGTGAATTCCCAGCCTACACATATTACATAGCAAGAGAATGCTTCCTTCAGCGACATCAGCTGATCACCAGGGGCTCTAGAAGCCAGACCTGGATCAACCAATCAGGGAGCTGGGGTTCTGTACAAAAGACAAGCTTTTAACTACTGGAATTACCATTGTTCCCATTTTCATCTGCAGCTCCAAAATCCACTCCATTCTCCAGAAGTACAGAGCAGATAGTAGGGAGATCCTGTTGTGCTGCAAGGTGTAGGGCCGTCTGGCGGTGCTTTGTCAGTTCATTCACTTTGGCACCTGCAAGAAGCTAACAACGCAGATCACACACCTTATTACTAAAGACATCTACAGCAATAAAATTGAAGCAAAGTCATAGTGTCTGCAATCTGTCAGGCTATTTATGCGTTCTAGAAAGAGCAGTAAAAGTCTGAAAATATAAAGAATTCTATTGAGTAGGTAATAAGCGTGTAAATCCCATGATCAATCAGTGTAGACATTACTGCACATACCAGGTTGCGGACAATAATCTCAGATCCTGCCTGCACCGCCAGATGCAGAGGCGTTAACTTGGAGGCGTCCTGCACTCTTGAGTTGACATTGGCTTGCACACTAATCAGGAACAGCACGCTCTCAATGTCAGAGTTCTGCACGGCCACATGCAGAAAATTCCTTCCTTTGTTATCCACCTAAGTGAGTGAGAAATACAAATGCAGGCACAATAACAGACATTGGTCATTTTCAAAGATATGTCCAACAAGTCTACACTACAGCGAATGCAAACTGTACTAATCATACATTCTCATGTAACTATGAAACCTTGGTTGCTCAAAACTTTCTTGGACATGTTGTTCCCTCTGGGCTTCACTTCCTGGTCCAGATTTACATGCTGCAAATGTCAAGAAAGGCCCAATCAGCCAATCGCTGACCATAGTGGTAATCTGCCTCAACCAATGACTGGCTAGGTAATCCTTAAAGGGGGTTTCCAGGGTGCTGAGCTAGGACCAGGTAGTGAAGATCAGCAGGGCCTGGACCAGCACTAGAATGGCAGAGATGGGTATTGCTGAGGGCGAGTATGGTTTATGGTTTATTTTTTATTTTTGCTCTTTGCGGGGAAAGTAAATTTCCCTGGAAAAAAACCCTTTAAATGATTTATTCATTTCAAATTGTCCAGGCATTAAAGGGGTTGTGTCACAAAATATATTGTACATTTTTCAAACCAGCACCTGGAGCATTGCATGTAATTAAAAATATAGTATAACCAGTGAGCAATTCAATAAAATTTATCCGTATAGCGCCACCTGCTGTTTCTTCTTTTCCTTATTTTTTGTCTGTCTTACTGAGGAGGTCGAACGTGCTCAGTTTAAATTTTCAACTTCTTCATATGTTGTTACAAGCTGTGGCAGTTACAGGGAGAGAGCTGCAGCAGAAAGGACATGCTCCATGAAATCTTGCCACTGTAGTTTTGACTGTAGTCACTGATCTCCATTATAGGCTGACATTTCCTGTTCTGTAGAGATCACTTCTCAGCAATCATCTCATTATCAAGAGAGGCACAATTACAATGAACGGTAACATCACCATTACACAGCTGGAGGCAGATAACATGGGATCCACCATTGGCATTAAGTCATTGACACAGCTTAATCCCCGCCACTCCCCCCGCAAAATGACCACTATACTTTCTGATAGACGTCAATAAGCCATGTCTAGATAGTAGTGCCTGATGGTCCATGTAGCTGCTGTAAAGCAATGGCTGACACCCCTTCATGATCCTGTATAGAAAATAAAATACAAAAATGTACAATCAAAAAATATCTAGTTTATGTTAATTATTACCTGCTCCGCTGCTCCCGATTCTCGCTTTAATATGGCCTCTGCAGCTTTGTTATTTTTGAATGTCATGGCACATGCGAAGGGGGTCATACCCTGTCTGTCCCTCACATTCAACCTGATTTCAGGGTGTGAGATCAGTAACTGGATTATTACACGGTGCTGATTGCTGATGGCGACATGCATTGGAGTTCTTCCTTCTGCATCCTGTAATACAAAGATGTATATGCAATAATCAGATCCCAACTTTCCTTTTACCTAAATTGAAAATCACTTATTGATAACAGAAACAGTATTTGACTTGGTGGACAATGTGCTGTATATTCACTGTCCTGATCGCCTGTTTTCTTCAATCATACCTGTGCATTCACATTGGCACCAAACTCCAAAAGGCACTGAACTACTTCTTCTAATCCCCAACTTGCTGCCAAGTGCACAGGGGTCTGCCCATCTCTGGCCTCCTCTTCCCCTTCTCCGTTTGGTCCTGGTTTTCTGGGACTGTTTACGTCGCAGCCACTGAAAGAGAACAAGAAATGTGGTGCCATTTCACTCCCATGTGTAATGTTTTTATATGCAGGATAGAAAATCAAAGGAAAACAAACTCGATAGAATGCCTTGTAAATACTACCCCCGTATACTACCAGAGGTACAGTTATTTATACAACTTAAAGGGCACCTGCCAGCAGGATCAACTATATTAAACCAGGCATACTGCCTGGTATGGTTGTTCCTGCTGATTAAAGAGATACCGGATTTGTAAAAATAGGTTGCAAATAAGGGCCTCAGTGCACCTAAAGGTGGACTCTAGACACTCGGTGCACATCAGCTCCTTTACTTTCCAGTGCTGTCCACGCCCCTCATTTACATAACGAATTAAAGTTGTTGTTTTTTTCCTCAGAACGCCACAACTGATTTTCACAAGACAGGTATTTATTCAATCAGCAGGATCAACCCTACTAGGTAATGCTTCATATGGAGGCGCAGCTAGGGAACTCAGCAGGTCCCACTGCCTTTTTTAGTTGCAAATCTGCAACTTTTTGAATGCCATTTAGGCACAAGTGGTGATATTATGTCCCCTCACCACTTTCTGAAAAGGGGGCATGGCGAGGCCATGGGACCTGGCTCATTTATTATCACTGAGGCCAGTTTTCAGACAGATTTCAGTCTAGGTGCACAGACTACCAGAGGATGCACCTAATGTATGATGAGGTCGGCATCTCCTCATAAATTAAGCACATTCCCCGGCAACGAGAGGAATATCAAAGACTGGCATAAATGACTCCCAAATAGTGGAAGAAATTTAGTAAACCACAGTAATAAACAGTACATGGAGCTAACCTGCGTATGAGGAAGCAAGCAACCTGCTCTTTGTTCTCATCGATGGCTCTATGCAGAAGGGTCTGTAGACATCCACTAGGGCCTGGACCCCAAAATGTTGCATCACATCCATGTCTTACCTAAGAGAGCAAAAATAAAGAGTCTTCATGTACATTACTGTGCTGCTCAGGCACTTCTAGCTTATGTCCTCTATGCTCACCACAGTAAATGTTGAAAAAGAAAAACCCTCTACTAACTCTTTTCAGGAAGCAGAATATACAATTAAAGGGGTTCTCTGGGAATAAGGATTTGTACAGGCCTGGATCTGGCTATTCTATTCATATTAACTGTTCACACCATGCACACAAAATGATCACAGATAAAAGAAATTTTTAATTAGTCGAGCCAAAATGCAACATAAAACGATTCTGAGAAACAGGTTTATTTTACCAGTGTGGATGCAATGTCCTCCAAGTCATTTTCCAGTGCGATCCACAGTGGAGGGTTTCCATGCTCATCAGTAACAGACGTGTCTGCCCCTCGTGTGCAAATAGCATCAACCACTAAGGGAAGCTTATTTTTAATGGCTAGCTGAAGTGCAGTCTCCCCATCTTGGGTCCTAAAATGGAAAATATGTAAACGCATTCATCTACGGAGCAGCTACTGTCTTGCTTTCTGTATCTGCTGCACCATTAGAAATCTACATTTCTACACTTTGTGCCCTCATTTAAATGGCTTCAAAGTGTTTGATAATTTGCTGAACATAAAATGGAGAAGAATTTACGAAACATAATTCAGTTTATCAACTATTGCGTAACATGTATTGTGCAAACTGTCAGGGACGGAGGCTGTCAGCAGTTTTCTGCATGCTAAACTGCTGACTGCACCATGTATGGGCCAGGGAGAGTCACACAAATATTAGTTTTCTGGAAGCTTAGGAGTAGTGTGAATGCTCTGAGTGACAGCTGTAGTGGTCTCCTGACTGGATGCTACAGATGTTATTCACAGCTGAGGGGAAGGACTATGAAGCAGCTCAAGTTAGAGAACACTTTTCAGGGAAGTTCTGCCTCCTGGACACTCCCTGGAGCGGAATTTCATAGATTAAAAATTAATATTTATATTTCTCCTGATAATAAAAAGTACACAAAATATATGCTTGAGCTGCTCTCCCTGACCCCTATCTAGTGCTGTCAGCTGTTCAGCATGGTCAAAACTGACAGACTTACTTTTGAAGAGGTCTTCCAAATTATTTAATTTGCTTAACTTCTGGGGCCTGTCAAAACAATAAAAAAATCTGATCTTTACCTACCCAGCTTGTTCCAATCCAGCACCTCTGCTCCTTTCTCAACCCTGGGCTGCAGCCAGTGACCTATAGTTGGGATGGCAGAGGTGACATCCCATATACCAATCACTGATCTCCGTGGTCACATGTCAAATACTGCTGAGGCCACTGATTGGCTGCAGCCCCATATGGAATGTCACCACTGCAGCCTGAACAATATGTCAGTGGCTGCAGCCCAGGGTAGATGAAAAAGTGGCGCCACTGGATTAGAGTGGGCTGGGAAGATAAGTGTGAAATTGTTTATTATTTTCACATGCCCCCGGCTGTTTAGTGAAATATAACAATACCTTAGACAACCCCTTTAAGGCTGACTGCACAATAACAATGATATAAGACCATCAGGGGTATATGCTCTGAATCATGGGATAAGCTAAATGATATTATAGGTAAAACATGTAAAGACAACTGCAAGCTGTTGTCAGATAAGACAATTTCTGACAAAACAAGTTGTACTTTACTGGCATCCCAATTACCAGCCACTCATGAAGTGAAACCATACCTGATATTTATATCGGCCTGATGTTCCAGTAGGAAGAGGGCGCTCTTACTGTCTTGTCTTCGTATTGCCATGTGTAGCAGGGTCTGTCCATCTGACATGGTGTCATTGATAGCGGCGCCTGACCCAAGCAACTGTGCAGCAATGACATGCATCCCTATAGGTAGCACCAGGATAGTCAGTGAGGCATAAATAAGAGGGAGACTTTTACGTAGGGCTTTAAACTATTTAATAACAATCAATACATTTTATTGAATGTGCCCTTATTATAATAAGTCAATCTTCACCCTCAGTGAATAAGCAACTTTGAAAGAGGTGGGGGGACCCTCTAGTTTGGGCTTTCGCTCACTTGGTTAGGGTTCTTGGTACATGAAATTCCTCTCTTCTTTAATCCCATAACTTACCTGTCCATAAGGCCAGTGCCAATACAGTTTGTTCTCTTGAGTCCTTCAGGCTGAAGTCAGGAATGATCTGAAGATTATTTGTTGCGTGCAGAGCATTGGCTTTAGGGAAAACAAAGAACAATTATCAATACATAATAAGCACTACAAAGAAAAACATGAACACCATCATTTTGAAAATTTCGACGGGGCAATCTAATACGCATGTCTTACGGTCACCATAAGGAGGAGCGCTCACCTTTCTGCTCTAATATGACTGTCACAACATCTGGGTGGTTGTAGGCTATTGCCATATGCAGTGGTGTTTGGAGATATGTGCTGGACGATGGGCTGGTTGGTGGGGACCCTTTAGGAGCAGAGATGGGTTCTTGTGTCTGTAGGTTTGGATTGGCTCCTTGCTGTAATAGCTCTGTAGTTAGGTTGGGAAGACCATGTCGGCAAGCTGTGTGTAAAGGCGTCTCCCCCTAGGATAAGAACAGCACAACTATGACTTCAGATTTGACAACAAGAATAGATCCAGAGCTACACTGAGATCATGATGGAACCCGAGTGGACATTATGAGAAAAGTCAATGAGGTTTTTTGTATGACAGATCAGGCACAGTATTGTGGATTCCAATATAACTAGAAGGCATGATGCAGATGTGAACAGAGCCTTATCCACAAAGAGTATTTTCATAAGGCATGCAGTAACAAGAAATATAGTAATCATGGGGGATTGTGACATGTCCCACATTATATTCACAAGTTGACAGTTGAGATTTGGTGTTATACTGTGGGATGGCTGAACATAAAATCTTGAGGGAGAATGTGTTCTTCCTGATAAAACACAGAATAAATCACCAAAAAAGCATCTGTGGCAATAAAGCTAGTTTTCAGCCACAGGTAAGGACAGTAATATAGTCACAAAATCACCAAAAAATATACATATGCTGTCCATTCAAAAATAATCATAAATATACTTTATTAATAACAATAAAAAGGGTACAAACAATAATTCATACAATGGAAAGCAGGGAACAGTGGAAAAGAGGAAAAAATTAGAGAGCAAGGAACACGCTGTGCGGCAAAATGACCTTTATATATATATAGAATAAGGCAATAAAAGGCCATTTAAGAGCAGATAACATAAAGTATATAGGGACAACATGTAGCCTGGACCTAAAAAGGTATCATACATTGCACAAGGATCCTGGACAAAGTCCCAGAGGTTTGAGCATATGTGGTCACATGAGGTCCAAAGTAGCATAATCTGCCAGACAAATAACAATACATAAAGTATAGGTAGCCATGAATTACCGAAACAGAAAAGCTGCCAAGAAACAGGTCAAATGCCGCACAGCCGTATCCAAGTCCCGACGCCGTTTCGCCACACAGGCTTCTTCCGGGGAGTGAAGAACACACTAAAACCACATGACCTTATAACACAGCCACACAGCTGTGAAAGCTTAAAATCATTAAAGAAATTCAAATAGGGACCAATCTGGGGAAGTGGAGGTACCACCAACCTATCACAAGTGTTCAGTCCCCTCCCATATGATAGGTACGCCTGCCAGTATCCACCGGATTTCCTTCTTAGGAACAGACCTGCGCAATGTAATGCGCACCAATGTGGAACGCACCAAATCGTCTTAAGAGCTGGTCTCTTCCGCGTGTCAAGCTGGAACGCAGAACAATGTGTACAAACATGCGCACCGCCATGCGTTCCACACTGGAACGCATCAGCCCTACACGGCCACAGTTGCGTTCCATCATGGAACAAAAAGCTTATGCACACAACGGAAGTAGGATGTCTGAATGGAACAACTCCATCACTCTAACATACACTTAATATGGGCCGCAATATTTAATCACTATATATATATAGCCAAATACGTGCTAAAAATGAGAGTGAAAGTGAAAAAAGTGCATAAAGTGCGAGGTGCAAAAGTGCCGAATAATTATGAAAAACATGCAAAAGACAAGTGATATCATAAATTCATGTGAAAATACAAAAACAAATACAAAAATACTACAAGATGAACAATTATTCAAAACAGACCATGATACTATACATAGATCAATTTGTGAGAACCATGAGAAAACCTATAAATATTTATAAATATATGACTAAAAACATGAACCAAAGGTCATGTATGACCCATGTGAGAATTAATAACAAGGCATAAAGATAAATCAACCTAAATTGCCAATCAAAACTGTAATAACAGTGACTCATATACCCCTATATAATTAAATACAGACAATTATAACATATATATACAGCCCAAAGTATAAATACAAAATCTTATACATAAAGTACATCTAAACATAAACGGTCCCAAGTGGTATGAAGGATAACTAGGTTACAAAAATTGACCATTCATATAATAGTACGGTTGCCAATCAGCCACAGGACATCTCGGAATCACATCAATTTATTTCATCGCCATTCCAAACTTCTCCTATAATAACCCCAACCAGACCCTTGGCCGTCCAAATCTCCACACATCCTTTTCTTTTTTCGGAGGGTCCAATTGATACTCTTTCTGGGCCCTGCTTTCCATTGTATGAATTATTGTTTGTACCCTTTTTATTGTTATTAATAAAGTATATTTATGATTATTTTTGAATGGACAGCATATGTATATTTTTTGGTGATTTTCTGATAAAACACAGGCCACGGGTTTCCATCGCCTGCATTATACCATCATATTAAAAGCACACAACATGTCACCACCATGAGACAAGGAAATCAATAATTGTATGAAATAACGAAATCAGGCAAGAGAGTCTCAGCTTGTATCTGCATATTAAGCTAAGCAGAGTGGCAATATAGGGCCTGAATAGACAGCTAAAACAGTACCTTTGCCTTTGGAATCCATGGCTGCTTTTAGGGGAAAAAAAAATCACTTAAAAAAACATATGCTAATGAGATAGTCTAAGCAAAAAAAGTGCCTTTTCTGCTAAATACAGCCACGGTAAAGGTACTGTTTTAAGGCCCTACAAGCGACTCTGCTTAGTGTAATATGCAAATAAAAGCTGACAGACTCCCTTTAATGATTATCCAGGGATCTCAAAACAGTAAACTCTCTCTCTCTCTATACATATATTGCTATATAACACAGAACTTACCCATTTATTTTTATGATTGACTTTAGCCCCATGGGTTGCCAAAAACAGAGCAGCAGCCTCATTCCCTGCCCCCGCAGCTCTTTGTAACAAGCAGTTACCTAGAAAGATTGTACATTAAGTTGAAAAAGGGATGTTATATATATGATCAAGTACTCTATGTAAAACAGCATTTTTAGATTATGTTAATGTGGTATTATTATCTCAGAAAGTGCAGTCAAGTAAAGATTTGTAGGGTTTTCACCTCTGGGACCCCCACTAATCCCAAGAATGAAGTCCACAATAGTCCACCTTCACTCCTTTTCCAGCACAGCGGCACTCCCAGCTCTGTTCCTTACATTCTTGGGATTACCTAACAATATGTCATTATTTAAAAATGGGAATACCCCTTTAAGGGTTGATTCAGAAGGACAATTTTCCCATTCAGACTGCAGAACGGACAGCACATAGACTCACCACTGACCCATTAAAGTCAATGGGTCAATTCACATGAGTGATTTTCAGCACCATCTATCGGTCCATGCCAAAAAATGCAATATGCACCTCAGATTTTCCCAGAAGACTCATTCCCGTAAGTGACCTGATTTGTGAGAGGAAAGGACTGTATGCAGACACCATCCATGTGCAGTCCATTTAAAAACATGTGCGTGTTTACTGTATGGAATATGGACACACTTCATACTGGTCATCTGAAAGAGGTCTCGGCTTCTAGCCTGATATGTGAATTGTCATACACCTGTGCACATAGTTACGCTTAACTAGTTGTATTTTCCCCTAAATTGTTTTAAGGTCACTGACATTATATATTTAAAAAGCATCTGTCACCATGATAAACTCTATTAAACCAGGAATACTGCCTGTAGGGTCGATCATGGTGACTAAAATGAGCCCTTTTTCTCTGCAATTGGTATTACTGACACAGAGAAATTCTTGCTTTTAATTATATGTAAATGAGATGCTCCAGGCACCAAGGGGTTGGCCTAGCCCCTCGAAGCACCACTTCACCTTCACCTCTCACTGTTGCCATTCCCGCTCCCAGTCAGATTGATAGGGCAAGGCACCCTCATGTCATCTGATGCCTGGCCCCGAAATGTCATGCTTTCGCCAGTGCGCAGTGAGTGGGAACGACTACTCTGAGATCTTCACTGTGCTGGCGCATTCGCAAGATTTTAGGGTCAGTAGTGGTTTAGGGATGTAAAAAGTCCACACAAATTCCCTCTACAGTAGTTAACACATAGTCCACAGTGGCGGCTTACATTCTGGAGGATTCATAACCCATATAGAAAGCCTGCAACTAATATTTGCAACCATTCAGCCCACACAAGGATAATCATCCTTATCAACTGTTGCCTTCCTTTCAGATTGTAAGCCTCATGGACAAGGCATGGTTTTCTCTCCCTCTGTACCAGTCTGTCACTCACTTCATGTTTATAGTACTTATTTGTAATACATTACATATGTAAATCCTTTTCATATATACTGTACGCTGAGGTTTTAAAATAAATAATATTAATACAACAGTGCTATATCTCCAACTAACACCGCAGAGCTGCAGACTATATATTCTATGTGGAGTCCATTACTGTAGACTAGGATGAAACTGTTGACCTGCTTCTGTTCTTTATAGTATTCCGGTGGACTTGACGGGACTATTTACTACATGATCACATATTCAATTAAAGCACCTCAAAGGGGTTTTCCGATATTTAAAGGAAACCTGTCATCACCTGTAACCTGATCAAACTGCCAGGCAATGCATAGTATGTCAGATACTGACTAATTCTGCCCGGCCTCTTGAATATTCATAATCAGCAGCAGCAGGACTGGCTGGGTGGGTTGGTGAGTATCAGAGCAGATGGGCAGGCCACAGTGCCCTTTGTCATTACAGGGAACCTGTCATCAACTTTATGCTGCTCTCACTGAGGGCAGCATAAAATAGTGACAGAAATGCTGATTTCAGCAATGTGTCACTCATGAGCTAATAGTAAGTGGTTGCCGAGAACCAGCATCATAATTATTGCAGCCCAGGCCTTGAAAAGAGTCAAATCTACCTGAGAAGATTCATGGTTATTCATAATCTCCTTCTCTCCTGCCCATCTGCTGATGATTGGCAGTTCTCTCCTAGAGAGAAAGGGAGAAAACTAAGTAGAAGACTGTCAGTCATCAGCAGGTGGGCAGGGAGGGCAGGAATTCATGAATAACCATGACTCTTCTCATGAAGATTTGACTCTTTTCCAGGCCCAGTCTGCAATGATTGTGATGTTTGTTCTCGGCAACCACTTACTTTTTACTTATAAATGACAGACCGCTGAAATCAACTCACCTGTCTCTACTTTATTCTGCCGTTAGTACAGGTAGCATAAAGGTGATGACAGGTTCCCTTTAAGACGACTCATGAGGACTTTGGAGGGTGAAATGATTACAGGATCACAGCAGAAGGTGAGATTTAAAAAAGTAGTTACATCTTCATAATAAGGGTTCCAGCTATTCAAAAGTGGTATTAGCTAGGGGTACCAAAATGTGGTGAAACGTTCTCTTTAAATACTGATGATGGGTCATCAATATCTCATCGGTTGGGGATCCGATTCCTGGTACCCCGCCATTCAGCTGATTGCAGAGGCCACTGCACTGTTCCTAGACATGTGGCATCATATCTATTGGTCATATCGCTTTGTGCAGATCAGTCCCATTCAAGTGAATGAGAGTGTGCTGCAATACCAAGCCCAGTATGAAGAGCTGATCAAACACAGATCGGCAGGAGTGCTGGAAGTCGGTCCCCCGAGTCTATGGCAAATTAAATATCCGCATAGAAAATGATGAAAGCCCTCGGGTGAGGATCGAGCACTTAGCTCTGCAGTGAATACAAACCTCTTGTGTTTACCTGTTACTGTGTCGGGGGCATCTGTGTCGCTGCCACGTTTTATCAGCCTTGCTGCAAAACTATTCTCATCAAACGAAGTTCCATTAACCACAGGGACATCATCAAAAGGGTTCACAGACTGGTCAGAGGACACGGTGATGTACTGGACAGCAAGCCACAAAGCCGTACTTCCTTCATGATCCTTTAGTTCTAAATCTAATCTAACAAAAAAGACACTTTCAAAGCCTATCCACTGACGTGCATCTTAGGAGGAAATTATAAGGAATAGAAGGTAGACATCTTATCAAAACAAATGTACAACGAGCTGCATGACCCATTCATGGTATGCAGGTCCAGCTGGTGTAAGAGGCCTATTAGACTGAGAAATTATCATTGGAATTTTCATATAATTGTTCAAATTTGAGCAATTACTGTCATGGTAATAGCGTGCAGAAACAGAAAATCTAGCAATAAGTTGCCATTTTCCATGTACTGGAAAAATCTGTCCGACTAAAAGTTTATCATTAGTCACCACCAAATCTCCTCATCTAATCAGAAATCTGACAGTCATTAGCAGTGTAAATGCACTAGGGGCAAACGAGCAAGAATCCCAATAATGGGCAAATAGCGAAAAATATTTAGTCACTGTCACTTTCTGAATGTAAACGACTAGCTAAGGGCCCGTTCACACAACTGTGTGAACGGGTCTGCACCTATTCCGCAAAATTGCGGAATAGGTGCGGGCCTGTTCAGTTGAATGATCGCGGGCTGCCGCGGCTCCGCAAAAAAAAAAAGCATGTCTTATTCTTGTCCGCAATAGCGGACAAGAATAGGGATTTGGAACGGGGTGTCGGGCTGTGTGTTCCGCAATTTACAGAACACACGCTGGTTGGCATCCGTGGTATTGCGGATCCGCATTTTTGTGGATCCGCAATACCACGGCTATCTGAACTTGCTTGCTGCTCATGACTAACAGCACCCTAAAGAGTCATGGACAAGGGAGAACACAGTCTTTCTAGCAGCCCCTATAGGTGGCTATCCTACAAGTCAATACCTGGCCCTACAAAAAGTCTTGAAACATGAAAACCGTAGCCATGTTTCAAGTCCCTTTAATGGGTCAGACACTGACTTACAGGGTAGCTACCTACAGGTAACACTACAGCGACAGTTTTCTTCATGCACCTCTATGGCAAAAATTACACCATGGGTAACAATTGCCCTGCAATCCCATACTCCGATAGAATACAGATGACAGAAGTATGTCTGCAGCCCCAGCCTAAACGTGGTGAAGAAACATTCACACTCAGTCGGGGGCGTGGCCTGACCGGAGATGTGAGAGGACGCACTGCTGAGAGCTCCTCTGCAACTTACACTGATATCCTACTTCATCCTGCGGCAATCAAGTCGATGGTTGGCTGAACTTACCTGGAAAGTGCAGGGGAACACAGCGGTGTCCCATCCAGCGATGACTCGCAATAACAAGAGGAATAAGGACGGCTCGGGACCCACGCCGTTTAAACAACGTGGCACGGCCGCCTCGTCCAAGATGTCTGACGTGGCAGCCTGTCTTGAACAATTTCGCAGAACACCGCTGTCGGAGGGCGGCCAGGGTAAGGCTGCTGCGGGCAGAGCACCGTCGGTGGAAATTACCGAAGGGTCCCTGGAGGCGAAAGAGGTGCGGACGGACGCGAGCCAAGATGCCGGCTTCCGTGTGGCAGTGGCAGGAATAGATGGTGAGGTGGCGGCCTGCAGCGGTGAAGACCTTGTCTCGCAGCACAGGAGTGGGCATCTGGATACAGAGGTACCTACCCCTACTGAACCGACTAGTAAAGATATCTACATGGCGGTCCAGCATTGTAGCTCAGCTCTGGCTACACTGAATTCCTTTATTGGAGCTTTGCAGGAGAATGTGTCTTTTATTCGGAAAGACATTAAGAAGATTAACGAGAGGATGGAGGGTATGGAGGAGAGAGTGGGGCTTCTTGAGGACCAAGTTCCCCCTGTTAAACGCGATCTGGCTAAAGTGATACACAACATTACGCTGCTCATCAACAAGACAGAAGACTTAGAGAACAGATCGCAGAGCAATAACCTCCGGTTGGTGGGGGTGCCCGAGAAGGCGGAGGGAAGTAACGCGGTCCGCTTCTTTGAGGACTGGTTTAGAACCAAGTTCACACAGCAAACTCTATCCCCTCTCTTCGCTATTGAACGTGCGCACAGAGTGCCCTTCCGCCCTCTGCCACCTGGGGCGCCACCGCGACCTGTCCTACTTCGAATCCTGCATTTTCAGGACAGGGATATGATTCTGAGAGCTGCCAGAGACCATGCTGATTTGCTAATTGATGGGAGGAAAGTGTCCATATACCCGGACTTTTCAGCGGAGGTGCAGCGGCGCAGGGCACAGTTCCTGGACATTAAGAGAAGATTATGGCAACGCAACGTGCAGTACTCCATGCTGTACCCATCCAAATTGAGAATACAGGCCACAGGACGGATACAGATCTTTGAATCCCCTGATGATGCAGCGAATTGGATGGATCAAAATGAAGACCTGCTACGTAACAATGCTGGGGCAGGATAGGCTCCACTGGACTGCACACAACACTCTTCTTCTCATCGTGCTCACCATGTGCCTTCCTGGACTTTGCTGATGAGTACAATTATTTGGTTCTTTTCGTCATTATTTGTTAGATTGACCTCTTCTGTTGTTCCCCATGGGAAACTGCACACTGGCCAATGCCATGCTTTTCATGGTGTGGCTGTGCTGCCGTCTCACAGCTGCTGGTTGCAGGATTGTTTATTGCTTCTTTCATGGTTTACAGGTTGGGGGATGGGGGGGTAGGGGGCTGGGGGAAGGGTTGGGTCGGGGGGGGGAAGGGGGGTGCTCTATTTGGTTTCTGGAGCTGCAAGGGTGGGTGCCTCGGGGAGTCGACCTTCAGATGTTTTTTGGACCTGGGGTTGAGGGGGTGTTGTTGGGAGGATTGGGACTCCTGCCTTATATATTTTATATCTCATAATGGCGGATAGAACCCATATCACTGTCTGGAATGTCAGAGGCTTGAAAGACGCTACCAAGCGACAGGCCGTTTTTACAACACTGCAGAAGTACCAGCCTGGCATTCTATGCCTACTGGAGACCCATCTTACAAAGCAGACTGTCAATCTATTGCATAGGCCTTGGTTGTCCCATTCCTACCACTCCACATTCTCATCTTATGCTAGGGGGGGTTAGTGTCCTGATACATAAAGCTGTTCCCTTTGAATGTTTTTCAGTGGAAATTGATCCAGAGGGCAGATTCGTCTGTCTCCATTGTTCTCTCTTTCGGGTCCCTTTGTATTTGGTAGCCCTGTATATCCCACCTCCGTACTCTTGTGTCCTCATTAAAAGGTTGACATCCATTATCCATCAGGGCCCTCCAACGCCAGTATTTCTGTTGGGGGATTTCAACAAATATCTAGACCCTGAGTTAGATAAATTTCATGGTAGTCACTCAACCCCTAGCTAAACTACTGAGGGAATTAGACCTACATGATTTGTGGCGTATACATCACCCCGCGGAGCGTCAGTAGTCCTGTTTTTCAGCGTCACATGGCTCGTTATCTAGAATAGACTTACCTGTTGGCTCCCTTGAGGCCTCCTCTTATGTCTCAGCCGTAGAATATCTCCCTCGTACGCTCTCGGATCATTCTCCCATGCACTTGATATTTTGGCTCCCTGGGGGTGGCCGCAGTGGGGGGTCCCTTTATGTGGAAGCTGAACCCTTTTTGGATACAGCTGCTGGATGGTAATGACCCCGTGACTGAGCATCTCTCCGAATACTTTGATTTCAATGTGGGAACTGCTCCCATGGGAATTGTGTGGGATACAATGAAGGCCTTCACTAGGGGTCTCTATATTCAGAAAATTAAAAAGCATAAAACGAGGTCCAAAGGCTTTACAGAGTCGCTTTATCAGAGGGTGAGGGACTCTGAGGCAGAATATGTTAGGGGGCCATTATCGCATGCAGAGCTAGCATGGAAGAGGGCGCAGGAACAGCTTACTGAACATCTACTTCATACGGCAGATAACAAACGTTTTTTCCTCAAACAAAAGTATTTTGAAACAGGTGAGAGTGCTGGGAGACTGTTAGCGAGAATTGTGAGAGCTCAGGATGGGCCAGCTAGAGTGGTGTGTTTTAAAACTAGTGGGGGTGCTCTGTCCACAGACGACTCTTCTGAAAGAATTTACGGCCTACTACAACACCTTATACTTCTCCACATTGACTAAAGGGTCCCATGAGATCCGGGAGTATCTGGATCATATCCCCCTTGCCAAAATGTCTCCGGAGTCGTCATCTTATCTTGATGAACCTCTGGATTTGGAGGAGTTAAAATTGGCCCTGGGGTCGTTCCCAAACGAGAAGGCTCCGGGGTTTGACGGTCTCCCGATCGAATTTTATAAAAAATATCAGGATATACTGCTCCCTCAGTTGTTGAAAACGTTCCAGGAATCTAAAGAATCGGGTAGGCTGCCCTTGTCTATGAGAGAGGCGGTGATAGTTGTCCTGCCGAAGCCGGGTAAAGATCCCGGTCTTGTTGGTTCGTACAGACCCATATCCCTGTTATCCACTGACATTAAAATCGTGGCCAAAGTGTTGGCTAATCGTTTGAACAAAGTGATTTCTTCAATAATTCACGAAGACCAGTCTGGCTTTATGCCTGGCAAGAGCACTTCTTTAAACCTTAGGAGACTTTTCTTAAATATGCAGAGATCGATGGATACGGGTGGCTGTAAAGCAATAATCTCCCTAGATGCGGCCAAGGCCTTCGACAGTGTGGAGTGGGACTACCTATGGGAGGTCATGAAAGCTATGGGATTTGGGACAGGCTTCTTGGAATGGGTTCAACTTTTGTACTATTTGCCCATGGCTAGAATCAGAGCTAATGGGCTGTTGTCTACCGCGTTCTCCCTACATAGGGGCACTAGACAGGGGTGTCCCCTGTAGCCCTTACTGTTCGCCGTGGCAATCGAACCGTTGGCCTGTCTCCTGCGCTCTTCTCCAGGTTGGGAGGGATTTCCCTTGGGGCAGCAGGAGGAAAGAGTCTGACTGTATGCAGACGACATGCTCCTGTACACTGGCAATCTAGGGAAGTCTATAGTTCCTATCATGCATATTATTACTGAATTCGGTGGGTATGCCGGTCTGCATATAAATTGGGACAAATCAGTGATTCTACCTCTAGACCCTGTGCCAGCTGAGCTGGTTAATTTATGTCTTCCACTCCAGGTGCAGCAGAGTTTCAAGTATTTAGGCATTGTAGTTACTCCCGTTGTGTCGGATTATTTGAAGCATAACGTCCTTCCGCTGCTGCAGAGGTTCACTGATAAAACGAATACCTGGTGTAAGTTGTCTCTGTCAGTTATTGGCAGGAGCAACCTCCCTAAAATGATCTTCTTACCTCAACTGCTATATGTTTTACACAACTCGCCCGTTTGGTTGCCACGGCGAATATTTTACAAAATACAAGGTATATTTAAGTCCTTAACATGGAAGAAAATGCAGCCTAGAATACGCTTAGAAACACTACAGAGGGGTAAGGGAGATGGTGGGCTAGCTATCCCGAACCCTTGGTTATATTTTCTGGCTGCACAACTGCAGCACTTAAAGGGGTGGGGTCAGTGCACCGGGACTAATCACTCGGCGCAACTAGTGTCATGTATTATAAAGCGTAGGACACCCATAGTAATAGCGGATTGGGGGGGGGCTCCAACAAAAGTTCAAGGCCTATCCCACGCTGTCTTTAATTGCCAAAACTTGGTCTAAGTATAAAGAACTGAATGAGATACAGAGAATTTACGAGAATACGCCCATATGGCACAACCCGGATTTGCCGGACATTTTCCGGTTGGAAGGATTTACTCCTTGGGAAGGTAAAGGTATACACTTCCTTCACCAGATTCATTCTAAGGGGGTGTTCAAACCATTTGACCAACTACAGTAAGAGTTCCAAATCCCTCATAGTTGGTTTTACCAATTCCTACAGCTCAGACATGCTTTTCAGGCGCAGTTCTCAGGGACACCACAAATAGCTGACTTTCCATATCTATGTCAACAATTACTTAAGCCAGGGGGCTCCGAAGGTCTGATTTCTGTGTTATATAGACACTTGCTGAATAAGTCTCTGCCCCAGGGGTGCCTGCCCATAAAGGATAAGTGGGAACGGGAGGTTGGGGCCATTTCAAAGGAACAGTGGGAGGGAATCTTGGCCTTAACTCCCATCGTAACACTTAGTGAAGCCCAGAGAAACTCTCAACTATACTTGATACACAGAGTGTATAGAACTCCGGAGTTTCTCCATAAAATAGGTCTTAGATCAGACTCTTGCTGTCCCAGATGTGGGAGAGACAGGGCCTCCTTGTTGCATATGCTCTGGGAGTGCCCTGGGCTTTCTAGATTCTGGTCTGATGTTATCTGTCTGATAGCACAGGTGACAAAGATCAGGCTGGCACTAGACCCACGGATATGTATACTGGGTATATTGGACTCACTGGACACTACCAATATGCTCCAGTTATGTGTTCAGAGACTCCTATTACAGGCGAGGGTGTTGGTAGCAAAATATTGGATTGATGCAGGTGCACCCACTAAGAGAGAATATATCAACAGGATGAATATGATTTTGAGGGACGAGAACGGCATTTACATGAAAAGACAGTGTGCTGCCAAATTCTTGGCAATCTGGAATGGATGGTTCGATGTTCCTGGGTTGGCTTCGGGTCCATTGGCGAGGGAGTGCATGAGAGGACAATTGGGAGGTATAGTGTCATGGTGGAATCATAGTGAGACAGCCACAGACAGTCTGGTTGAATGACTGGGACGGGTTAAGCATTGCTATATCCGGCTCCTCCCTGTCAATTCCTGTATCTATACGTTATTGTCAACAGTAGGTTTTGGATCAGTCGGTTGCAGTCCAGCCGGGCTGCAGTGGGGGTCGACTCCTCGTGGCAGGGGGGATGGGGGGGCGGGAAGTGGGTTACGTGGGTTTGGTGGGGAAATAGGGAAGGTGGTGTTGGGTAAGGGTGGTTTTCGGGTGAAAAGTTGTAAAATCTACTATTCTGTTGTACGTTGCTATATTTTCTGGTGTCTCACTGTGAATCATTTGCATCTTTGTACTTTGTACACCAACTATTTCTATGCCGCACTGTAATATGTAAACTGTTACTTTTAATAAAATTTACCTGATTTAAAAAAAAAAAAAGAAACATTCATACTATGGGAAGTAAATGGTTTGTATCCAGTAAAAAACCTATGCCTCGACTGTATGGCAGAAACATAGTGTGAACTTATCCTTATATAGTAGCAAAATGGCAGTAGTGGTCGGATGATTTTTTATGAATAAAACCTGAAATTTTGCTACTTACTGTTTGCATTGAAGCAGCTGGTTAAACACATACTCATTTCTAGAAAGAATAGCTCTATGTAGAGGAGTCCTGAAAGCAAGAAGGAACAAGTATTAGTACAAATCTACTTTAAGTTGTTCTTCAGTGGTGAGAAAAATACCGTTAACGTCTGCTGTTCAGTCTGTGAAAGGTACTGGACGCATAGTCCATTTAAAGTGAACCCCTCGTTTCTTTCAGATTTCATTTAGTAGCAGTGATTACTGAATTTCATATTTCAGTTTATTTAAGTAGGACCAAAAAAGAGGAATTACATAGGAAATTACCGCTGAGGACAGTGTTTGGCTGCAGCGGACACATACTCTATGCCTGCATGGCACCAATGCAGTTTGTAAACCGGCAGCGGCAAGAGGACTAGATTGGTGGCACAGAAACGTGTATGGACAGCATAAGTGTATGGACAGCATAAGTGTAGCTCTTGCCTAAGCTTGTGAATTATTAAAGGGAATATGTCACCACAATCTTGACTATTATTTGCTGTAATAAAGAAGTAGTACTAATGATTAGGAGTCCAGATCGCTACTTTTTATTTTCATACCACCTCCCATCCATTCCCCTGCTGTCAGTGCTCAAAGTTGCACTGAGCTACATTATCAGGACTATTGTGCATGTGCACAGCAGTCCTCTTCATTAAAGAACTCCCGCAAAAATTTTTATTCCATGTCCTGCTAGAAATGTACATGATGTAATCTCTAGTGAATGTCATTTTCTTACCAGCAGCTGACTTTTTGACTTATATAATCCTGAAGTTTCTTATCTGTGTCATGTGACTAGGAATTAGACCCACCAACTCACACAGAGACTTATGTGTGGACAGGAAGTCTAATTCTATATGCATTCCTATGGGAGCCTCACTTTCAGTCTCATAGGAATGAATAGAGAAGTGACTGGTTTACTATCCTGGGTCAGTTGGAGGTCAGGGAGTTGGTCACATGACCCAGCTACAATAAGAGAGGCTATTACTCACAATTACATTCTCTGATAAGAAAATGACATTCACTACAGATTATCTCATGCACCTTTCTAACAGGTCGGAGAATAAAAATTTTTGCGGGAGTTCTTCTTTAAGTTAGAATGGCACAGCGGGGGGGAAGGGGGGACAAAAATAAAAAATAGTCATATGGATTCCTTATCTACCGAACTACTCATTACTCATGCATTCTACTGCTGATAATAGCCCAGAATCGTGGCGACAGATACCCTTTCAGTAAAACAGTTGTAGTCGTCATTGGTTTATTGGTAAAGCCTGACAATAGATGAAGCACTTATACCTGATGATCTAAGTAAAAGCTCAATGGACATCACAGGGAAGCAATATTGCAATTTCCTGTTATAATTAAAACACAGCAGTAATACTAAATTAGAAGCTAAAACGGTATGTATGAACTTCCATTCAGGAATCAAAGAAAACTATTCTAGGCTTCATTAAGCGCCCATCAACTATTACTAAAACCAGGCAGAAGACATCAGAGGAATACCCATCGCAGTCATTATGTTACTCCTGAGGAAGCAACGGTCACAGGACTCTATTTTAATCTGCTCTGCTTGTCACGTACAGCAGTTTAATTGCACTCTATGGTATTTTTCAGCTCTGTTGAGATGAACCTGAGCTCATGTATCATAATAAACAACAATACGGCTTCTACCACACTGAAAGAGATCTTAGATGTTCCTTTTATAGCACCAGATGGAATGAAGCTACTAAAATAATAAAGGCCCTTAAAAGTCAAACAACTTACATTTTTAAGTGTCTAATTAAAGAAACTGAGCTATACAGTAGTTTTCTTTAAGGCTTTCTTTACATCTGCATTGATTTTCCGTTACTCTGTTCCATCAGAAAAAATTGAGGAGCAGAAAATGGAAAAAGGCGTCCACTTTATTCCCCATTTGTTTAAATGTGTTACTTTTGAGCATGAATTGTGATCGTCTGCTCCGTTAGGTTTCCACTATTGTTGGTGGAAAAACATCCTGTCTTTTCTCTCTACCAAAGATAATGGATACATGAATGCAGCTTTCCATTTTTTCTCGTCATCAATGGATGATGGATAGAAATGGAAGGTGGTCTGTTAGTATCAGTCGTTTGATGCATTTAATGGATTTGTTTTATTCTGTTCCTCTGAAGGAACATAAAAATCAATGCAGATGTGAACGATCCTGAAAGGGGTTCTCCATTTGGACAAGCTCTACTTGGAAGAAGTATCTCTTGACAAGAAGCTGATCACAGAATGCTGGGACCCCCAACCAGTGGAGTAGCATCGGGTGCCAGCGCCCAGGGCAAGCAAAGTACTTTTTACTCAGGCATAACCTTTTCACATTTAATGATCAATTCTTTTTACACTTATAAGGATGTCCAAACCATTTTGTTTCTTGGTGGGAACATTGTTCTGTTTATTTCAGAGAATAACCCCTTTGTCATGGATATCCAATGGTACACTTGTTATATTGATGATGTGCTCCTCATATGGAAGGGCACGCCATCCACTGTGACCGACCTGGTTACATATATAAACAATAATTCCTGCAACCTCAAATTTGCATCACAGTGGTGTGAACAGGCCATTTCGTTCTTACATTTATGGCTATCTGGTAATTGTAGTACAGTAAAGTGGATGTATGGGTATACAGGAAATCTATAGTTGGTAACTCGATCCTACATGCATCAAGTTCCTATCTGTGGATGAGTATATATGAGCTCGCCGGATTAGTTCCACAGAGGTTATTTTTAATGCCGAGTGCAAGAATATTGCAACTAAGCTTTTACATAGAAGTTATTCTACTTCTTAAAGAGAGTCTTTCACCTATATAACTAGCAGCAGTGCCCCACAGAAGATTGCAGACACATCCAGACATACCTGTGTGCACTGTGTGTCTGTATTACATGTCCAGAAAAAGCACTTTTATTCTGCAGGAAAACAGCTCCCAAGTGCCCGGCTAAAAGTGAAACTAAAAACAGCTTTCTCTCCTGACTCGATTTCTAACAGCTATATCTTCTGATATACTGGATATAATGCGGTGATTTTGGTATCATTGGTATCAACTTTCAAAGCTTTTTCTATCTGTCCATAGGACAACAATCAGTCGAACACCTCACAAATCTGGCCTTTATGGAAGAGTGGCAAGAAGAAAGCCATTTCTCCAAGATATCCATAAAAAGTCTTGTTTACAGTTTGCCACAAGCCACCTGGGAGACATACCAAACATGTGGAAGAAGGTGTCATAGCTTGCGTTTCTTGGAGAGTCCAATACATAAGTTGTACGACCAGGCTCTCAATAAACACATAGCTGAACATGTTACACATATTGCTAACCCATCTAACCGTACTCTTTCTGCATCTACCTATTTCCATCAGTGACATCAAGGGAATACTGAAACCTTGTGGGTTATGGGCTTGGAAAAGGTCAAGAGACCTAATAGAGGTGGAGACTGGGAGCACAAGTTACATTAGGAGAAGCATACTGGATCCCGACTTTGGATACCAGACCGCTGGAGTGAACAAACATACAGTTTAACATATTTTTGTTGATTTTGCATTCTTTTAGGTTCTGTGAATTCTGACTATTCAGCTTGCCACTAGTGATTTAGTTGTTAGAGCCAATGAATAGGTGATCAATATCAAAAGCCTGGAGAACCCCTTTAATGCTTCCTGTAGTGCCCTCAGTAGATATAATACCTGCCCCAGAAAATATAATGCTCCTGTAGTGCCCCAGTGCACCCAGTAATGTCCTCAGTAGACATAATGCTCCCAGTAGTGTCCTTAATAGATTTAATGTCCCCTGTGGTGCCCTCAGTAGATATAATGCCCCCCTATAGTGCCCTCAGTATATAATGTCCCCTTAATAGATTTAATACGGCTCTTTAGTGCCCCTAAGTAGATAATGCCCCTATGGAGCCCTGAGTATATTACGCTCCCTTGCAGTAGATATAATGCTTCCAGTATTGCCAACAAATAAAAAAAAAATGCTGTCTGCAATGCAGGCCACAGGCCTCTGACGGACTTTGGCCTTGGTTGCCTGTGACCTCCTGAGTGGTGTGATGACGGTCACAAAGGTGGTGGTGGTAATGATGTCATTGTGTTGCCTAACACAAGGCACAGGAGGTCACAATTATGTCATTGTGACCTGTGCTGTTCCACTGCCTCATAGGCTTCAGGCCTAGTGGCCTATGAAACTGATCAACGGGAGCCACCGGCTTATGTCCTCTGCTGTCAGCTGCCTGAGATCAGATGGGGCTACGGCCCCCATGCAATTTGGCACCCAGGCCAAGCCTTTCTCTGGGTTCCCTCCCACACTACACCACTACCCCCAGCCATCAGCGGTTATCTGTCACAATAAGCTGATCACAATGTGCTGGGATCCCCAGCAAACAGCTGTTATATACGGAGAAACCTGGCAAAATTGCTCAGTTTAACTGCAGCCCCAGTTACACAGCTCCAGTCAAATCAAAAGGTTGTTAAGATGATGCATGACAGGTCCTCCAGAGCAAGAGATGGCCTACATAACTGCTCTCCACTGTCGCCCAGAACAGGACAGAAGATTCCCTTCTACTTGCTCAGAACTTCTCTAATAGGATAGATTATAATGGGTGTTCAATAAGAAGACAGCCTATTCAACAAGCGCCAAAAGAAACAGCAAAGCATCAGCCTACCTTCCTTTACTGTCCTGCATGTTGGGATTAGCTCCTACATGCAAAAGTGCCTCAGCAATTTGTGCTATATCGGACATCACTTCTAGTGAGCGCTCCTTCATTGAGCAAGCAGCTACAAGATGTAGTGGAGTCTCTTGTTCCCCAATTGTAGCAGCATTTACACGGGCACCATTTTTAATTAGGAAATTGGCAGCAAATTTATCCTCTGTAGAGAAAAAAAAATTAACAATTTTATGCAAATAACATGTAAGATCATGTATTTTCAGAGAAAAAAATTATCGACTCACCCCTTTGGATTGCTTTGTGCAACAGACTCCAACCTTTCTTGTCTACCATATCAACATCTGCTTTACTGTTGACTAAAGTTGTGGCTATGCTCTCTAGCTTCCGAGACAGCGCAAGATCCAGGGCAAGATCTCCATTTTGGTCCAGCTCATTTAATTTTGCAGGCAACTAAAAGAAAAAAATTCACACACTATCATTAGGCTGATTTGGATTCTAAAGGCAAACAGAAATGTTATGATTTATGAGGCTCTCTGGTCAACATTTGCAGCAGAACTAATGTAAAATTACAGACCGCACCAATAGTATACAGATACTTCTATCATATAGCTTGCAGACAGCTCACTGGCAGCATGCAAAAAATATTTTACCCTCACTCCTCCTCTTATCTCAAGTAAATGAAAGAAGAGCAACCGTTCTTACATAATGTTCACCATGTTACCATACCTGGGAATCCATCTCTATCAGATACAAGAAAACAACATCTTCTCTTTCCACTTTAATTGCTTTGTGTAAAGGAAACTGAGTCTTTGATTTAAACATTTTGTACAATAGCTGAGCACTCATTGAGCTGAAGTCTTCCTTCCTTAGATCGTCCTAAAAATACAACCAAACAAATTATCAATTAACCCGTCTCCTGTGGGATATACATATAACAAAGTGCCTGACTGAGGGTCCCCCTCCAGTACCACTCTTACATTTACATCTGCTTGCACCACTAACCAACACCTATATTTATTAAGGGAGTACTTCACATAGGGGTGCATAGGCAGTGGTGGAGGGCAGTGCACCCCATGTCAACTCAGTTTAGAAGGGCCAAAACCGTCAGTTAGTTTAGTAATGTGGAGAGCTTGCTTAAGTAGTCATTTTACCCTGATCCCAGTTCTCTTTTCATTAAAGGGGTTGTCTCACCTTGCCTAATGGGGGCATATCGCTAGGATATGCCCCCATTGTCTTATAGGTGCGGGCACCTATATCGAGAACGGGGCCCCGAAAGCGAACGGGGGCGCACTGCGCATGCGCAGCCGCCTCCATTCATTTTCAATGTGGCCGGCGAAGATAGCCGAGCGCTGGCTCGGCTATTTCCGTCGGCTCCATAGAAATGAATAGGAGCAGTGGCCGCGCAAGCGAGGTGCGCTCCCATTCATTTCTATGGGGAGCCGGCTTGGTGGTGGCCGGACCGGAGTCCTCCAGCCACCACCTTGCGGGGCCCCGTTCTCAATATAGGTGCGGGTCCCAACGGTGGGACCCGCACCTATAAGACAATGGGGGCATATCCTAGCGATATGCCCCCATTAGGCAAGATGAGACAACCCCTTTAAATTTTTAGCGTATTTTGCCTGAGGCCCAGTTCTCTTTTCATTTCATTTTTAGCATATTTTGCCTGAGGCCAAGTTCTCTTTTCTCAGCTCATCAGCAGCACACAAGGTGAGTGCTGGTCACATAGCTAGCACTGCTGTTACGTGGTACGCTAATCTGAAAGAAAGGCCTGATGCACTTAGAAAATGAAACTAAGCCTAGCACTGATTGCCTGAGGCTCATAGGCCTTTAGCAATGCATAGGATGAAATCGGCCGCAAATGAGCAGCAAAAACTGCAACAAATCCACAGCGGAATTTCTGCTGCAGAACCGCTGCAAAATTTGCAGCAGCGATTCCTTTCCACGTGGCCATACCCTAAGGGTGTGCTCAGCTTTTTTTATGCAGTTTTTGAAGCCAAAACCCCTAGTGAATGCAAAAAAAAAAAAACTAGAAGTCATACAACCCTTGTACATACTTTCCTATGTACAAGGGATGCCCAACCTGCGTCCCACCAGCTGTTGCAAAACTACAACTCCCAGCATGCCCGGACAGCCTACAGCAGGTTTTGCAAGGTACAGCAGGTTCCCTGCTATATACCATAAGCGTCTTCCTTTTATGATTCATTCTTGACCCTGACTTGCATAAAAACTGCATAAAAAAACTGAATATGGACCCCAGCCTGTAACCGCTGCTTCATTACAGCTTGGACTTTCACTTGAAACAACAGATCAAATATTTTTATTTTATACAGAAGTTTTGTCCTATATCATTTTTATTTTTACCCATTGTGTTTACAAATACACGCAATAAAGTAGCACTGACTAAAAAGAACCCAACAGCTATAAATTCAATAGCCTCATACCCAGTGACTTGCAATGATCTCAGCACAATAGTTCAACAGGGTGGCGGCATTGAGTTCTTCTGCTGTCTGGTAGAAGCGGATACAGTTCCTCGCATTCACCAGCGACATGACTCCCTTTTCACACCTGTCACAAAGACAAAAGATCCATGCCAACACACATCATATATCAGGAAAAGACAGATACAATAATGCCTGGGAGAAGCAGTATACCTTTCTCTCAGAAGCTGAAGCTGAAATCTGTTTGCAAGCTTCATCAACTCTGTTAAGTAGACATCGTCTTCCCGCAAGTCCAGCTCATCAGTATAGATCCAGCGAAGCATTGCCGTGGTCACCTCGGGGTCGGAATCTGAGAACAGATCAAACTTTTGTAACCAGTGGGAAGATTTATCAATTTTTTGTTTTACATCACAAAAGAGGCGTAAAAAAAAGTCACAAATTATGTTGCACGGAATGCACGCTATATATAATTCCTACAGAGATTCAGCTAAAGATCAGCTGTATTCAGGATCATAATCCCTGATCAGCAGAACAGAAAGGAGGATGAAGCAGAGACAGATCTTTAGCTCAGTGTTGTGAAGTAACTTGTCCTGCTGTGTGATTAGGACAGATTCTGTGTGTACTAATAGGACGGAGGCCATTTTATTTCTCCAAATGATTGCTCCTCAGACAAAACGAGCCATTATAACTAATGAAAGGTATTTGGGAAATTACTTATAATAAAGTAATATTTATGTATTTTCATTCTCTTAATTCCAGGAGAACCCCTTTAATGGGGAGGAGCCCTGTGAAGGTCAATGTTAAGGGGGCAGGCTGCTGTGCAGGGTACTGTTAGGGTGGTCACTTACGGCGGTGGGCCGCTGTGGAGGTCAGTGTTAGAGGCAGGGCTGTTGAGTCGGTAAGCCAAAGCCCCGACTCCAACTCCGACATTTCCCCCGACTCCAACTCCCTCATACATGGCGCATGTTTAAGTGACAACTTTACACAAATTTTGCATAAATCAATAGTACAGATATGTGATGACAAAAAGAGTTTGTAATATGTTTTACTAGATATCTTTATTCTGAACTTCCAGTATCAGGCTTTTCTCTGAGTACAGCTCACTAAGGGCTTGATGTATGAAAACTATATGAAATGAAAGGGGAGCTCTAATTGGTTTCTATGGGCAACAAAGAAACTTCTACACCTAGACAGTTTTCATACATAAGGCCATAGGTGTTTTGCATCAGCAACATATAGAAGCCATGAGAGCAGCTAACCTCTCCAAACATGAGCTCAGAGGAAAAGCAAACTAAAACATAAAGCAGTCAGAGAGAACACGCACTGGACAATTGATTTATGCACAGTTTATTGAAAGTTTAGATATTCTAAGAAGTACTTGCCTTAAAGGTGTTTTCTCAGCACACTGATTCACTGGCTGATAGGCAGTTTGCACTCACTCTGTCTCCTCAGGCCATGGGGGGTCTCCAGCAGTTATTAGCATATATAAACTTACTCTTACAGAGCAGGAGATTGTCATCTCTAACACAATTACAGGTAAAGTCATCCTTCTCAGTCCCCAACACATTTTGCTTACTGAGGTCACTCCTGCTCTCAGCCAATCAGATAACAGTCTTTCTGGTCTGCAGGTTACCATAGAAACCTGTGTGCAGTCAGAGACCTGCTGAACTGTCTATAGTTCATGACTGACCACTGTATTTAGAAAATGTCTTTTTTTAATTGTCCCTTTATGTTGAAAGCTAATCTTTGTAACTAGTGAGAAAACCCCTTTAATCCTCCAGCAGATCTGAGATGATTGCAGCCATTCTTTCCCAGTGCCTTTTTCCTCTGATCTGTAGCAGAGGAGCTTCACTTCTGAGCATCTACATAAAGGACAGCACACAGTCATCTCAACTGAAAGCCTAGATCTTTAGTTCAGGTATAGAACAGACATTTATAGGACATTTCATGTTCTTAAATTCTTAGGAAAATATATTCAGCACATACTGCAGTGAACTAAATGTACCAAATTATTATATATTTTAGGAGTCGGAGTCGGTTCATTTTATACTGACTCCAACTCCGACTCCACCAAAATGGTCACCGACTCCAACTCCACGACTCTGACTCCAACTCCACAGCCCTGGTTAGAGGGGTAGATCACTGTGAAGGGTCACTGTAAAGGGTGCTGGCCACTGTGGAGGTTAGTGTTAAGGGGGAGGGGTACTGTGGAGGTCAATGTTAATGGGGTGCTGTAAGGGTTATTGTTAAGGGGACAGTCACTGCTAAAGGGGCTGGGTGCAGGTCACTGTTAAGTGAACGGGCACTGTGGAGGTCACTAGTAAAGGGGTGGACCATGGTGCAGGTCACTGTTAAGGTGGCAGAGCACTGTAGGTGTTACTTTTAAGGGGGCGGGGCATTGTGAGGTGACACTGTTAAGGGGCAGCATACTTTCGAGGTCACTGTTAAGGGGGTGAGGTGCTGTGGATGACATTGTTAAGGGGGCGGGCCTCTGTGGAGGTCACAGTTAAGTGGGTGGGCGGCTATGAAGGTCAAAGTTAAGGGGGTGGGCTGCTGTGGAGGTCAACGTTAAGGGGAAGGGTGCTGTGGAGGGTCAGTATTAAGGGGACGGATTGCTGTGGAGAACACTGTTATGTGAGGGTCATAGTTAACAGGATGGGGCACTGTGGAGGTCTCTGTTAAACGGACAGGCTGCAGTGTAGGTCAAAGTTAAGGGTGTGCTGCTGTGGACATCACTATTAAGGGGGAGGGGTGCTGTAGAAGTCACTGTTATGGGGGACACATCTTTTAACCTCGCACACAAACATTAAATGAAATAGTGGAAATATACCCGTGAGAAGCGGGGTCATCCTGCTAGTCCTTTATAATCTGCAATCCAAAATATTTTTTTTCTTTTTTTTGCGCTTACCTGTAAAATACTTTTGAGTTCATGGAGGGAAACAGAAGACCATGGGTATAGCTGCTGCCACTAGGAGGTAACACTAAGCTAAAAAGTGTTAGCTCCTCCTTTCAGGTATACCCCTCCTGCAGACACTGAGCTAATCAGAAGAAGCCAACAGAAAACAATAGAAGAAAGAAAGCTGGAGATGGGTCAAAAGGAGGTGTCATAAGATAAAACACCAATAGGAGATGAGAAGAAAAAGAAGTCTGTGAAGACTGGCAATAGGCAGCCTGGGAAGGAGCGGTGCAGAAAGAACCGAGGAAAACCACTCAGTGAAACACCAATTGGAAGGAGGCTGACTGAACATAATGTCCTGGAAGGGACATCCAGATATTGAGGACCGCAGAACTGTTGTTGCAGCAAATCTCGTCTTCCATGGGGACAAAGAAGTAGGGATGCAAATGTGCAAATACCAGGAAGGGATATTTCCACATAGGAAAAACTAGCTTAAACTTGAAGGAATCCACTGACCAGCCCTGGAATGCCCTCTCAGGTAGATTATGAAAACATCTGTATAATGAACCACCATAAAGGAAAAAATGAAAGAATAGAGTCCGTCAAGAAAGTGACCAAGGTAGATGAAAAAACCACAACGGGAACAAATCAGTTGCAGTGACTTAAAACCATAAGAAAATGGGGAGTAGCCTGGTAGGAAAAGACAGTGCCTTTGGGGATCAATAATGTCCCTGTAGGCCATGCGGTCAAGAGGAGTGCATCATCAGAGTGTAGCCACACCAATATCAGACCCCGGAGAAAAAGGAAGACTGTAAGTGATGCTGGACCCAGGACAATATCATGACTGGCGTTGGCCAGGCAGGACAAACAGAGCAGAGAGAGAGCAACAGCACTGCGAAAGAATAGAGATGACAGGAGAAGAGGGAGATGACATATGCTCGTCAGGAATATCTATAGATGTCACCATGAGAACGCTAATGGAAGCATATCCAAAAGGTAAAGACTGCAGCATTTACAGCTGTTAAAAAAAGAATGAGAGAGGAGAGCATCCTCCTGACACTCCTCTGAAAAAAATTGCCTGGGCTGGGCAGACCTAACAGTAAGCTAGAGCAGAAATACGCTAACCCAAGGAACATGGATACTGGTCAAATAGACCAAACCGACATCTGGGGGGAGTGAAACTCCATCTTGTGGAAGGGAAAAAAATAGAGAGGGTGTTGCATCTCAGCAACAAATCAGCTGCTAACTGTGACAGCACATTTCCATCCTGTGAGAGGGAGTAATATAGGAGACTCACAGCATGTGAACTGAACAGGTATGTCCGCTACAGCAGGACGTCAGGGCAATTACACAATCTCATAAAAAGGGGGCAGTAATTGTTAACGTCAATGTCCCAATTGTGAAGGAAACAATACGGGAGACAAGTGCCATAGAAACGAGTATGTTATGACAGCTGAAGAACCCCAAACTAGAGAACACCAGAAGTGAGTCCTCAGTTACAGCGCTCCGTGCCATTGCAAATACCTGGTATGCTGATGGAAGCAATGCAGATGACCAGTGCCATCGGGAAAGAGAGGACTTATAGACACCAAGCCCAACCATAAAGACAACACTGTAGGAGCTACGGCATCCATTGGTAGCGTAAAATGAGCAGGAGATCCATCTGAGAAGAGTAGATACAATCACCCACCTAGGACCAGAGAGAAAGTTGCCCCTATAGCAGGGTGAGTGAAGTAGCAGCTACAGCATTCAATGCGAAGGCTGATAGTCTGCATGGCGCAGAGGTCAATGTGGTAGAAGCTACAGATCCAGTGCCCGTGGAAATGTGTCATGTCAGGAACAAGGTAGCGCAGTTGCCATTACTGCAATTAGGGTGAACAGAAATACTCTACCTGAGAAGGGGTCAGACAGTAGTAGCCATGGAATCTAGTGCTAGCTCAAATACTCCACCTGAGAAGGGGACAGAAAATAATAGCCACTGTATGTAGGGCCAGCGCAAATACTGCACCTGAGAAGGAGGCCATACAGAAGTAGCCACGGTATCTAGTGCTAGCATAGATACTGCACCTGAGAAGAAAGCAATACAGAAGTTGCCACGGCATCTAGTGCTAGCGTAAATACTCCACCCGAGTAATACGACAGGATGTACAGTATCCACTGGTTACTCCACCTGACACAGAAACCCGAGACGGCACACCGATGCCGGTAAAGAAAAGCAGCGTCCACCCCAGGAGAAATCGACTGCTGGGAACACACCAAGGAGGGAGGGAGGTGAGGTGGGGCGTGAGGAGAAGGTGCTGTAAGGGAAAAAAGAGGTTGTAACAACCTATTCCATTGTATTCCCTGAGAGAAAGAGGGAGCCAGCAGGGAACAGATTAACCCCATAGAATCCGGGCCAGGTACAGAGAGATGGTAGTTAGGGTTTTCCTGAGAGAGTCCTACCAACAGAACTTGTGGTTATGGTCGCAGTAAGTCTTAAAGGGAACCTGTCATCTCCGATACACCCCCTGAACTAGAGTAAGCGGTTTATAGTGTAAGAAATGCTGAATCCGAATATGTAAGTTTTATCTTCATACTCCCTTCCATTCTGACGCTGTGCTCCCACAAACCTGCAGTAAAATGCATTGAGAGGACTCGTCTTTGAGTCCTCTCCATTATGTGAGTGAGCACTGGAGTCCAGTGAGTGCATTTTACTGCAGGTTTGTGGGAGCACAGCGTCGGAATGGAAGTGAGTATGAAGATAACACTTACATAATCGGATTCAGCATCACTTACACTATACACCGCTTACTCTAGTTCAGGGGGTGTTTCGGAGATGACAGGATCCCTTTAAAGTGCACTCACTATTAGTTACATAGAGGAGAAATATCATTCTACAAGAGGGGGTGATGTAATCTATGGACAGCTGCTACTTCCTGCAAGTGGAGGGGTGTGGAGGATTTTGGCCTCCTTACAATTGTCCCCTGAAGATTCTCCAAGGGTTCCATATTTTCAGGAAGCTTTCATGTATCCTCTCTGTCCAGCTAATGAGCTCCTCGAAGTTCATCTAGTACCGTCTTTGCGCTCATTCTTCCAAAGAGGGGGGTGTTGATTGTAACTAATGGAGCGGGATCAGCGCCTTTGCCGCTGCCAACAGATGTGTAATAAGGTACTTTTAATACACTTTTCCCTCCCTAAAAAGCACATTTCGCTGTGCGCTTAAAATCTACTTCTCTGTACACCAATGACTTGTCAGCGGTGTACTGTGTACACATTTTATCAATGGGGCCGCAGCGCATGGAGTACGGGCCCCCGTTTATCAATGGGGCCCCCCAAGGTTTACTAAATGCTGGCATAGCACATGGGTACACTGTAACCATGTGCTATGCCAGGATTAGCTGAGAGGGCGGGCTGCTGCCTGTGTCTGGTTCGCTAAGCTAAGAGTCCTGCATGTCAGCGGTAGCAGTAGGAATTTTTAATGAAGACTATAAAGTTGCAGAATTTGGGATTTAGGAAGCAAATGAACAAAATAAAAACACCCAGAGGTGTCCTGAGTCATTAACACATTAATTAGTAAAAACTTTGCATATTAAGATAAAAGTAAAAAAAAAAATAAGAATGTATTCAAGAATTGACATTTGACATAACTTGTAACAAGGTTTTCCGGGAACTAAATGATGATCCTCTGAATAGATCATTAATATCTGATCATAGGGGTTCAGTTCCTGGTCTCCACCAATCAGGGGCCACAGTGTAGCCTCTTCATACTATACCAAACACAGAGCCATTCATAGTAAAGCAGCTGTGCTGGTTACTGCAGCTCAAAACCATTCACTTGGGAATCAGCAGGGAGCCATGAGTCCGACCCCAATGATCAGATATTGGCAACCTATCCTGAGCATAGGTCATCAGTATTTAAATCATGGGAAACCCCTTTAAGGTAGGAACATACAAAACAGAGAAAGAAAATGTAATGTTGTTGAGCAGAACTCAATCCTCACCTGACAGGTTTAGTTCTTTTGTAGATGCCAAGTTGGCCAGACTCCATGTCTCACTTCTGGCAGCCAACACAAACTTATGAGCGTTGATGCTCTGGTCTCCAACTTTTATCTTCAGGTCACTGAGGCACAGAAGTAAAGAAAGAATTAAGACTTGTGTGATCTCTTAATTTATTACAGTCTACCAAAAATACTCATCTCAGCACTGCTCAATATTTCATCCATTACCAGTCATGAGAACGGCATAGTATTTTCAGCACCTAAAAAGGTTTTCCCACCATACTAAGTGATGATATAGAAGAATATGCCATTTCTATTTGGTCGGGTGAAGTCTGACCACTGGAAACCCATCAATGCCTAGAACCAAGTGGCTGCTGAGTAACTGCTGTAAGTATTAATATACATGTTGGTATGCTTGTAAAAGCTATGGACACTTTGGGGGCATTTGTCTATTATTGCATTACACTCATTTTGGGCAAAAAAAAATCATTTTTCAATTGGTCGTAAATAAATTTTTTCAACAGTTTTTCCTCTACAGCTTTCATTTCCAGTGCACATGCAGACAGTTTTTTCTGCCTCCTAGTGAAGCTGTCAGAGAGCTGCTCTGACTGGTTGATCTATAACTTTTATCTGGAACTCCTGACAGCTCATAAACACTTATAAAATAAGACTGAAGCTATAAGGAGTGTCTGTGAGCAGTTAGGAAAGTACAGATAAGGGCTATAGATTTAGCACTGTGAAGAAGAAAGCAACAGTCTGCACATGTAATGAAAGTGAAAGCTGTAGAGGAAAAACAAGTGAAAAAATCATGTTTAGTCCCAAATCAGTAGAATGCAATGTTTAAAAATTGCCCTCAAAGATGTCCATAGCCTTTAACATTAGAATACATTTACTAGTTTACTTTTTATATTTAGTATGAGGAATAAAACATTCTAGAATTCAATTTTTTAAATAATACAACTGAGATTGTGTTTTATTCACCAACTGTAAGTAATGTACAAGTATCTCTACTACACTAAAAACTGTGGGGCAGATTTAAGACCAGTGTTTAATTTGCCAATAAGAACACGTTAGAGTGAACTACGCTAAATTTTAGGTACAAAAAATTAAAATGGCCAGTCACACAGTATACATAAACAGAAGCCGCGATTCACTCCAATATTAAGACAAAACCAGTTTGATAAATCAGGACCTTAAAGGGGTTTTTCGACATTCTGATATTGATAACCTATCTTCACGATAGGTCATCAATATCAGATGGGCAGAAGTTCGACTCCTGGCACCCCAACTGATAGGCTGTTTCAAAAGTTTGGAGTTCCAGTGAGCGCTGTTTCCTCTTTCCAGTGATAGCTAACCTCAGGCACTCCAGCTGTGGTGGAACTACGACTCCCAGCATGCTCCATTCATTTCTGTGGAGTTCTGAGAACAGCCAAGCAAGTGTGCATCTTGGGAGTTGTACGTAGTTTTACCACAGCTGGAGTGCCAGAGGTTCGCCATCACAGGGCTAGGTAAATCTCAATCCCATTCAAGTGAAGGGAGCTGAGCTACAATACCAAGCATGGCTGCTTTCTAATGGATGGTGCTGTGCTTGGTAAGCTGTGAGGAGGAGCACACAGTTGATTGATGGGAGTCCTGGGTGTTGGACCCCCACCGATTTGATATTGATGACCTATCCTGATAAGTCATCAATATCAGAACCTCGGAAAACCCCTTTAACCCGTTCGCTACCAGCGCCGTACATGTATGGCAATGGAGTGATGCGTTTCAAACAGCTGAGACCTGCAGCTAATTACCATGACCGGCAATAATGTTGATCACGGCAATTAAAGGCTTTAGATGTCTTGATCAAGTGAGATCACAGCATCTAAATGCGCAAAAACACAGACTCTTGTGCTTCCGGGCTTCCTACCGATGCCCTATGCAGCCAATTGAGGCATCGGTAGTTGCGCTGAACACTACAAGCCTCACTGACGAGGCTGATAGTGTTCATGCTGAAATTCTTATTTTGGCCACCAGATTAAAACATTTTTTTTTTTTCCAATACAGCGAATGGTGTAACGGAAAAAAGGGTCAAAATGGACGATTTGCTATTTTTCATTGCTTCTCTTAAAAAAAAATGTAATAAAATGTGATCAAAAAGTCACACGCACTCCAAAATGGTATCAATAAAAATTGTGGATTGTCCCGCAAAAAATGAGCCCCTAAACAGCTCAGTAGACATAAGTATAAAAAAAAGTTATGGGGGTTAGAAGATGGTGATGTAAAAAAAAAAATGTTTTTTTAAATCAAAGTTTAAATTTATTTTTACCCTATTTAGACATAAAAAACCCTATACATATGTGGTATCATTGTAATCATACTTATCCAGAGAATAAAGGGCATGGGTCAGTTCTGCTGCAAACGAAACGCCGTGGGAACAAAACCGTTGGAGGAATTGCGTTTTTTTTCAAATTCCACCCCATTTAGAATTTTTTACCGCTTCCCACTACATTTTATGCCATAATTAACGATGGCATTAAAAAGTACAACTTGTCCCGCAAAAAATAAGCCCTCATACAGCTACGTGAACGGAAATGTAAACACGTTATGGGCCAAGGAAGATATGGAAGAAAAATGAAAATGCAAAATCAAAAAAACCTCCGGTATCCTAAGGGTTAATGCCTCATAGAAGGCTCAGGACAATGCTTCCCATCCCACGTGCTTTACACTGCAGGTCTAATTTCTCAGACTGGATGAACCAAAGGCACATCAAGAAGTCAGTATACATATAATTGATTTTAGGTCAACTTCAACTATAGCCCATTGGGCTAGTGAGCAATAAAAGAGGTCATACCGGGACTTATAAAAAATACAGGACTGCATACAGTGGATGAATGAAATCAGCGGCAGGAATGCACCAAGCTACAGAGCAGGAAACCTGACCAGTGCAAAAATCTGGAAGGAGCCAGAAACTGCCCCCACCGCAGGGAAATGAGCTTTCCACTTCGTATCCTGTGATAAAAGCACACAGGAACTAACTTAGCAATAAATCTGTAGTTATACCGGTTAGTAGACTATCAAATTGTGCAAAACAGGCAGATTTTCTCAATGAAAGAACCCGGTCACATTGAAAGTTTCACTGGAAGAGTAAGTCATATGCTTATGATACATTGTGCAAGCCAGTGAGCTTCATACATACCTTATGCCAGGCAACTGAAAAGCAATGTATTTCTCTATGGGAAGGATGCTTTCTAGGTATCCACAATGTAGCTGACATCTCATACATGTAAAAATTATGTCCACGGTGATCACATGGCTTTTAGTTCTGATACAATACGCACAAACAGCCCAAATCCATCCACTGGAGAACCTGGGGCTGCAGAATCGGGTAATGGCAAGGACTTCAGCCTATGAAAATGTTTTGTTTTGACATACCACACAGCAGTTTCTGTGTGCAGTGGTTATCCACCTGTCTAAAAATGTGATTTATCGGACTTCCATTACAGCTTCTGTCATTCTAACAGCAAGAATATTGCTGCATGCTGTGCTATTCTTGCGATGAGACCCTTGATAAATGTTCTCAGTGCAGATGTGATCCCACATATCTGCTCAGCTATTTTGTATTTGAGAGGTATTCCAGTTATGAAAGTTATCCCCTATCCACAGAATAGGGAATAACTACTAGATGGTGGAGGTCCTACTGCTGATACCCTCAACGATCATGAGAATGGGGAACCGTGTAGCCCTCCGAAGTGAAAGGAGCGGCCGGTGGGGCATGTGTGCACTCGCTCCATTCATTTCTATGGAAGGTCCGGAGACAGATGAGCGGTGTATTCAGCAATCTCTGGAACTCCAAAAGAAATTAATGTAGCAGCTACGCACATTCCCCACCGCCCACCCTATTCATTTTGGGGGATGGGGTATAACTACTAGATCATTGAGAGGGTGTGGGGGTCTCATGATCAGTGAGGGACCAAACTGTAGGAGAGGACAAAGTTGCAGTGCTGTCATGGAGGGGGTTTAGAATGGTGAGTATATGGTTTTTCTTTTTAATTATTTTAATATATTTATTTTTTTTATTATTTTAATACTTATATGGACAACCCCTTTAATCCCCTAACTGTTTTGCCACAGTCCAGCTTCAGCAGTGGGAAAAGTAGCTACTTGGAGGGGGGAGGGCTGCTTTAGATGCTGCTACCTCCTGAATGGTAGCAGCTAGAAACATGGTCTCAGCTAGAAACAACTGGTCTTGTTTGAAAGCAAACATTCCAAACTTTCAGACAATACCAATATGACAGAAATATGTTCAGGACAGAGGAAGATATCACTGATAGAATTTGGGATGCTGTGAATGCAGCTGAAAGTGCAAGTAAAAACAGGTTTTACTTGCGATTATTCCCGACTTGATTTCTAAAAGTGATTTCTTCTCTGTCACTTGGACTTTAGCTGTCATTTTGGTCTTGTATGAAAGCCAGCTGGAATGCCAGCTTTCAAACAAGACCAGTTGCATGTTTCTAGCTGCTACAATTCAGGAGATTGCAGCATCTAAAGCAGCCCCCCCTCAAGTTAGCTACTTTTCACACTGCCTGAGCTTGACTCGGGCAAAACAGTTAGGTGGTTATTCATGCATACATCTGTAGTCCAGTCATTTGAGGGTTATCCCATGTACACAATGCCTGTCGGGTGATGCTGTGAAAAGCTTGCATCCGTGTTGTGGTTTCCATAAAGTGATGGATTCACTGCATATCATTCCTTATGCTGGAAAAATATTATTGCACTGAAATGAAAATTTTACCTTCAGAGATATCGAAATATGTGAGGAAAGCTCATGTAGAGATTCCAGTGCAGATGTGAACACTGTCTAATACAGTAATGTGAAGTTTATGTGCTGTCTAGAGCAAGTCACTATGAGGTATAATCGTTACATACATCTGGCCGGGTTGTGGTGCTGGCACACAATTCCATGGTGCCATCACTAGCTGAGCCCGCTCCCTCCTGACCCTGCTCCAGCTACTATGCAGGGACATGTGTTCAGTAAACACAATAATCACACTACGGGGAGACGCCGTTTTTAAGAGCATAACGCTGTATCACTAAGTGCGAAGTGCTAAGCTATTAATCTGAAGTGGCTACGAGCTAACAGGATGGGACTGCCAACACTCAATTCTACAAGATAAAATGTCTGCTTCCATCGCTGAGCAGCCATGCACACAAGGAAGTCACCATCAACGCCATGCTTCAGCTAAAGCACTATAAATCACATACCCACTGGACTATAGAGGCTGTGCCCCTTTCCACTGTCAAAATGGCCTTCAAATACTCCTGGTTTGGTCTCCAAATCCACACATGGCACTATAGCTGAATGCAGCAGATATGAAAACTTCTCCATTCAGAGTGTGAATAGGGTTTTGTAAAACTCCACTGAGGAAAGCACTGAGGAATATGGTGGCACTATATAAATAAATATTATTGATGGGCCCATGACCATTCTCAACGTGGCAGCTAATACAGTACATAGAAGGGATCAGCAACCTTCAGCACTCCAACTGTGGTGAAACTGACTCCCAGCATGCACACATGCTTAGCTCACTCCCATAGAAGTGAATGGAGCATGCTGGGAGTTGTAGCTTCACCACATCTGGAGTGCCGGAGGTTGCTGACCGCTGATAGCCATCTCTAATCATACTGTGGAGGAGGTCACTGCATGTAAATCCAGCACTCCAACACCAATGAACAAGAAGCCAGTAGTCTAAAAGGAGAGCTTCCTTCAAGATAACTTGCTGCTCCTCAGCGCGTGAAAAGGTACCTTTGGTCATGTGTCTTATTTTTTTGGGCTCAAAAGTTACAGATCTCCATAGAACAACACCATCCATTGAAATGAAAGAAACTGCAGTCAACAGTAGCTGTTATGAAAGAAAATCTTTTCAATGGAGGCCTTGGGGTACATCGCACAGGACGCATATGCTGGAGGATGGACCTTCGAGGAGTTATGTGCGAGTTTCACATTACCACCAAGGTGGAAGAGAATTTACGAAATCTTATCCACATGGTGCGAAAAAAAATCTGCAACGTGTCAATCTGTGATGCAGATTTCCACCAAGAATTTCACCTTTTGCAATGCACAGGATGAAATCCACAGCAAAACCCGCACCAGAATTGTGTCAAAATCAGCCCTGTGCGGCCATAGCTTTTAGGCAACCAAATTAGTTTGGATTTACATATTGGATTTGGCATTGATCTAATAGAGAATTATGAAATACAAAGCAGCTCCTCTCATCTTCCTTTAATTGATTTTCCTGGTTTATGACTATGTAAGTACATAGTGCAAGACTTGAAGAACCTTAATACCACACCTTGAAGCACAATAACCTCTTAAAGTCTTTCCCACTGCAAAATCTAGAAGAATTGTCCATTGTTTTCAAGAATTATTTGCCATACAGCACACCCCTTGCGGAACCAGATTCGTAGACATGGACTTAAAGGGAACCTGTCATCAACTTTATGCTGCCCATACTAACGGCAGAATGAAGTAGAGACAGGTGAGCTGATTTCAGCGGTCTGTCATTTATAAGTTAAAAGTAAGTGGTTGCTGAGAACCAACATCATAATCATTGAAGATTGTGCCTGGAAAAGAGTCACGGCCACCTGAGAAGAGTCCTGGTTATTCATAAATTCCTGCTCTCCCTGCCCACATGCTGATGACTGGCTTCTACCTAGTTTTCTCCCTTTCTTTCTAGTAGAGAACTGCCAGTTATCAGCAGATGGGCGGGGGGTGCAGGAGATTATGAATAACCATGACTCTTCTCAGGTAGATTTGACTCTTTTCAAGGCCTGGACTGCAATGATTATAAAGCTGGTTCTTGGCAACCATTTATTATTAGCTCAGGAGCGACACACCACTGAAATCAGCATTTCTGTCACTATTTTATGCTTCCCTCAGTGAGGTCAACATAAAGTTGATGACAGGTTCCCTTTAATGTGTGAAGATACTCTGCTGTCACCTGGACCTAGGTTCACCTCTAGGTATGGGTGCCAACAGAATGGGCAGAGAACAATAAGAATCTAAAGAAAAGAAGACATAGGCAGAGACAACACAGATAAGTAAGAAATCTCCCCCGTGTCTCACCTGTACTGCTCCTGTTGGTACAGCTGGGCGACAATTGCCAGGAGGCGGCTGATGAAGGACTCGTCGGAAGCCTCTTTATTCGTCTGGGCTGCTAGAAGGGTACATTTCTTTTCTGTTTCTGCCAGTTTCTGCTGTAGTTTGACATATTCCTGGCGTAGAAGCGCCAAGTGCTTCTGCAATTTGCCCACTTCCTCTAAAAGAAAATCAAAAGAAAACTCGCATGAAATAAGAAAGAAATGTGAACATTTTAAAAAGTACAATTCTTGCTTCTTTCTACAGGTAAAAACATGAAGATGTAATTCCATTAACCTGGCAAAAAAACTTGGGCCAAGGATGACAGCAATTATCGAGGATGAGCTGGGTGCCTAAATGTGCCACCAATCACCCAGCAAAGAAAAATACTTGTTTGTCGTGATGACATCTTTTACATGGTCCCTTAAATCAACACTAGCCCTGCAGATTGACAATACAGGGATCTGCAACCTTTGACACTACAGGTATTGTGAAACTACAACTCCCAGCATGCACACTCGCTCAGCTGTTCGTGTAAATCCCATAGAAGTAAAAGGAGGAGTCTGGGAGTTGTAGTTTCAGAACATCTGGAGTGCCGGAGGTTGCTGATCCCTGGTCTAGGGTAAAAAGAAATCTGCTTCTGGCAAACAATGATCATGGGGAGAAACAATCACAGTAGCGATCACTTATCCCCATACAAAGGAGATGATTGCTGCATGTAAATGCAACCAGGCAGTGACTGAGAACCAAGGGCTATGCACTGGCCCATGTAAGGGATCTTAAAGGGATATTGAAGCTTTAGACACCCTTTTAATTTTAGCCAGTACTGCACTGTATCCGACAGAGATTCCACGTTCCATGTACATATCCAAATGAAATCATGTACGCCGCTGCAGCCAACCGCTGGCCTCAGCAGCAATGTGTCACTTGGGGCCATGTCACCACTGAGGCCAATGTTCAGTTACCAAGTGTAAAAAGAAACAGAGCAAACATTGATCAATCCCATCATGTGATGACACAGACTTGTATCCTGTCGAAATAGTTATCAACCGTCCTTCTAAGGAAACGCTGTTAGTTCCTTGCAAGACTGTCTAGATTTCTTACTTTTATTGCATCATGCCTGTAACCGGTCTTACTCTTCAGGATGAACAGTATTAAGAGTGGGGAAAATATTAAAGAAATAGCGTTGTGTCCTCTCAATAACACCTTCAACTTTCACACGACCATATTAGTTTTGCGGTCTGCAAACAGTGGATCTGCAAAAGACAGTTACCGGCCGCGTGCACCCCGCACGTCCAGCTCTGTTGTAGACATGCCTATTTTTTTGCCAAGCCAAGGAACAGGCATATGGATGCGGACAGCGCACGGTATGCTGTCCGCATCTTTTGTGGCCCCGTAAAAATGACTGGGTCCACATCCGCGGACTAAAGCCATAGTCGTGTGCACGGAGCCTTATTGTGCAAACTTGCCATTCAGGATGCTGGGAAAGCCAGAAGACAGTGTACGAAGTTTCAACCAGCCACAGAGATGATGATGGCGTTATAGTCACAGAAGATATTCTAATTTTATGTAATTGTGAAAGAAAGGACTTTGTAATATTCAAGAAAACCAGCTAAGAACTGGTTAATTAAAGGACATTCCAGATTCTGTGACAAAGGTCTGTGCATTCAGCTGTGACAGGGACACCTTAAGACCCCGTGGTCCTCCTGACAATCTGCTGACCGGAGCAGACAGGTTAGGAGTCGGCTACACGGTGACATCTGCCACGTGACAGGAAGTCGAGTGACAAAGCTACAACTACATGGCGACATGTGTATTGTAACTTTTTGTCGCAGTAAGATTTTTTTTTGTAATGATAGGATAGGATAGGATAGTCAATAGTATCGCAATGTGACATATTGCGACTGTGACAGCCACAAAAAAATCCATCCATGTCACCGTGTAGCCGAACCCTTAGTGGAACGGGGACATGTATGAAAAGTGATACATTATTATTGCAGTAAACGGCAACGAATGGCGGTTTTAACAAGTCAACATTCAATTACATTTAGGGTACATTCACACAACCGTATTTTGGGTCCGCATCCGATACACATTTTTTTGCGTCGCACACAGCCCCATTCATTTCTATGGGGCCGCAAAAAAAAACACAGGCAGCAGACAGATCTCACCCGCGTGCTGTCCACAAATGATAGAATATGTCCTACTCTTGTCCTTTTTTTGCTGGTAAAAATAGGCATTTTTTTCAATGGGGCCCACAAAAAGTGCGGGATGCTAAAAGACCACATCCGTATTTTGAGGATCCAGAATTTTTAGACTGAAAAACGGAGGATATGGTTGTGTGAATTTACACTAACTAGTAAGACGTCTGTACTACAGGTATTCAAAATTAAAGGGGCTATCCAGGAATGTAAAATGATGACCTATGGGGAGCCGCCGTGCTCATAGGAGCTCTAGGGAGCGCAGCCGGCTCCCAGCATCTCTCCCAGGTATAGCACCATACATTGTATAGCAGTTGTGACTGGTATCGCAGCCCAGGACCAGTGACTTCAATGGTCCATATTGCCTCATTTACTGGCTCAAATCATCTTTCCATCACATTATACACTGCTTGTTTCCATGGTTACAGACCACCCTGCAATCCATCAGTGGTGGTCGTGCTTGCACTCTATAGGAAAAAGTATCAGCCTCTATGGTGGCCAGGACCATGGGAGAGCACATAAGCTAGTGCTTTTTCCTATACTGCACAAGCACAACCACCACTGATGGATTGCAGGGTGGTCTGTAACCGTGGAAACGAGCAGTGTATAATGTGATGGAAAAACGAATCCAGCCAGCAAAGGAAGCAATATGGACAATCATTAGTAATTGCCTTGATTTAACTTGGTCTACATGATAAATGCCATCTGCTAAAGTGACACAACCCCTTTAAAGAGTGTCAAGCGACGATTTAGGAAGTCGTTCGTGTTCAATCACTAAATATTTGTGTCGTTTGCTTGTTACTGCAATAGTTGACATTTTCGTCCCGAGAGCATTTACACTAACTGGCAGATTTCCGATTAGATGATGGGATGTGGCAGCGATTTAAAGGGAACCTGTCATCAACTTTATGTTGACCTCACTGAGTGCAGCATAAAATAGTGACAGAAATGCTGATTTCAGCAATGTGTCACTCATGAGCTAATAGTATGTGGTTGCTGAGAACCAGCATCATAATCATTGCAGCCCAGGCCTTGAAAAGAGTCAAATCTACCTGAGAAGAGTCATGGTTATTCCTAATCTCCTGCTCTCCCCGTCCATCTGCTGATGATTGGCAGTTCTCTCCTAGAGAGAACGGGAGAAAACTGGGTAGAAGCCTGTCAGTTATCCGCAGGAGGACAGGGAGAGCAGGAATTCATGAATAACCAGGACTCTTCTCAGGTGGCCGGGACTCTTTTCCAGGCCTAATCTGCAATGTTTGTTGGTTCTCGGCAACCACTTACTTTTAACTTATAAATGACAGACCCCTGAAATCAACTCACCTGTCACTACTTTATTCTGCCGTTAGTATGGGCAGCATAAAGTTGATGACGGGTTCGCTTTAAGATAATCTTCCAGTCAAGCAGATCTGTCCAATCTACAGAAACAAACAATTTATCCCTCGTCTTTCGATCACTGCAGGCTATTACGTGAGGATAACAGCTAAAAGGGGTTGTCTCACTTCAGTAAATGGCATTTATCATGTAGAGAAAGTTAATACAAGGCACTTACTAATGTATTTTTATTATCCATATTGCTTCCTTTGATGGTTGGATTCATTTTTCCATCACATTAAACACTGCTTGTTTCCATGGTTACGACCACCCTGCAATCCAGCAGAGGTGGCCATGATTGTACACTGTAGGAAAAGGGAGAGAGGGCGCATAGGCATTAACTGTATCCAACAGTGTGCAAACACGACCACTGCTTCTGGATTGCAGTGGTGGTCGTAACCATGGAAACGAGCAGTATATAATGTGATGGAAAAATGAATCCAGCCAGCAAAGGAGGCAATATGGATAATAACAATACATTAGTAAGTGGCTTGTATTAACCTTCTCTACATGATAAATGCCATTTACTGAAGTGAGACATCCTCTTTAAGTTCAAATGAAAAATTCAATCCATCAAATAGGCTGGTAACTTAAATTTACGAAAAATTTCTTTGTACACATGGACACATGCAATCACACTGAAAGGCTACACACCATATACTCATCCATTTATTACAGCACGGTATCATCACATATGATCAAAGTATGCTCCAAATTCTTACTAATATTGCTGACATGCTATTCTAAGACTTTTGCAAAGTTCCATCCATTTCTGCGGTATATTTCTTGGTTCACTGCTGAGAGGGCGGCACACTGACCCACCATACTGATAGGAAGCTGCTCTGCCCTCAAGATTCACACCTACAGTCTCTCCACAAAAAACCCTTGCAGACGGTCTCCTACTGAGGAATAATCTTGCTTGTGACACTCAGTAGATGGCGGTCTCTTACTCCCCTATAGTGAATAACAGTATTTAGGGATAAACAGAGGTTTTTGACCATTTTTTGTATCCTGCAATAGCTGCACCACAGGTCCCTGTATGTATTTCTATGGTCTAGGGCTCAATGGATTGCTGTGGAGAGCGGCTATCCAACCAAGGTTCAACGGGGCAAATTTACTAATGTAATTGTGCATTTCTGGGGCTTGATGTCACATTGGGAAGTTAGACACTTTCTATTACTTAGGGCTGGTCCAACAGTACACTGTTTACTGGGCCAAAAACCGCGCACGTCTTTGAGAAATCTGGAATATTTTAGGAGTCCACGTTCCGTTGTCTAGTCAGCTTACAAGTGCTTTACAAGGCGGAACCGTCTGTTCTTTTTTATGCAAATCAATAATAAATTTATATAAAATAATTTGTGCTAAAAGGACTGTAAGGACTTCGTAAATTAGGGCCCGCCAGTCTACGTTTATGCCATCTACATTTGCATTCCTGCCCCAATGTATTCTCATGGACTGTAGCTTACACACCATAGTGCAGTGTATACTTATGGACTGTAGGTTACACATCATAGTGCGGTGTATTCTCATGGACTGTAGGTTACACACCATAGTGCAGTGTATTCTTATGGACTGTAGCTCACACCATAGTGCGGTGTATTCTTATGGACTGTAGCTCACACACCATAGTGCGGTGTATTCTTATGGACTGTAGCTTACACACCATAGTGCGGTGTATTCTTATGGACTGTAGCTCACACACCATAGTGTGGTGTATTCTTATGGACTGTAGCTCACACACCATAGTGTGGTGTATTCTTATGGACTGTAGCTTACACACCATAGTGCGGTGTATTCTTATGGACTGTAGCTCACACACCATAGTGCGGTGTATTCTTATGGACTGTAGCTCACACACCATAGTGCGGTGTATTCTTATGGACTGTAGATTACACACCACAGTGCAGTGTATTCTTACAGACTGTAGCTCACACACCATAGTGCAGTGTATTCTTATGGACTGCAGCTTACACACCACAGTGGCGGTGTATTCTTATGGACTGTAGCTTACACACCACAGTGCAGTGTATTCTTATGGACTGTAGCTCACACACCATAGTGCGGTGTATTCTTATGGACTGTAGCTCACACACCATAGTGCGGTGTATTCTTATGGACTGTAGCTTACACACCACAGTGCAGTGTATTCTTATGGACTGTAGCTCACACACCATAGTGCGGTGTATTCTTATGGACTGTAGCTTACACACCACAGTGCAGTGTATTCTTATGGACTGTAGCTTACACACCACAGTGGGTTAATTCTTATGGACTGTAGCTCACACACCATAGTGCGGTGTATTCTTATGGACTGTAGCTTACACACCACAGTGCAGTGTATTCTTATGGACTGTAGCTCACACACCACAGTGCAGTGTATTCTTATGGACTGTAGCTTACACACCACAGTGGGTTAATTCTTATGGACTGTAGCTCACACACCATAGTGCGGTGTATTCTTATGGACTGTAGCTTACACACCACAGTGCAGTGTATTCTTATGGACTGTAGCTTACACACCATAGTGGGTTAATTCTTATGGACTGTAGCTCACACACCATAGTGCGGTGTATTCTTATGGACTGGAGCTTACACACCACAGTGTGGTGTATTCTTATGGACTGTAGCTCACACACCATAGTGTGGTGTATTCTTATGGACTATAGCTCACACACCATAGTGCAGTGTAGTCTTATGGACTGTAGCTTACACACCACAGTGCAGTGTATTCTTACGGACTGTAGCTTACACACCATAGTGCGGTGTATTCTTATGGACTGTAGCTTACACACCATAGTGCGGTGTATTCTTATGGACTGTAGCTCACACACCATAGTGCGGTGTATTCTTATGGACTGTAGCTTACACACCATAGTGTGGTGTATTCTTATGGACTGTAGCTTACACACCATAGTGTGGTGTATTCTTATGGACTGTAGCTCACACACCATAGTGTGGTGTATTCTTATGGACTATAGCTCACACACCATAGTGCAGTGTAGTCTTATGGACTGTAGATCACACACCATAGTGCAGTGTATTCTTATGGACTGTAGCTTACACACCACAGTGCAGTGTATTCTTACAGACTGTAACTTACACACCACAGTGCAGTGTATTCTTATGGACTGTAGCTCACACACCACAGTGCAGTGTATTCTTATGGACTGTAGCTCACACACCACAGTGCAGTGTATTCTTATGGACTGTAGCTCACACACCACAGTGCAGTGTATTCTTATGGACTGTAGCTCACACACCATAGTGCTTCTTATGGACTGCAGCTTACACACCATAGTGCAGTCTATTCTTATGGACTGTAGCTTACACACCATAGTGTAGTATATCCTTATGGACTGTAGATTACACACCACAGTGCAGTGTATTCTTACAGACTGTAGCTTACACACCATAGTGTAGTATATCCTTATGGACTGTAGATTACACACCACAGTGCAGTGTATTCTTATGGACTGTAGATTACACACCACAGTGCAGTGTATTCTTATGGACTGTGGCTTACACACCACAGTGCAGTGTATTCGTATGGACTGTAGCTTACACACCACAGTGCAGTGTATTCTTATGGACTGTAGCTTACACACCACAGTGCAGTGTATTCTTATGGACTGTAGCTCACACACCACAGTGCAGTGTATTCTTATGGACTGTAGATTACACACCACAGTGCAGTGTATTCTTACAGACTGTAACTTACACACCACAGTGCAGTGTATTCTTATGGACTGTAGCTCACACACCACAGTGCAGTGACTGTGTCCCTCCAGATAACGGTGTACTCCTCCCTGTGCAGCCTCACTGACATGCTCTGCACAGCGCCTACAGTCAGGCAGCCTGCACACACCTCCCTAAACTGACAGCACAGCGGCCGGGGTCACCTGACCGGCCTGCACACACCTGGACTTCCGCGGTAGCAGCAGCCTCATCTTTCACTAACCTGCCACCAACCCCCTGCCCCAACACCCCCCTGAGGTTCCCCCAGGGCCACTTCTTTACCTTCCGCCATGATGGATCCGCCCGGCTGGTATCGCGAGAACAGCGGATAGATGGGAAGTAACACGACCAGGCGGGGTGAGGTAGATCCCGGGGGATGTCAGACAGAGGAAACCCATTGACTCATTCGCTGCCTTTCTGTTTGACACGTCTAATGATGCCGGTGTACTCCATCTAGTGGTGAAATGGAGAAAATACCTCAAATCCATCTCATTCCTTTGGAGCATATGCGGGAGATTTATCAAACTGGTGTAAAGTAGTTTGGTAAAGTCTTAGTTGCCCATAGCAACCTTTCATTTTTCACAGCACACTGACCCATTCATTTCTATGGTGCCATGCACACGTCCATATTTTTGCGAATCTGTGTGGCCCTTTCACAAATTATAGGACATGTCCTACACTTCCCCATATATGTGGATGAGAAAAGTCCTTTCTTTTGATGGGGGTGAGAGAAATGTGGAAAGCGCAAAGATGATACCCGTATTTTGCGGATCCGTTTTTGTGCATGAAGCCTAAATACCATATGGAAATAACATTTTCAAGTATATAGGCAATAAACCTGAGTGCTGGGATAGATTGTTATCACTCTGAACTGTTTTGTCATCATAAATGGACCAGGCGCTGGTCACTTACTGCTTGACCCAAATGTTCCATACAACTATACGATATATGGGCACCAGCCATTTGCACTCTGTGTCACGGATGCAGACCCGTTGACTTGAATGGATCCATTATCCGCAAGATATGGAGCAGAGGCACAGATCAAAAGTCCACTGATGCATTACAAAGTACTTCTGTAGGATTTCGGTCCGTGCCACGGCACCGTAAAAAAATAGAACATGTCCTATTTTTTTGCGGTGCGGGCCGTCTCTTGCAGATCGCAAAAAGGCATGCATTGCGAACTGCTATTTGCAGTCTGCAGCAAAGGACACACGCTCATGTGCATGAGCCCTAATTGTTACATTGATGCAGGGGCCTTAGGCTTTATGCACACAGCCGTTGTTCAGAGAGCTTCCATGGGGTTTCTCTCCATGCCTCTGCACCGCTAAAAAAACGCACCGCAAAAAATCAGAACAGATCTGGATGTGTCCTCAACAGCCGCACAAATTGCGGTCCTGAATGCACGGAATAGCCGGTCAGTTATTGGGAGCCAAAACCAGGTGCGGGTCAAAAACACAGAACAAATGAAGTACAAATGAAATGAAATACAAATATTCCATTATACCTTATCTCTGTGTAGCTTCACTCCTGGTTTTGGCTCATAATCACTGACAAAACACTGATGTGTGAATAAAACCTTAAAGGGGTATTCCGGTAGGTACGATTCCACCGATCACAAGAACGGGGACCCCATACCCCTTGCAGGCCCCCTGATGCTCCCCTGAAATGACTGGGGCGGCTGGTCACACATGTCCGGTGCCGTTCCATTAATTTCTATGGAAGTTCCAGAGATTGTCGAGTACAGTGCTTGGCTATCTCCGGAACTTCCATAGAAATGAGTGGAGCGGCCAAGCGTCCTCTGGTCAATTTCGGGGAGCAACAAGGGGTCTTGCAGGGGGTACAGGGTCCCTGTTCTCATGATCAGTGGGGGTCTCAACGGTAGAATAGGGGATAACTTGTACCTACCGAAATACCCCTTTAACCCCTTAATGAACAATGACGTACTGTGTTAGTCATTGCCGACACCTAAGAAAGAGCAATCCCTTACTCTATATATATATATATATATATATATATATATATATATATACGATAAATGTAGATTGTAGGAGGGCAAAGATACCCCGTTTTGTCCCTCCTGAATGCCCCCGTTCCCTCAGTGTGGCAGGTAAAATAATATGGGATCATAAGCACCCTCTTTTAGATACGTGGTACCACTTATACATGACAATTATTACACCAGCGTACCCCTTTTCAGGTGCCTTTCAGTCAGAAAGAAAGTGGTATGTAGCACCATACGCCGCAATCAGAGGCCTACTCAAGCATTTTGTCAAACAAAAATTGCAGTCTCAGAAAATAAAGGGCCTTTGCAATGAGGATATCCTACTTGTAAAATTTTGAAACCAAATAGATGTCCTCATAATGACATCTATACACCCAGACAGCAGCAGCCCTGTTCCTGTACGCGGCACAAATACCACCATCTACAAACCTGTCTGCATACAGGATTACAATAAATATATGGGAGGCGTGGACCTTGCAGACCAAATGCTGTAGCCCTACAGTGTGGTCAGGAAATCCTGCATTTGGTATAAGAAACGTATAATTCTTTTGTCATGTTCTGAACAGCAGGGAACCAAAGAACATATCTTGGTTCCCAGGAAAAAATCATTAAAAATGTAGTATTTGGAGAGCAGTGGCAGGATAGCAGTGGGATAGTGGCATCTAGTGATGCCAGCAGAATTATCTCAGGGCAACATTTCCCATCAGTGCCCCCTACTGCAAAAGAAAGAAGAGCCCAAAACAGATGAAGAGCCTGTTACAAGAATGGGATACGGCGGGATATCATATATAAATGTGACACCTGTCCAGATAAGCCTAGACCAGTGATGTTTCACCACAGCTGGAGTGCCAGAGGTTAGACTACGACTCCCAACATGCTCCATTCATTTCTATGGAGTTCTGAGAACAGCCAAGTAAGTGTGCATCTTGGGAGTTGTAGTTTTACCACAGCTGGAGTGTAGGAGGTTAGCCATCACAGGCCTATGCTTTGCATTTAGCAGTGTTTCCGCATTTACAATACTTCCCTAGATTATTAATTTAATCAACTTACATTTTTTTTACTTTATGCACATTTGGCCATTTTGAATTCTTTACGCAATCCACTGTTTTTTAACACTCCACATTTCATTATATTATTATAGCAAATTATAATTTGGAAAATTAGACAAACTCTAAAATGTAAAAATAAATTCTCATTATACCCCTAGATGAATACTTTAGGGGGTGTAGTTTCCAAAATGGGGTTACTTTTTGGGGGTTTCCACTGTGGGGGGTCCTCAGGGTACCTTCAAATGTGACATAGCACCTGAAAATTATTCCAGGAAATCTGCCCTCTAAAAGCCATATCCTGCTCCATCTGTTCTAAGCTCTGCTGTGCGCCCATACAGCAGTCGACAACCACATATGGGGTGTTGTCGTGTGCAGGAGAAAATGGGTAACAAATTGTGGGGTGACTTCCTCCTGTTACCCCTTGTGACAATGAAAAACTTGGGCCTAAAGTGACATTTTCCAGTAAAATATGTGATGATTCTTTTTCACAGCCAAAGGTTTCTAAATTCTCTGAAAAGCATGTTGGGCCAAAGTGCTCACTACACCCCTTGAAAAATTCCTTGGGGAGTGTAGTTTCCAAAATGGGGTCACTTTTTGGGGATTTCCACTGTGGGGTACCTCAGGGTAACTTCAAATACGATCATGCTCCATCTGTCCTAAACTCTGCCATGCACCCCTACAGCAGTCGACAACCACATATGGAGTGTTTCTGTAAACTGCAGAATCACTGAGTAATAGATATTGAGTTTAGTTGAATGGAAAATCTGCCAAAACAAAGTATTCCATCTCCATTTTCATTTAATTCTTGTGGAACACCTAAAGCGTTAACAAAGTTTGTAAAATTGGTTTGGAATAACTTGAGGGGTGTAATTTCTAAAATGGGGTCATTTATAGGTGGTTTCTACTATGTACGCTCCACAAAGTGACTCCATAACTGAACTGGTCCTCAAAAAAGTGGGTTTTGGAAATTTTCTTAAAAATTTTAAGAATTGCTTCTAAAATTCTAAGCCTTCTAACATCCTAAAAAATTAAAATGACATTACGATGCAAACATAAAGTAGATATATGGAAAATGTAAAGTAATAACTATTTTGTGAGGTATCACTATCTGCCTTAAAAGCAGAGACATTTTCCAAATTTTCTGTAAATTTAGGATGTTTTTATAAATAAAAGTGGTTTATATCAACTCAAATTTATCACTAACATGAAGTACAGTGTGTTACAAGAAAACAATCTCAGAATGGCTTGGATAAATAATAGCAATCAAAAGTGGTACCTTGGAACCGAACCCGCGTTCAGGAAATGTTTTTTTTTACAGTAGAAATTAATTTATGAAGTTGTTAAGCAAAGTCTCCTTCTCTGTACAGTATTAGAACGAAGTTTTATGCGAATTGACTTCGGATGTTTCATCCGAAGTCGATTTGCTCATCCCTAGTTACTACCACATAAAGTGACACATGTCAGATTTCCAAAAATCAGCCTGGTCACAAAGGTGCAAAATGGCCTGGTCATTAAGGGGTTAAATTTTAAACAACAGCCAAAATTACCTTCTATTAGGACTATGCGGCCTGCTTCTAGTGATCCAAGTCCAACTGCAGCATAAAATGCAGGACTCCCAGCCAGACTTTCTCCAATATAATTTTATATAGGTTGGTACCCATACTGGAGAAAATGGTTTGTGACCTTTAGGGCTCATGCACATGAAAGTATTTTTTGTCCGCATCTTAGGGTGCATTCACATCACCGTTAGGGCTTCCGTTCAGGCTTTCCGTTATAACATCGTTATAACGGAAAGAAACGGAATCCCTAGGACGGACATCAAAACGGACACCTTTAAGAGGCATTCCGTTTTGATCCGTCATAATAGAAGCCTATGGCCCTGCATAACGGATCCGTCTGGATGCAGTTATGCTGGACGGAAAACAAAGTCCTGTCGACAGGACTTTGTTTTCCGTCCAGCATAACGGCATCCAGATGGATCCGTTATGCAGGGCCATAGGCTTCTATTATGACGGATCAAAACGGAATGCCTCTTAAAGGTGTCCGTTTTGATGTCCGTCCTAGGGATTCCGTTTCTTTCCGTTATAACGATGTTATAACGGAAAGCCTGAACGGAAGCCCTAACGGTGATGTGAATGCACCCTTATCCGGATTTTTTGAAGGTCAGATGTGGACCCATTTATTTCAATGATGCTGCAAAAGATGTGGACAGCACTTCACATGCTGTCTGCATCCATATGTCCGTTCCATGACTTCCGCAAAAATATAGAACATGTCCTATTCTTGTCTGCATTACATACAAGGCTAGGACTGTTCTATTATGGGCCAGACGTTCTGTAAAAGGCGGAACACACACAGCCAGTATCTGTGTTTTTTGTGGATCTGCAACTCACGGACTGCAAAGCAGGCAACAGTCATGTGCATGTGTCCTTAGGGGTAGGTTTATACCTACGTTTAACTGATCAGGCAGAGAATAGCCTGCCGGAGTTCATCAGATCCGGCCCTACCAGATACTGTCATTCATTGCCGGACCCCATCGACTATAATGGGATACGGTCGCTTTCCGGCATAAGCATAGTTGCCATAGTTGATTTTCAAAGGCAGTTGCTGCAAATTTGGGCTGTCCCGGGCTAAAAATTGGCAGTGCTAATGATAACCTCACCCATAAGTGGGCATGTCAGGGTGTTCCCATGGGCAGGGTTTTGGATACTGCAGTTTTACCAACCTAAACGTTGGTAAGTGTTAAAGGAACTATTAATTAATAATATTTTGTGGAATATTATCAATTAATATTCATAAATAGGCGTAGCCGGCTCTCGCTAGCACCGCCTATTTATTTCCTTTACTGAAGTCCGTTCCCTGCACTATGTGTACTGAACTGTACTATGGCGGCTACACAAAAGACAATGTAAACGGTACTTTAAATAATAAAAAGGATTTATTACAAAATAACATGTTTATGGTCTAATATTTAGACTATATCTATGTATATTTATATTGGTGTATATAAATATATATACATATAGCCGCACAACAATACAATAACACAACCTCAGTGTAAAAACTCAACTACACTGCACAATCCCACTTAATTCCACCCACAATACTAACTAAACACATACACTCACACAGAAATACAGCAGTACCCTCCCAAGCCTACTACTAGCTGTCCCTAAAAGTGGTTATAGGGGTTATAGGGGAATGCAAGGGGTTATCTGCAGTGATAAGGCACTGCAGGGGTCAGGAGTTTGGGGTAACAGGGAGTTCCAGGGGTACTTAGCCAGTCTCTGTTTCTGGAGGGCCTGCTTGGCTTCCTTCCTCTGTGGTGATGAGTCCCCTCTGCCTGTGCTGGTCAAAGCTCCTCTTCTTGTGGTGGTCAAAGCTCCTCCCAGTCCCCCAAATGCTGGAGTAGTGGGGGTAAGGTGGCTTTCCATATGGCAGAGGTGTGGATGGCCCATGCTATAAAAACAGGTTTAGCAAGTCACCAACTGCTTGATTGGGGTCTCCACACAAAGGGTCTAGATACCGATCATGTGTGATAAACCTTCACAATGCAAGCAATGGAGGCCAACACCCATGTTCATAGCAAGCCTTGCTGTGAACAGCTGATACCAGAGGTGTGTGACAAAGGGTAGATGATCTTATCAATCCTCTGTCCTTTGATGTGCCTGAGACTGTCATCAGGGTGGCGTCTCCCTCCTGCAAGTGCGCTGGTATGTGCCTCCAGGGGGATGCAGGGTGGAGGGGCATATATACATGTATCTATATACATTAGGAGCAACTGGGGGCACAATATAATATATATAGGGGGCATCATATGCATCAGAGGGCACATCTGGAGACCCACAGATACATATATAGAAGGCCCATATATAGATATACATGTATATGCATGCCTCATTAAGGGGGCATGCATGCATATACATATACACACATACATACCAGCACTTCCTTCTACAGTAAGTATGCATAAGTGATAGAAAAGAACAGTTTTCATCTGGCTGAAAGCTTCCATTTCACTGGAACGCGGTCAGGAGGGGACAATCAGTATCAATGGTCAGTATCAGGATGGGACAACCCCTTTTTAAATAAAAAAAAAAAAGTCCATCATGCATGTTATACAATATGAGCTGCTTGCCTTGTAGCTTTGTTGCTCATGGTCAGCACTTGGTACAGCAGAATTTATACACGCACACGATCGTATGTATTTGCAGACCGCAAAACAAAATGGATCTGCAAAATATGGATGACGTCCATGTAGTTGACTAAGGACTAGAGGACATCTAATTGACTAATACAAAATTTAAAACCTAAACATAAGTCTATTGGTCTTTTTAAAACTAAACAGATATAAAATGTGGAGGGAAAATTCTTCTGTGTAGACCTAGGTGACGTGCAATAGTCACCTTTACTGTAAACAGAAGCTCCTCTGAACAGAAAATGTTATCCATTGTTCTGACGGTCAGGGAGTCTCTGCTGGCCTAGAAAACCCTGAGGTCTACATGTTTGCATTTGATTTAAACAAAAGGACCTTTATCTTTCCAATCTAACCTCTAGACATCACCTAGAAGTTGTAAATGTACTCCAATGTTAGATCAATGTAATAGCCATGTGTGAATAGATAAAAATATATAGTATACCAACAGGCAGAAATTGTGACATAAGTCTGGTGGCTTTAGACTAACAAATCCACAGCATGCCCGGTTTGACAAATGCTATTGGTTTTCACCGTTTTTTTTTTTCACATTTATTGAAATAAGTGAAAGCTGTGGATAAATCCCACCAAAGTACACATTTAAACATACGTGTTTTTCTTGGCTGGTTAAATGATGTATAGACCGGCCCAAAAAGGCACATGTGGCAGCGGAAACCACAATACAACCATAGCATGTGACCACAACCTTCGAATATTGTTTTCCAGCATCTCACTATTTGGTCATCCTTTCCAGCACTTGGACGACTTTGTATTATTGGTTCGGCCTGCTAGAATAAAAAGGAAGCCATTTGAGATTTTTTTTATTTTTTATGAAAAGGATGTCAGTAAATTCAGATGTTCATAAATATTGCCAGGGAAGACACAATAAACTACCACAGATGCCCACTTTTTATGTGATGGCATCTAGACTTTGTTGCAAAATGTGCTTTGACACAGTTCTAGCACATAATGGCCCATCAAGTTTTAGACCTATTGCAAATGTTGCAATGAATCCACTGTGCCTACTACTAAGAGCACAGTGCTCTCTGAAACAGCTAATCACGGGGGGTCATGGGTGTCGGACCCCCACCAATCAGATACAGATGATCTATCCAGAGGACAGGTCATCAGTAGAAGGCCTCTAGGTCTCTGAGCAATAAGGATTGTGTCCAGATCTGTTCAGGGAAAAACTGATGGTTTTGAAGGCAAGTTGAATCAGTTTTTTCTTTGATTGCATTCAGTGGTTTCGGTTTATCCAGATTATATCCGGACTGCATGTGTTTTTCACTCACGTGAAGAAAAACTGAAGAATAACAATCTAGGTCTACTAACAACCATTAGTGAAACACAGTGCATCTGGGTGCCTTCCTTTTTTTCACACAGTCCCCATTCACTTCTATGGGGCCAGAGCTGTGTGAAAAACAGACAATATAGAACATGTCGCAAATTTTCCTGAACGCAAAGATGATGCAGAAAAAAACTCATGTTTGCTACACACATCGCATCCAGATGGAAAATTTGCTTGTGTGAAAGAGGCCTTAGTCTCAGAAAACCCTGTATAAGAATATAAGAAAAGGGACAGCAGAAAATGTTAGTACAGAATCATGCATATAAATGGAGGTTTACAAAAACTACTGACAATGTGGGGAATAAAAATAAAATTGGAGAATTTTATTAATTTTTTAATTAATGAATGCCACTTGTTGACATGGAAAATATATGGCTATAACAGATCTGTGCTTCACTCTTTCAGTAATGAGACCGACTATACCGAATATAAACTGATTTACAATGGTCAGAAGTAGTAACACGATCTAAGCACTGCTATACACACAGGTCCTCCCATGGTGTTGGACCTTGGCACCTCTGCTCCTTCATGGAAATGTTTAGCCAAGTCATCTTACACTTATTAATCCCAAGTAGCAGATTTACCATTAAGCGTCTTCAAGGGAATGTAATCAGCATTTTTCCTATCACACACACATGCCATGCATAAGGCTCCTTTCCCACGAGAGAGTTTTCTACGCGGGTGCAATGCGTGACGTGAGCGCATTTTTTTTCATGCATCAGTTCTGCGTTGCGTGAAAAACACAGCATGTTCTATATTCTGCGTTTTTCACGCAGTCCTGGTCCCATAGAAGTGAATGGGGCTTCAGTGAAAAACGCATTGCATCCGGATGCAATGCGTTTTTTAAGGATGGTTGCTAAGGCTACTTTCACACTGGCGGCAGGCCTGATCCGGCAGGTGAAGGGTGCTGCCGGATCAGGCCTGCCGCAGTGACATGTGTGGAGCCGGAACCGCGCTCCGGCCCCACACATGTCACACAGTATATACATACACATAAACATACACACACATATAGACATACAAACACACATACATACTTACATGCTCCCCGGCAGGTCTTCGGAGCGTCAGAGGGACAGGATGGCTCACACAGGTCACGATTCCCCACAGCGCCCTCTGCTGGGCGCCTGGTGGAATCGTCATCTGTGCGCGGCGTCCTGTCCCTCTGACGCTCCGAAGACCTGCCGGGGTGCATGTAAGTATGTATGTGTGTTTGTTTGTATGTCTATATGTGTGTGTATGTTTATGTTTATGTATGTGTCTATGTGTAGCCGGATCCGTAATGGACTCCATTGAAAGTCAATGGAGGGCGGATCCGGTTACCATTATGGTCACACCAGACGGATCCACCCCCATTGACTTGCATTGGGGGTCATTCCGGATCCGTCTTGGTGCGGATGCCTGGACCGGAGAGCAAACCGCAGCATGCTGCGGTTTGTTCTCCGGTCTGAAGACGGAACGGAATGCTTTCAGGAGCATTCCGTTGTCTTCAGTTCAGTTTTGTCCCCATTGACAATGAATGGGGACAAACCTGAAGCGTTTTTTTCCGGTATTGAGCCCCTATGACGGAACTCAATACCGGAATTTTAAAACGCTAGTGTGAAAGTAGCCTAAGAGATGTTGTTTGTAAACCTTCAGTTTTTTTTATCACGCACGTGAAAAACACATCAAAACGCATTGTACCTGCGCTGAAAAAAACTGAACAAGTGAACACAATCACAGACAAAACTGATTGAACTTGCTTGCAAAATGGTGCAAGTTTCACTGAACGCATCCGGAGCCAATCCGTATAGTTCATGTGAACAAAGCCTTAAAGGGTTATTCTCATTTTAGACAATGGGGGCATATCGCTAGGATATGCCCCCATTGTCTTATAGGTGCGGGTCCCACCGCTGGGACCCGCACCTATATCCAGAACAGAGCCCCCGAACTGAATGAGGGCGCACTGCGCATGCGCAGCCGCCCTCCATTCATTTCTATGGGGCCGCTGAAAATAGCCGAGCGCCGGCTCGGCTACTTCCGTCGGCTCCATAGAAATGAATGGGAGCGCACATTCATTTCTATGAGAGCAGCGGGGAGCTGCGCCCGGTGGTGGCCGGACCCCCGGAAACCCAGGGTCCTCCAGGCGCAGCGCTCCCCGCTCCGTTCTGGATATAGGTGCGGGTCCCAGCGGTGGGACCCGCACCTATAAGACAATGGGAGCATATCCTAGCGATATGCCCCCATTGTCTAAGATGAGAATACCCCTTTAAAGGGCTTCTCCTCTTTGGAAAATTAGAACTTTCCTCCTGGGACTCCAGTGATCAGTAGTAATCTGTTGGGAGATGTGGCAGTGAGTGTTCGGCGTTCCTGGTTTCATTGAGAAAATAAAACATTACATAGTGCCCTATGGGATTTTTTTTTTTTCAATTTCACCCCACAAAGAATGTTTCCTGTTTTCCAATACAAGCTATGGTAAATCAAATGGAGCCATTAAAAATAAACTTGTCCTGAAAAAATAAGCCATCATATGGCTATGTGAATGGAAATACAGTATAAAAAGTTATGGCACTTGGAAAGGGGGGGGGGGGAGGAAAAAAAAAAAAGAAAATTGGCTCTCCTTAAGAGGTTAAAACTTGTCTCTTACCATATGTGTTAATTGTCTGCAGTCGGACCTCCACTGATCATGAGGTTAGGATAATTTGTCTCCCCGCCTCCATAAGAATGGAGCAGTAGGCGAGTATGTGCGTTGTCACTGAATTAATCTCTGTGGAACTGATGGAAATAACTAAGTGCTGTCCTCGATCATCTCCAGCAATCCCATATAGAATGAATGGAGCCGAAAGACACCTGCTGACTGTCTCTTTAGAGGGTAATATCTTGATTGAAGAGATGGTCAAAGAAGCAGTTCTAGAATGGTTTTTATGTAAAATACAATTACGGCTCCACACAATGAATACCGTTTTGATGATCTTTAAGTTTGTTCTTCTATAACTACAAGCACCACACTTCATAATCACAGTGATACATTTTAATGTATGAATTGGATTAATTAAAACTCCATTTACTCCTATGCACAAGTCTTATTTTACTGTAACGTTTCAATGATGAACAAATCAATTACTGTAATTTGCACTTACAGTGGCCAGGGCTACTGCTACTTTTTGTGCCAAAAGGAGTATTGAAAAAGTTGCATGTACCCCAAAATGGTACTAATGAAAATGTCAACTCATCCTTCAAAAAAGGAGCCCTCATACATGACTATAAGAAAAAAAAAGCACTGAGAAAAGGGTGACACAAACATGTTTTTTTTTTTCAAATTTTCTTTTTCAAAAATGCTTTTATTGTGTAAAAGTACCAAAACTTAAAAACACCTACATTAAATAGTTATCTATGTAATTGTACAGATTAGCAGAATAAAGATAATGTCATTTTTTGCACATGGTGCACACCGGAAAAACCAAACTCAAAAAGCTAAATAAAAAGTGATCAAAAAGTCCTATGTACCTCAAAATAGTACCTATGATAATGGTAACTCATCCTCCAAAAAGGAAGCCCTCACACAGCTCCATTAAAAGAAAAAATTGGTTCTCAGAAATTAACTGTACTGGTACCTCAGAGGCTATTAAATAGCAACTTGGTGCCCATAAACCAATCCATCAAAATCTGCCCTGCAAAAGTCAAAAGGTGGTCTTTCCCTTTTGAACCCTGCAGGGTACCCAAACAGCACTTTACATCCATTTTAATGACATTTACGTACCCAATAAAACCTGCCTAACAATTTTACGGGTGTGGTGTCTCAGATGGCACAACATACTGGGCACTGAAATGCTATATCTGTGAAAATTTTTATTTTGCACCACCCCCTTTTCATTCTTTTCTGCAAAATACCTGTGGTGTTAAAATGCTCACTCCACCCCTTGATAAATACAGTGATGGGCAAGGTTTCCAAAATGGAGTCATTTATTGTGGGTTTCCACTGTACAGGTACCTCAGGGTCTCTGCAAACGTGATGCAGCGCACAAAAAACATTCCAGCAAAATCCACACTCCAAAAACCAAATGGCGCTTCTTCCCTTCTAAACCGTGCTGTGTGCCCATGCAGCAGCTTACCTCCACATTGTAATTTCTGTACCAGTAGTACCTATCAATTTTAAAAATGTGGTGCAAGTCTCAGATGGCACCAGCTGAGCACAGCATATTGAGCACTGAAACATCATATCTTGGAAAAATTGCAATTTTTATTTCACACGTTACGCTGCGCATTAATTTTGGCAAAATACCTGTGGCATCAAAATTCTCACTACACCCCTTAATACTTTAGAGGGGTGGTTTCAAAAATGGGTTCACTTTTTTGGGGGTCTCATTTATTTCACCCCAGAGCCTCTACGTTTGGCAGCACAAGCTGTGTAAATCACCACATTATTATTGGGCCTCAAAATGCATGTGGTGCTCTTTTACTCTTGAGCCCTCTGATATGTTCAGGAAAAGGATTAGGGCCACGTGTACATTGTTTCTAACACCAGGAAGAACAGCATAAGAGGGCTTTCTTTTCACACTGGCACACAATGGGCACAACATATTGGGCACTGAAATGGCATATCTATGAAAAATTGCAATTTTCACTTTCCACCATCTGCTGTGCATTAATTTTTACAATGCTCTCTACACCCTTTGGTAAATTCTGTGAGGGTGTGGTTTCTAAAATGGGATCACTTCTTGAGAGTTAACTTTTTATATTACTTCACCTCAAAGCCTCTGCAGTTATACTACATACAAAACTAGTGTACTGGTACCTTAGGGGCTCTGCAAATGTAACATAGCACCCAAGACCCTTTCCAGCAAAATGATGCTTCTTCCCCTCTGAGCCCTGCCTTGTGGCCATACAGCAGTTTACGACCACATATGGCAGGCATGGCCAACCTGCAGCTCTCCAACTGTTGTAAAACTACACCTCCCACTATTCCCTGCTATAGGTAGTCTGGGCATACTGGAAGTTGTAGTTTTGCAACAGCTGGAGAGCCTCAGGTTGGCCATCCCTGACATATGGGGTGTTTCTGTAAACTGCATCAGGGTAATAAATATTGAGCTTTGTTTTGCTATTAAACCTGTGTTACAGGAATAAATTGATTAAAATGGAAAATGTGCAAAAGAAATAAAACATTTTAAATTTCATTATGCAGTAATTGTTTTGGAACATCTAAAGGATTAACGTTTCGAAAAAACAGTTTGGAATAATTTGAGGAGGTGTAGTTTTTAAAATGGGGCCATTTATGGGTGTTTTTTTTGTTATGTGGGCCGTTCAAAGTCGCTCTTGAACTGATCCTTAAAGGATATGTACATCTTTGGGGCAATTTTTTTTTGTCATTGCACTGTACTCCTTTTGAGCTAAAAATATATATTTTTAAATTGGTCTTTATTAAAAAAACATGACATCCTTTTTTCTGTACAGAGCTGAGATGCTCTAGTAGCACACTTTGGATTTTCTGTCTTTTCCATCAGACCAGGAGCTAACCGCTCTCTGCCCTCAAAGACTCATTATAGCTCAGTTTTTATTAGAGATCAGCAAATTTCATATTTTGAAATTCGTTCACGCTTCGTTTGGTGGTAAAAAGTGAATTGTGTTTTCTGTTACCAAGGACCACAACGCAATTCTATGACGGAATGCCTTTAGAGGCTTCTGTTATTCATTCCGTCATAATAGAAGCCTATGGGCTGCAAAATAGACTTCTATTATGACGAAATGAATAGCGGAATGCCTCTAAAGGCATTATGGTCCGTGGTAACGGAATCCATAACGCAATTCACCTTTTACCAGTAAACGATTTGCAAACGAATTTCATAACCGGAAATTCGCTCATATCTAGTTCTTATCTCTCAGTAGTTTAGAGAGAAGGTTTTAGATGACTGGCACAAAGTGAAAGTGAAAGTACCAGTCACACAGCAGGAAGACAGTTAACCCTTTATGATACAACAGCTCAATATTTTTTTAAAAAAATGATTTTTCACCAAAAGTGAGTAAAAGGAAATCATTAAAAAAAAGGTATACATAGCATTTAAAGTCAGTTCTTGAAAATTTGAAACATGGCATCCAAAATTCTAATCCCAAAAAATTAAAATGACATTTACAAAACAATGCTAACAAAGTAGACATGGTGTATGTTAATTAGTAACCAATTTGTGTAGTGTTACAATTGGGTTGAAAAGCAAAGAAATTCAAATTTCGAAAATTGCTAAGGCTACTTTCACACTAGCGTCAGCAGGATCTGTTTGTGAGATCCGTTCCAGGGTCTCACAAACGGTCCTGAACTGATCCGTTTGCCCCTAATGCATTCTGAATGGATAAGGATCCGTTTAGAATGCATCAGTTTGCCTCCATTCCGCCTCCATTCCGCTCTGGAGGCGGACACCAAAACACTGCATGCAGCGTTTTGGTGTCCGCTTGACCGAGCGGAATGGAGGCGGATCCGTCTCCACTCCATTGCAAGTCAATGGGAGGGGATCCGTTTGCTAATGTACAATAGCAAACGGATCAGTTCCCTATGTAACTTTCAATGGAGATCAGAACTGATCCGTTTTGCCTATGTAAAAGATAGGCAAAGCGGATCCGTTCTGAACGGATGCAAACAAATGCATTATAGGAACGGATCCGTTTGTGAGCGCCTGCACGGATCTCACAAACAGATCCGTCCTAACGCTGGTGTGAAAGTAGCCTTATTTTTTCAAATTTTCTGTCAATTTTATATTTTTTTGTATAAAGGTAAAACCGAACCCAAATTTACCACTAACATGAAGTACAATCTGTCACAAAAATTTTTTTTATTGCTTAGATAAGTAAAAACCTTTTAAAGTTATTACCACAAAAAGTGACATGTCAGATTTGCAAAACAAGGCTGTGTCTGGAAAAGGCTAAAGGTGTTTTGCAGGATTACTGTTAACAGATCTGCTCATGTAGTTGCTTACCTCATGTACATCTTCCCCATGCTTTTCTTTTTTAATTCGGACTCTCCTGAACAATTTTCACCATGTAAACAAATCACTCTGGTTTATATCCTGAATGTAGCACTTCCTGTTGCTGTATTCAACCAAACCCATGATGCACTTCTCCTTCCTCCCAACCAGCTAGCTAGCTACATAGACACTCCCCTATTCCTACCTCTGTATTGACATAACCTAGGAAATATGAAAGAGCTGAATGGACATGGTCATGTGACCACAGCCCAGAACAGAAGATAAGAGCCATAAAGGTAAAAAATACATTACAACATTACTGCTACCTTCATAAATTATTACTTTAAAGGATGTTGATGCAAATCTGAAAACCCATTTAAAATGTTAAATTAATAGTACGAGAAAATCTTTAACTGCTTCCAATTCTGTTACTGCTTACAAAAACTGTGGTCTGCACAGGAGATTTGTCAACTGAAGCCTGTAAATCCACTCATTCTAAAGGCTCATGCACACAAACGTGTGCTGGCTGGGCCCGTATTGCAGCCTGCAAACAAGGTCTGCAATATACGGGCCCCGATGTGTTTGCACCACATCACGAATGCGGACCTATTCAATTGAATGGGTCTGCAATCTGGATGGTGCAGTGCGCAACCACAGAACCCCACAGACGAACTACGGAGTGCTTTTATGGGGTTTCTGTCCGTGCCTCCTCACCGCAAAAAAGTAGTGCATGCGCTACTTTTTGTGGTGCGGGACGTCTGATGTGGATGGCGGACCCTATTCAAGTGAATGAATCCGCATACGGTGCCCTACGGTCGGTGCATGTGCATTGAGCCCTGCAATTTGCGGTCCACAGCACAGGCCCAGCCAGCACACATTCATGTGCATGAGCCCTAAGAAACGTTGTATCTAGAGTTGAGTGAACGTGCTCGTAACGAGCACTGTACTGCTCGGATCCCCTGCGCTTGAATGGCCACAGGCATCCGGATCCGTCGTCACCTGACTGTAAGTCAATAAGGACGGATCCGTTTGGTATGACACCCAAACGGATCCGTCCCCACTGACTTGCAGTCGGGTGAGGAGGACGGATACGGATGGCTGCGCCCATGCGAGCGCAGGGGATCCGAGCGCTACAGTGCTCGTTACGAGCACGTTCGCTCAACTCTAGTTGTATCCTTTCAGTTAAAGAAGAACTCCAACAAAAATTTTATTCCATGTCCTGCTAGAAATGTACATGATATAGTCTGTGGTGAATGTCATTTTCTTACCAGTGTCTGAATTTTTGACTTCTATCATCCTGAAGTTTATCTGTGTCATGTGACCAGCAATTAGACCCATCAACTCACACAGAGACTTGTGTGGACAGGAAGTCTATATCTCTATGTATTCCTATGAGACTGAAAGTGAGGCTCCCATAGGAATGAATAGAGCAGTTACTGGCTTTCTGTCCTGGGTCAGTTGGAGGTCAGGGAGTTGGTCACATGACCCAGCTACAATAAGAAGAGAGGTTTTTACTCACAAACAGTCACTGATAAGAAAATGACAATCACTACAGATTATATCATGCACCTTTCTAACAGGTCAGAGAATACATTTTTTTGCGGGAGTTCTTCTTTAAGCTTGGTTGCTTTGATCCCGACTACACCACCTAGTTGACCATGATTGAGGTATTACCCCACAGTGGTTTAGTTGCTACCTGTGTTGCCCATGCAACAATTCAAGTGTAACTAATAACTGCATTTTATGAATAAACTGACAACTGGGTGTTACCCTTATCAAGGGGAAGTGTCCCTACTAGATCTGATACCATCAGCATTGTTTGGATGATGTCAGACTATGCAGGGACACAACCCAAACTTGTACCATGCAGTTGGCAATTATAGAGGAACATCCAACCATCAGCTTGTATAAAGTTACACAAACATCTAGCTATGCACCAAATCATTCAGCATAAACCACTGAGAGAAATTTAACACATCTTTATAACGCCTGTATACCTTCAAGCAGTCTACATTTTAGGCAGGATTAGTAAACCTCCCCACTATTTTTTAAGCATTTTAAAACATGCGCTTCATTTTTTTTCATTGCATTTCATACAATACTTTTTTGCCATTTTTCTTTTTACATTTTTGGAACATGTATCCGTGTAGTCATACAGAAGCCTATGGGGGGGGAAAAAGCTATACCCAGACATGCTATGTATGTATGTTTTTCAGTAATGGACTTTAAAGAGAACCTAATCACCTTGGTTATGCCATTCAAACTGCCCACAGTGCCTTTTTCGTATGTCTGTGGTGCTCTGGAAGTGGCCCTCGTTGTCTTTTTCTCACTTCTAAATGTGCAGAAAATCCACTTATAGGCTTCATGCACACAACCGTGTCCGTTTTCCACAAAACACGGATACCGGCCATGTGTGTTCCGCATTTTGCAGACGGGATTGTACAGCCCTCAATAGAGCAGTCCTATCCTACAAGGACAGTTCTTTTGTTTTCTTTTGTAGGGCGCAATATACAAAATATATTTTGGTCTACAGAGCTGTACGAGGCTTATTTTCTGTGGAACGAACTGTAGTTTTTATTAGTAACATTTTTGTGGTATGTGCGACTTTTTGATCACAAAATTTTTAATGGGGTGACAAAAATGGCAAATCTTGTGTTTTTAATTTTTTCCCCATTATGCATGCAGTGATGCCTAATGTTTATTGTTTTTACTGTTTATATATTTCCATATGTAAAATTGGGAAAGGTGGGTGATTTAAACGTTTAATTTTTTTCCCCACTATTTAATAACTATTAGCCCCCTTAGAGGGCTAGAACCTGGGATCTTTTGATCCCTTGTCTTTTTCACCCTAATAGAGATCTATTAGGGTGAATAGGATTTTGAATCGCTTCCTGCTGAGCTGTGCCTTGTCCACAGCTTAGCAGGGAGGTTACTAGGAAAGCCCTGGGAAGTCTCAGCAGCGTCCAGTTTATCATGGTAACCGATCGGAGCCCTGCGATTTCACTGCTGGGGCTTCGATCGGAAGGCAGAGGAGCTGCATCCCTCTGCCTTACCTCACAGATGCCGCGATTGCCATTGATTGAGGCATCTGAGGGGTTCAATGACGGGGTTTGGCACGATCGCCATTCCCTGTCTTTGCCTTATACAGCCAGCAGGCACCACGTATTGAGCGGGCTCACAGCAGGAGCCTGCTCCATACAATTGCTGGCACATAATGCTGTACATGTACAGGGTTTAATGCCATTTGCTTAAGTGGTAACTAGAGTTGAGCGAACGTGCTCGTAACGAGCACTGTAGTGCTCGGATCCCCTGCGCTCGCATGGCCGCAGGCATCCGGATCCGTCCTCACCTGACTGTAAGTCAATGGGGGCAGATCCGTTTGGTATGACACGAGTCATAGCAAACGGATCCATCCCCACTGACTTGCAGTCGGGTGAGAAGGACGGATCCGGATGGCTGCGCCCATGTGAGCGCAGGGGATCCGAGCAGTACAGTGCTTGTTACGAGCACGTTCGCTCAACTCTAGTGGTAACCGCTTTAAACTACCATGTGACATGAGATCATACTATACGTCTATATTGGTTTGTGTTTATACAAGGTTATATAAGAACTTTGCTGATTACAGGGCTAGGTCCACCTATCTTGTTAGTAAAATAAAAAAAAAAGCTGAATTGAAGCACTGGAGGAAGCAATGAAGTAAAGAACACCTTAGAAGTATAGACTTCAATGAGGAGGCAGATAGCATAAAAACCGTTTCACTATCACACCACTATAGCGGGAGTATTTAACCACATTACTGAAACACAGCAGACAAGAAACATCTTTTCTAATGTGACTGGTTGCCAGCTGGCTGGTGCTCCGAGTCCTGCCCAGCTGGAAGCCAAGCACATATCATTCTCAGTGTAGGCAAGTCTATTGTGTCTGGCTACAAACCAACTGTCAAGCAACACATTCTCTCTGCTTACTAGAAAACACCATTCAATAGCTGGGATTTGAAGGGTTTTGTACATGATGAAAATAGGGGAAAAAAGCAGACTCAACTATGACCCAACAAAGCAAAGAATAGTCATTATTACCAATTAGTAGTTGAACAAAAACCTAATTAGCATGTGGGGGGAGGGGTGCTGAAAAGCTCTGCAGCCAGCAGAATGCATCACTTTTTCCACGATTCTGGGACATCTGCTCTGAAAGATGGTACAGCAACCTTTGCCAGCACACACATAACTAGTATTCATTCTTCTGTTGATGCAGGACGGTATACTTGGTCAGGGAAGTAGACACGTACAAGGTAAAGGTCGACTGCAGCACTTTTACAGGACGTGATTTACACATACAGAAGTGGATTTTTGTCCAATAATAACTGTAAAAATATACTATTGCTGGGTCCTGAAATGTAAAAGCTTCCCTTTAGTTGCATGTACATATAATGTGACAAACTGAACGCTGTGATTTGTATACATTTACTTTTTAATCCATAAGGGCTGGCCTATTTTAGGCATTGAAGGGGTTGAAAGCATTTATGGGGGAATTTATCACACCCTGCACTTCTGAAAATGGCTTTGTTGGCGCAAAATGTTTTTTTTTTTTTTTACGTCTCATTCCAATTTTGAAAAGTGGACATGTTAGCTATGTTAATTAGTTTCCAGATTTATCAGTGACTTAAAAAAAGTGCCAAATTCACTCTAGTAGGGAGTGGTGTAAAAATAAAAAATGGAGCAGCATTTCTAGACAGACTAAAGAGAAACTCTTTTCAAATATTACCTTTATGATAAATTCTCCCTTTTCTGAAACATTCAGAATCTGCTCTATGCAGTTTTTTTTTTTTTTAGGAAGTTGTATTTTCAATGCCATCATTTTCGGGTACATAGAATTTATCAATTCCCAAACCCAGTAGCCATGTTTTCTCATTAGCTTCTATTTCAAGCAGTATCTTAGTGCCATATGAAACAGCAGACACCTGGCAGCAATGGCACTCACTCGGCGCCATCTTTACATGTATGGCAGATGTAAGGAAGGGGTTAATGCCTGGGAAATTTTTTTTTTTTTTTTTACTCCCAGCCATAACTATTTTTCCATTCACATTGTATGAGGGCTTGTTTGTTGTGGGACAAGTTGTACTTGCTAATGGCAGCCTTTGCATACAATGTGGTGGGAAGCAGAAAAAAAATCCAAATTGGGTAGAATTACAAAAAGAAAACAAATAAACAAAACACACAATTCCAATGCAGTCTTAAGGGTTTTCTTTTTACAGTATTTCCTAAGCAGTAGAACTGACCTTTTACTTTAATTCTCTGGGCCAGTACCATTACAATAATACCACATTTATATAGTTTTTCTTGTGTTTTAATGCTGAAAAAACAAATACAAACTTTGGAAAGCATTTTTTTTTCTTTGCATCACCTTATTCTTACCCCCATAACTTTATTTTTGTGTGTACAGAGCTGTGTGAGGGCTCATGTTTTGCAGTGCGATCTGTATTTTTATTGATACCATCTTGGGGTGTGTGGTTTTTTTTGTGATCAAAAATATTACTGTGTTGATATGGAGCCCTGCCTCAGGCAGACTCTCCATAGGAACTAATGTGCAGCAGGGTCCACAACACACGGGCCCTGGCCATGTAAACTCTGCATCATGGTGCGAACACAATGACTTCAATGGGTCCTTGATCCTCAAGATCTTTTGCAGGACAGAGGAACACCCGGAAGCCCTTCTGTCTGCTTCTGGGTCCATGCCTCTGCACCACAAAATATAGTAGTCAACTAGTGAGGGCCACAGCACTCATCAATTGTAAGGCTTTTCCAAGGTGCAGCCAGCATTCTCATTTGCATGCACACATTTCCACATTTTGTGGCCTGTCGGACCCACGTTCGTTTGAATGGGGCCTAAAGCAAAGCGTTATATATTTCATGCACTTTTTATTCTGGCCATGCATGAGGAAGCTCTGTGGTTTTTCTTAAAGGGATTATCTGTAATTATTATTGATGACCTATCTTCACTCAACACCCCTGCCAATCTGATAACCTATCATGAGGATAGGTCATTATTATCCATCACTGGATAACCCCTTTAAAGTCCAAATGATGACTTTAAATTTCTGGGTGGTCAATAGAAAGGCAGAGCAGTATGGAGGTACATGGTAACCAGACCAGCAATGATACAGTGGAGTACAAGGAAAGACTTTATGATATGCTTGCAGGAAAAAACCTAAATGCTTTAAGAGCACAACCAACTTTCATAATGCTGATGTCTTCTTCCGATTCCTATTGAAGTGATGATGTACTTTGAAGTCTTTTAATGCATCCTCCAGGATCTGCAGTTATCTCGCTCCTGTGTAAAAGTTGCCTGGAGCCTCTTGTTACACTGAACAATGCAGGATTCTCTAGAGCCATACAGGTATTCCTTTTCTCTTCATACAAGCCTTTTCTTGTCAATGACAGAACGCCTGGAAGTTGTAGACTGCTCTCAATTTACAATATGTTCTCATCACATAGAATTCAGGTGGGTTTTTTTTCTGATATACAGAGAGATAGACTTACATTATGGCATTTTCTGAAGATATTACCAGCAGTCCCATAGAGAAAGGGATGCATGCTTGATCTGCAGCTCCATTAGGACGGTGGAATGGGACCCCCATTATTAGCAATTAGGATGAGGGGGGGGGGGTCCTCAGTGGTTAGACCCTCAAGGATCAGTTATCTCCTATGCTGCAGATGGCACAACCCCTTTAATGCTAACAAAAACAAGTTCCTATTGTAGTGGTGTTCATTTTCCTTTTAAAGGAGTTGTCCAGGATTTTACTACTGGTGGCCTATCCTCCACATAGGCCATTAATATCTGAACAGTAGGGGCCCAACATCAGATGTTTCAGGGTAGCACTAGTAGCAACACTGTGTCACTGGGAGCAGCGCTGCAGTAACCAGCTCCATCTACCACACAATGGACAGAGCCTTGTAGTTCCAGCTCCTGAGTTACCCCAGAGCAGCTGATCAATAGGGGTGTGGTGTGTCAGACCCCCGGTGATTAGATACAGATTACCTATCCTGAGTATAGGCCATCAATAGAAAAAAACCCCAAAAACCCACATCTCATCCTAATCATACAAGACTACTGTGTTTAAGCCATTTACATTGATCAAAAGATACGCATACAAAAAGGACTTATTGGAAAAAAATTATATTTTGGAAGAACGCACTACAGTAGGTGACAGAATTCCAAAATCAAATTACATGAAAATATACATCGCAATTTTCTCTTTGTACAATGGGTGAGCAAAGACTGCTGAAAAAGAAGAAAGAATGATCGGAGAGCTGAGGTGGAAAAAAGTCACATGAGAAGTGGGGGGGGGGGGGGGGCGAGACTTACGAGAAAATGCAACATTATGTCAAACCCTGAAGATAATTTAATAAACTGACACGTATGCATGCTTTCTTCTTTCAAGTTCAAGACCAGGCAGTTAAGGAAAAGTATTGTACAGAAAATGCGACTGAAAAATTCACGGGATGCTTCATTAAAAGCAGTAGGGTTTAGGGCGATTGGAGCAAATGTCTTGGTACAGCCAGGATGAGCAGCACTTGTTTACCAGGGGGGGGGGGGGGATGGGGGGTCCATTAGTTATTAGCTTGTGATGCCAAAAGTCAATAAGATGGGAAAACATTTGGAGGGGGGGGGGGGTCGTAGGAATTCTAAAATCCTGCTGCACAGAAAAATTAAAACCAACATTTACAGTTTTATCTACAAGACCACCAAAGGGCTTTTCTGCATAGAAAGAACTATTTCAGTTTGGAGAGCATAAGATACATTTGAAAGACTTCATGAGCACTCGTCAGGAGGGTAGCGGGAACCTGCACTGCTCAAAAAAGGTCCCTTCTGCTCACTTTTTTTTTTTTTTTTTACAATCGAGAAGTGGGTGAAAAACAAATATCTGGCAACCAGAATGAACAGAAGACTGGCAAACCCCGAGTACAAACACTCTTCCTTCATTTCTTGTTCAGTTTGCATTCTCAGACGTTCCATTATTGGTTTCCTAACAAGAAAGCATTATTTGGTACAATGTGTAGTTATGGATGTACATGAACATTATATATATTATCCGGATCATGTTGTGCTATGTACAGGTCTGTACAATTCTTCCTGAAGTTTAAAGCAGTTCGTTAGATTTTTGAAATGCGAAAATCACCTTTAAGTTGGCACTTTTTAGGCTCTTGTCAGCATTGATAACTGGCATGTTTTATTGCAACCCCGGTGCCAGCCAGTGTTTGCCAACTAATTACAACAAAAAGTCCAGCAAAAGGTGGGTAGAGTGCAGGAAAAACAGTGCCTTGTTTCTCAAATGGAGACCTAGACGAGAGGAAAAAATATAGATTAACATAAATCATTAAAAATATCTTGTATGTTACAAAATATTCATGGTGTTACTTTAGCCACTAACTGTGAACCAGTAGAAAGGGGGGAAAAAAAAAAAAACAACCCTTTCAGTCTCAAAGTATACTGTATGTTAGGCTATCCACATCTGTGCCTGCAATTCCAGTATAGGGATACGACCTGTAGTTCCGCTTCATCTGGCTGGTGGTGCGGTCCTAGGAGTTATAGGGAGCAGTCACTGGAACTGATATGGGAGGCTCAGCCGTAAGAGTGCATAATAAGAACTGTGAGAGGAGGGAGACGTCAGCAGATGGGGGAAATACAGGCGAGGAGAACGGCCTGGAATACATGTCAGCAGTGCATGATGGGAACTGTAGTCAGCTACCCACATGAGGAGCTACTGAAGCCAATGACATACATAAGGAGCAGCAGTGTGAGAAAAAGGTAATACATATGTACGATGTATCATTAGTGTTGTACTGCTGCTCTGTCTAATGAATTGCTCTGCATCCTTCTTTCAAGTTTCATTTTCTGAATGCTAGAATAACCCTTTTAACCTCTCCCCAAAACACCCAAACACCTATAGATAAAATTCTACTATACAATGTACGCAATACAAAAAAAAAAAAAAAAAAAAAAAAGCAAAACACAATGAAAAAAAAGGAAACGTTACCCTGAAATTGTGAAGCTACTAGCTGCTGCATAAACGTCACTCAAAAGCAGTCTCTTGGCTTTTTCTTACACAGCGGGCAACTTTCCTCTTAAATTCTCCATGACGATCTTCTCTCCATTCTTTCTACGAGGGGGAAAAAAAAAAAGCACATATTTTGACAAAGGAAATAAAATACAAGTTGACTAACCAGATCAGAGGTGCACCTGAAAAATCTCCTATACCTAGTACTGTGCGGGGCAGAACACATGTAACATCAGGTGGATTCAACTATCAAATCAGGATTTATCAACTGACTAAACAGACACTAAGAAGAGGAGCACTCCGTTCTGTGCTCCAGCTGCTGCAAACCATCAATGGTGGTCTGGAATCTTCCCCTTGTGCTTCAAAGAGATTCTGCAGCAGCTGACATCTGCATTATAAGTAATAATTTACAACTTACTATATATAATAAAAGGATATTAATCCGTTATTAATCCAGGGAACAGAAGTATCAAGTCCCTGCACCTAAAAGTAACAACTGTCGCTTTATTAAAGGGGTTGTCCAATTTATTTTTTTTAAATTGTAAACTGAGTGGGGCAGTTTCCTCTTCCCCAAACTGCAGCGGTGACTTCCTGTATCATGCAGCAGCCAATCACTGGCCTCCGTGGACTCTGGTCATACACCACTTTATGGGATTGAAAGCATTTGTCCGACATCTATTCTTTACCCCCCCCCCCCCCCCCACATACATACACACACACACACACACACACACACACACGCTCAGCTTGTAGAGAGGGTAGTGAGCTGCTGCCAGACAACTCTGACAGGGGTTTATCTCCAGCAAGGACAAAACGACTGGACATGTTGAAACCCAACATGCAATCACCTACATCTTATCGATGGGGGTCCACAACACCCGGGACCCCCAGCGATCAGCTCTTTGAGAAGGCATTGGTGCTCCTGTGAGCACCGAGGCCTTCTCCATGGTCACCAATTATATTGCAGCTGTGCTTGGTATTCCTCTAAGCCTCATTCACATCTATTGAGCTGTGCCTAGACCATGTGACTGAAGAACATGTCACTCAGCCTAGGAAAAGCTGAGAGAAGGTCACAGTGCCGCTGCATTGTCAAATCGGCAATTGGTGGGGGTCCCAGGTGACGTCAGTATTAAAGTCTTTGAAAACCTCTTTAATGAGATTATATGCAGTACTTTTATCTATTCTCAGATGTTAACACTATAATATCCAGATACACCACTTCTAAAGAAACATAGGTTAGAGAATACTAGTACCGCAAAGGAAAAAAAAAAAAAGTTTTAGACAAATCATGCAATAACACAATGAAATAATACATGTGAACGTACTGCTGCATCTACATTGGCTGGGGAGTCTCCATTGGGATCTGCTAGCATAGAAATGACACTGATCATTATAGTTTCCACCGTATGAATAGGAAGCCAGCGCTCTTCTGGTTTTTCATAGCCATATTTATCCTCTCCAGGCTCGTGAAGAATAGAAATACACACATCGCCATTCTTATCAACTGCAAAAATTAAAATGAAACTTAAGTCATGTAAATCTCATGTAAAATATCTTGATATGACTTCAAAAGGTTGTGTCACTTCAGCAAATAGCGTCGTGTAGACAAAATTAATACAAGCCACTTACTAATGTATTGTGCTTATCAATATTGCTTCCTTTGCTGGATGGATTCATTTTTCCATCACATTATACCTCATGTCTATAGTTAGGACCACCCTGCAATCCACTAAAAAATGGTGTATCCAAGCTCCCACGGTCCCGGGGACCAAAGAGGCCGGCACTCTTCCTGTAGTGTGCAAGCACGGTCAATGCTGATGGATTTCAGGGTGGTCATAACCATAGAAACGAGCAGTGTATAATGTGATGGAAAAATGAATCCATCCAAGGAGGCAATATGGATAATAAAAATACATTAGTAAGTGCCTTGTATTAACTTTCTCTACATGATAAATGCCACTTGCTGAAGCGAGACTGAAGTGAAGCCCTGAATTCCTATTTTCAACTTTTACATCCTTGTCCATTGTCGAGGTATACAGAATATCAAAAAGACGTTAAGCTGTCTTCACAGAAGACATTACCACTGGGTCATATGGTACATGTCACCCACTATGTTCCTCATCCAGAACTCCTAGTCAGCTGTAAGCACAGTTATTGTGAACTGAAGACATCTGTGGCCTACTGCTGCATGGTTGAGCCATTTTTAGGAACAGGACCACTGGAGCTCTCAAGTGCCTAAAAGTGGCCAGTCCTCTTGCAGTCCTCATTCTGAACAGCCATGTTCAAAAATCTAGTACAAAGCCTTTCCAGATGAGATAGCCGTCATAACATTACTGGGGTAAAACAGCATAGAATTACTGTTTTTAGCAGATTACTGCAAAACCACGAGCGGCATCCAAATTTCTTATTTTATGTAACACACAAACTAAACATGGAGAACAGGCTTTAGGCACAAACTACTCACCATTCGGGTGCCAGATTTCTGTTATGAATTTCATTTTAGGCGGCCGTAGGGGATAATCCCTTGGAAAAGTAAGATGCGCTTTGAATACACCACCCTCACTGTGGAGCATAAAAATATGTACACATTATGCGCATGTCTGCCTCTAGAGGTTAAACAGAGCAGATATGTGGACCAACGCTTCAGGGAAATATCTGGAATGAACCTCATCTTTCCATCGCTTTATCATCAGTGAAGATTAGGGCGGCATTTACAGGCAGCAATCACCTACAGTGTATGGGGACAAACAATCACCACAGTGATCACTTGCTCTCATAGAGAGTCATTGTTTCTGAGTCCGGTTTACACAGCATGAACTACCGCACAGAAGCAATGATTTTAGGTGCTCTGGTTCATCAGGAGATCGCCGGCACCTTTCACATAAGCCAATTAGAACAGGGGTGCACAACCTGCGGCCCGGGGGCCACTTGCGGCCCTTGATACCATTCTGTGCGGCCCCCAACCATCTGGTTTACAGAGATGTATGTCTATGTCTTGTGGCTGCTCACATGTATCTTTCATATATTCCCCCATTAGATGGGAGTCCTGGAAGTGTAACTAGACATTAATGGTGCTCTGTGTTCAATATGCCATAAATACAGTATTTCAGTTGTTAATACCCCTTTAAACTTTATTTTTGGCCCTCGTCAATGGTTCAGTCTGGCAATGTGGCCCCCAACCAGAAAACGTTGTGCACCCCTGAATTAGAATGAGCATTTCCACAAACACTCATCCCTAAAAATTTTCCTGATTATCGGTCCCTGTAAGAGAACCTTTACCCCCTAATGATAATAGGATGAACCTGAACCAGCACAAGCTGAAAACAAGATGCATAGAACCAGTGTGGACAGAGCTGCTTATTGAATTCTAGCGGCCAGTGTCAAAACAAATACTTGACATTTTGTATGGATAGTCATATGAAAAATCTACAAAAATAAATAAAACCAACTATATCATAACTGTGTAAGTCATTTCCATGCCCTTTATTTGAACCTTTGGTTCAAGAAGAAAAAAAAATAAAAAAATAAAAATATCAAATCACATTAACTGGGGAAACGAAGAAAACACGTACATTGTGCTTCCTCCTTTTCACCTGCAGATTTGCCAATTCCTGGACCCCTCTTCTGTCACCCATGAAGGGGCGAACTTCATCTAAACATTTATATTTTGGTAGGTACAAAACCTTTACAACTGTACAATTTACAATTATATCTGCAAAACTCAAGAAAACCATGCTGCTTATAAATTTGCAGGAGCTGCGTTTCAGGAACAGTATCTGGCGGCACTCTGCTTCACACTCCCCATTAAAATAAACATGTATGTAAAGGGTTATCCAGCCCATAAGATTGAAGACCTATCCTCAGAATAGGTTATTAATATCTGATCGGCACGGGTCCAACACCCAGGACGCCGGCTGATCAGCTGTGAGACGAGAAGACGGCGCTCCATGTGAGTGCCGCTTCCTCATTACACTACGTATCGCCTCGGAGTGGTGGCATAGTGTAATTACAGGCCTTGTTTTCATTCACTTGAATGGAGCGGGGTGCTTGTGTCACACCACACTTCCGAGAGCTACACTTAGCTGCTCCCTGCCACCCTGTTTGGGCTCCACAACTTCCAGTCCCCACTTGTAAACTTCCTGCATAAGTGAGGTCATATGCACCACTGAAGTCAATGAATGCCCTCAGTGGTGACATATCCCTAAGCGGCACATTAATGCTTGGTCACATGCCACACGGGAACACGGCAACACGCAGCGGCGCACATGACCACATCCATACAGGAAGTTTAATTTTACAAGCAGGGACCAGATATCTGATGAAAACCTGAGAATTACAACCCAAACGGGGATAAAACTAAATTACTTTTTTAAAAGTCTTGAGGTAAAAACACATCAAGGAATTGCTTTAAGCCTCTTTCACACTAGCGTTAGCACGGATCCGGCACCTAAAGGGTGCCAACGGATCCGTGCTAACGCTGATACAGCGCTCCGGCTCCACACATGTTGACAGAAATACATACATACACACACACACAAACACATACATACTTACATACTCCAGCCCGGGACGCCGCGTCTTCACGCGCCTCCTGCGCGCAGTGATGACGATTCCCCACAGCGCCCTCTGCTGGGCGCAGTGGGGAAAAGTCATAGCTGCGCGCAGGAGGCGCGTGAAGACATGCTGCCGGCGTCCCTGCCTGGAGTATGTGAGTATATATGTATGTCTGTATGTATTTCTGTGTAGCCGGATCCGGAATGACCCCCCATTGCAAGTCAATGGAGGACAGATCCGGCTTACTGGTGTGTCACACCAAATGGATCCGTCCCCATTGACTTGCATTGGGGGTCATTCCGGATCCTGCTTGGTGCGAATGCCTGGACCGGAGAGAAAACCGCAGCATGCTGCGGTTTATTCTCCGGTCTGAAGACGGAACGGAATCCTTTCAGGAGCATTCCTTTGTCTTCAGTTCAGTTTTGTCCCCATTGACAATGAATGGGGACAAAACTGAAGCGTTTTTTCCGGTATTGAGCCCCTATGACGGAACTCAATACCGGAATTTAAAAACGCTAGTGTGAAAGTAGCCTTATAAGTTTTTTTTTTTTGCATAGTTTGTCATACAAGCCAGCTGAGCATTTGAGAAGCAGAATACTTACTATAGCGTGTCTGGAGGACCAATAATAAGAACTTCCCACCGGTATAGGTCATTGTCATCTATTAAACCTGCTGAGAAGCCTTCTACTGGGTTTTTATTTAGTTCTGCAAAACAAAATGGGAGAAAAATAAATAAATACAGTTTGCAAAATAAAGTGCTCTACATGACAGCCCCTTTAAATAAAAACAAGTGTGCAAAAGCTGCTGCTCTCCAGTGTAAGTTTCACCTACTTTCTCTTTTTAAACTCTTCTCTCTGTAGCCCTTACATCTTCACTTTGTGGGTGGGCAGTAGCACATCCTATGTGACAAGTACCTGCTTCTCATATTGCAATTGGCTCATTACCAACTTCTTCCACTGCATATAAAACAGCCCCCGACAGTCCCAGCGATTCCACAAATACATAGCACTACAGTATATGTTCTCCAAAGTCTAGAGAGGGGAGACTATTTCTATGAATTTACAAATAAAGAAAAATGCATGAAAGGTGCCTGGGCCACTTCATCTTCTTTAGTATGAGCAAGTAGGTCCACCACCGAATGCATGAGACGGTAGATCAGTAGGATAAACAGCAGGAGGTGTCAGAGAAGAAAATATAATGTGCTTAAAAGGGGTTGCCCCATGAAAAATATTCTAGTTTTCAAACCAGCATCTGGATCTGAATACTCTTAGAATAGCACGTAATAAAAAAAAAAAATAAATTTAGTATAGCCACTGAGATATTCAATAAAAAGTATCAGTATAGCACCACCTGCTGTTTGTTTTTTTCTTATTTCTTTGACCTGCTCACTGAGAAGGCTGCACATGCTCAGTTTCATCCTTCATCTGCCTCCCGAGCGGTGATGGGGAGAGAGCTGAGACACGCCTCCCGAGCTGTGATAGGGAGAGAGCTGAGACACGCCTCCCAAGCTGTGATAGGGAGAGAGCTGAGACACGCCTCCCAAGCTGTGATAGGGAGAGAGCTGAGACACGCCTCCCGAGCTCAGCAGAAAAGACACTGCCTTAGATATGAATCGAGCAGAGCAATTAATGGGGAGATCTCTGGATCCACGCGAGGTGCAGGGCTGGTTCTAGCTTTGTTAGAGATTGTCATGTACTATATGATGTCTCATTTTCATTTTTTACATTAGTCATGGTACAACCCCTTTAAAAGAAATCTTACAATATTTTATTGCAATAATACCAAAATAAATTGAGATAGATATTTGTGAAGAACAACAGACACAAAGGGGGAAATTTATCAAAACTGGTGTAAAGAAAATCTGTCCCATAGCAACCAGATTCCACCTCTCATTTTTCAGAGGAGTAATCTGACTGGTTGCTATGGGCAACAGACAGTTTTCAGTCATCTCTTGAAAAGTTTCAGGTGATAAAACCACCATAGATGCTGGGGGAGGGTGTAATCTGAAAAATCCTGGATTCTATATGAACACTTGCTGCCCTTCTCTTTAGGTGCTTGAGATGTCATGGCACATGGAGTCAGCTGACCAGAACGTATAGAATTGCATTACAGAGGAGACAGTTGCATTCCTTGCCATATGTTAACGCCAGCTTGAAATGAGATCAACTTCCATTTATATTTGACATACACTAACTGGTGTATTGGATGGCATCACATGTAAATGAGTAAGTGATGTAGATGCAATGTGCTGAAGTATAGGCTGTCAGACAAATAAAGTACATAATGGCCACTCAAGAGCAAGTTCTGCTATATTCAACGCTGGTTCCAAAACCCGTAAACTGCATATATCCAACTTATTATAATGTACCCCGTTCTGTATGAAGGGAGCCACCGCCCTGTAGGGCTAGCTCAGCTGAATGCAGTCATACCTTTCATGAGTGATCTGTTGCTTCTAATCCATTTGCAAGTGAGTGGTTAAGTGCACCTTTGTTCTTCCCCCTTCAAATGACAGCCCCTCACTCTCCTGGACTGACAGCATAGTCACCTCGCCTGGCTGTCAATCAAAAAGAGGGGGGGGGCGCGCAGAGAAAGCAAGTGTATACAGGGACTGTATGCTGCGGAAGTATACGGTCTACGGGCGGTTCTGTTACTTCTATATCACTGACAATATTTCCTTCTCATTTCAGGGATTATACTTTTATATAATAACTGACATTCTGATTGGGCCTTTAGTGAAACACACAGATGTCCGCCAGCTATGTCAACCTCGGCAGCCATTTTGAAGGCTGCCATCTTGGAACCAAGTCAATATTTTCAAATAGGAAGGAATGCATATGATATGTCACACAGGACGGCGCTCCAAACCACTGTTTCCTATTTGGGTATTCCCATACTTTTGGACTGCTGACCTGACATGCAAGTAAAATATGGGACAGATGAAAAGGAGAAATGACTACGTGATCAGACTACACAGGGATTGTTTGTTGTCTGCCGCAATGGAAACTATTACACAGGAGCTGTACTCACAAATGATAGATTTTATTTAGTAGTATTTGCCAAGCAGCGCTGGAACAATTGAAGTGTTTTAAAGTGGGGTTTCCAAGATTTAAATATTGATGACCTATCCTTAGGACAGTTTTTCCCAGGCCAGTGACGACACATTCATCAGTCACGTGGCCTAGGAGCAGCTCAGCTCCACTGAAGTGAATGAAGTGGAGCGTGATACCAAGCACAGCCGCTATACAACGTAAGACACTGTGCTGGCTAAGTTGCAAGAAGTTGGAGCTGGTGCCTTTTCAAACAGCCGATCGGCAGGAATCCCAGGTGTCAGACCCCCACCGATCAGATATTGAGGATAGATATTAGTATCAAGACCTCAGAAAACCCCATTAAGGGTAGGCTTTCCTTTAATCTTTCCCCATTCTGCAACATAATAGGACGGCATGCTGGGAAGGTCCCCCTCTGATGGTTATCCCCCAACTCTCAGACTATCCCTTTAAGGGTGCTACCACGGCATGCTTTAGTTCCAAGTTTGTATTCTGCTTTTTAGGAAGCCAGCCTAGACACCGAGTCTGACAGCTAAACAGACCCAGTTCTCCCTGCTTGCAGCTGAAAAGCACACCCGTTGTGAGCTAGTAAAACAAGGTTCACATATTAGCTGCCTGAATGAGCTGGAGCGATCAGCACAGGCGTTGCAGCCTACAGTTCTCTGGAATGACTGGAGCAATGTGAACACAATGCCAGAAAGCTGCACACAGGGCTGAAGTTTCTAGACCTTCAGACTCGCAGCTGCTCTGCTTGTCTCTACAGGCATCTCACTGAATCAAACAGCTATTAAACATGACTAAGCAGAAAGAGCCCTCTAGCTAGTTTCAGGAGCTAGGAGCGGTATCCAAACTTTCCAAGTTTGTGCTAAGAGTCACCAGCCAACCATCTGACCTAATGGAAACACAGCACTGAACTCACGCAAGCCTGAAAACCAGGAAAGGGCTGTGTCTGCAGTAGCAAAGTACCAACGCCAGCCTTGCCAGCGCCATGTACTGCTAATTCAAAAGCCTTTTTCTGGAGTCAGCAATGCATCTGAAAGTTATGTGAGGTAGGCCAAGAGAATGTGGGCCGATTCACACAATACTGCTCGGTCTGGAAAACAGTCTGTGCAAACTGACTGCATCATAGTTCCTATCTCATCACAGATCTAATGTACTGTACCTTAGACCCGCAATCAGATAGGGACTGACTTCATAAATCACTATGATGCAGTCCGTTCAAGGAGAAGCAGACGTCACACAGGATGTGTTTCCTGGACTGAATACGATCATATGGATCAGCCCTAAAAAGATATCTCCTGCTAGAATCAGCATGAAAGGAAAGAAAATAGAATTAAAACCATACATCAGCAGTCTGTGCATATTTTTTTTCTAGATATTGATGGTCCATCTAAACAAGCACCAATTCTTTTCATATCTTGATATATCATTGATCAGACCTTTTTCTAGGCTGCAATCTGCACATGTAAAAGGTTACCATAGGATGGGACATATTAGAGTAGGGGGCTTCCAATGATCAGCTGATGTGGAGGGGCTGCGGTCTTTCAATGTTTACCAGGCACAGCGCCATGCATTTTTCAGTGGTTGTTTCGGGTACTGCAGTTCTCACTGCAAAGCACCATTCATGTGGATGGGAAGAAGCTGCAATTCTTAAAGGGGTTCTCCAGGAATTAAGAAAATGAAAATACTTAAATATTACTTAGTATAAATATATTCCCAAATACCTTTCATTAGTTATAGTGTCTCGTTTTGTCTAGGGAGCAATCATTAGGAGAAACAAAATGGCCGCCGTCCTATTAGTACACACAGAACCTGTCCTAATCACACAGGGGGACAAGTTACTTCACAACACTGAGGTAAAGAGCTGCATCATCCTCCTCTCTGCTTGTCAGGGGTTATGATCCTGAATACAGTTAATCTGAGGAGACATGAAGTACAGAGAGGACGGACAGGACATACTGTGGTAATGGAGACTGCATACAAGAGCTGCTGCTCATTACCACATCCCCACCTTCTCTCTGTACTTCATGTCTCCTCATGAACTCCATTCCTACAGAGATTCAGCTGAAGATCTTATGAGCTATATTCAGGATCATAATCCCTGACAAGCAGAGAGGAGGATGAGGCAGCTCTTTACCTCAGTTTTGTGATTAGGACAGGTTCTTTGTGTCCTAATAGGACGGGCGGCCATTTTGTTTCTCCCGGTGATTGCTCCCCGGACAAAACAAGCGATTATAACTAATGTAAGGTATTTGGGAATATATTTATAATGAAGTAATATTTAAGTATTTTCATTTTCCTTATTCCCGGAGAACCCTTTTAATGTACAGAGCTGTGTTTAGTAGGAGTGTCACATATCAGACCCCACTTATCTAATACGGATGGCCATCCACATTAGAACATAGATCTGCTGACAGCCGGCACTCCCAATCCCCTCACGCACATGCCCGCTTGGTGTGCATGATGTCAGTAGGAAAAGGAAGCCACCGCCATACTCCTCCAGCAGCGGCTTATCTCCACAAGAGCAAATGCTTATCTCTCCTCACATCTGCCATCTGGGGAGAGCCAGGCCCCAATACACATTAGTTGTATGTTGACCAAACCTACCAATCAACCATCTAATAGGTGGCTGAAAGTCCTGAAAAACCTCTTAAATACCTTGCCCTCCAAATAATCATGAGACGATCTCCTGCCTCTATTCCAGAGGAGAAGTGTTGTAATAAATGAGGCTATAGGCAGCCGCTGCACAACATATCTGTGTTTACCTTTCCATCAGATAATCTGCATTGCATAATTCCTCAGAGAAACGTAATGTACATTTTGTACTCTGATGGAGTCCTGTTTACCAAGTAGTAAGCCTGGAGAAAAGCTACACTCCCTCCAAGCAGCGGTGTAACCGAATACCATGAGCCAGCAACCAGCAGCTCAGCTTGCATCCAGTAAACCCCAAAAAGACAAAACTGTGGCATGTGACAGCGTCAGACTGCATATGATATGTCACACATTCCAACTGCTCCTATATCATTTCCACATGTATCAGTACACATAAAAGTCTTAGAGAAATTTCACAGGAGAGTACAGTCTGAGATACACTCTGCGTGACTGCAGTACAGACGCAGGAAGGCAGGTACACACAGCATTATAAATCATTATAATACTGCAAGTTCCTGTCACAGGAGCAGGGTTCATTCTGGGAAATACCGCTGTTACACAGAGCACATTTTACAGACTGAATACACTGGTGTGAAACTGGCCATACACACTGGGGGTCATTTACCATGACCAACCTTTTATGATGGCCTTAGATTCCCCCCTGCGCTGCCATAAGATTCTGCCAATTTATGAGGAGGTGTGCGTCTAGTCATAGGCACATCTATGGCAGTCCTGCTCCTGGAGAGAAAAACTACTCTACTCAGCGAGAAGAGCAGTTTTTGCCAACAGGTGTAAACGTTAGTAAGGCTCCATTCACACGTCCGCAGAATGTGTCCGCATCCGTTCCGCAAAATTGCGGAACGGGTGCAGACCCATTCATTTTCAATGGGGCTGCAAAAGATGCGGACGGCACACTGTGTGCCGTCCGCATCCGCACTTCAGTTCCGCGGCCCCACAAAAATATAGAACATGCCCTATTCTTGTCCGAATCCACGGACAAGAAAAGGCATCTCTATTATAGAACCGGCCATGTGCGGTCTGCAAAACACACACGGACGTGTGAATGTACCCTAAAGGACAGGACCCATGTTCCAGCCCCCACTCCCAAGTGTTGAGCATAGCACAAAGTGACCATGTCGAGTTTAAAAAGTCAAAGGGGTTTGGGACTTTTTATGCCTAAAACAGGCATAGCGTGCTAGGTAAGTGACCCCAATTAGATAATTATCAGTTGAACCCAATGACCCTCAAATGTGTATGGAAGGGGGTTAGGAGTAATAGTTGACAGATGAGTGTTTGACAGCTACTTATGGCCAGCTGAGGGTAGTGCAAACATAATGGGGGGAAATTATCAAAACTGGGGTAAAGGAAAACTGGTTTAGTTGCCCATAGCAACCAGACTCCACCTTTCATTTTCCAAAGCAGCTGTGAGAAATGAAAGGTGGAATCTGATTGATTGCCATGGGCAACTAAACCAGTTTTAGTGTAAAGGCATTGTCTCACTTCAGCAAGTGGCATTTATCATGTAGAGGAAGTTAATACAAGGCGCTTACTAATGTATTGTGATTGTCCATATTACTTCCTTTGATGGCTGGATTCATTTTTACATAAAAAAAATGGTCTTTTCCATAGTTACGACCATCCTGCAATCCAGAATTGGTGGCCTTGCTTGCACACTATAGAAAAAGGCACTGGCCTTTTTGGTGGCTGGGACCATGGGTACTTTTTCCCCATAGAGTGCAAGCACAGCCACTGATGCTGGATTGAGGGTGGTCATAACCATGGAAACGAGCAGTGTATAATGTGCTGGAAAAATTAATCCAGCTAGCAGAGGTAATATGGACAATAACAATACATTAGTAAGTGGCTTGTATTAACTTTCTCTACATGATAAATGCCACTTACTGAAGTGTGACAACCCCTTTAACAAAACATGGGGGAGGGGGTTTAGAAGAAAACTGATGTAATTATCCAAAAACTATGAAAAAAATTAAACTTCAGCAAAGTACTACCACCAGATGGTGATTACTCTGCCCTCTCCAAAGCAGAGGATACACACTGTCTGGTGACCAGATGAATACAACGCAATAGGCACAACCGATTGTTTTTGTCATTGTAACAGTTGCAGTAAAAGCACTGGCATGAGAAGGTTTACTGCCCAAGACCTTTACACAGCGGCCATCTTCAGTAGAAACTGAGTTTCCTTATATGGGTAAGGGGCTCTCAATCTTATCAACTGTTACTTTAATGATTTAAAGAAGCACTCCCATCATTTTTTTTTATTCTCTTGCTCCTTAAAAATGTAAATAATGGAAATTGTAGTGAAGGTAATATTTTTATGGGTAGCTGTACTTCAGTTATCCACTCCCTTCCGGTCCTCAGATGTGTCATAGGACTGACAAGAGTCTTATGTGGGGGACAGGAAGTCAGTGTTTCAATTCATTCCTACGAGACAGACATCAAAGTTCTCAGACATGTATAGAGAAACTGACTTCCTGTCCACTCATAGGACTGTGGGGGACATTTACTAAGCAAACATGCGCCAAAAAGAATGGAGTTTCTGATTTGTGCCAAATATATCAACTGTTTTCTCCAGAATTGTCACCATGAAGAATACATCACGCCAGAAATGAGCTATAAATGTCAAAGTGGGCGGAGCCATCAAATTGACGCATATTTCGCCTTATTTATCATCCGCTTATTGGCAGAAATGGCTCCAATTATTGCTGACAATTAAGCCAGCTTAGGTGGTGTCGTTTTGTGTAAAAAGTCACACATTTATGGCAGAAAGAAGCAACTTTGTCAAAAAGTCGCATTTATGAAAAGAAAACCAACTCGTCGTGGGAACATGTGATAGGTAGGTATTAAAACAGGATGCATTTTTTTAATCTAATAAAAATGAGCTAAACAATAGGGTTTTCAGTAAATTGACATTGAAAAAAAAAACATCAGTAGGAGACAAAAGTCGCAATTTACCAGTGGAAATGTCGCAAATATGATTCAAAAGTCGCAATTAGGTTTCAAAAGTCGTGTCTGGACAGGAGTGGCTGAAGTGGCGCATTTCTGTTTAAAGAGTCACTTTTTAAAAGTGGTGTGCGCCTTTTGATATATGAGGTGAAACAAATCACCACTTTTGATGTAATGTTTGTAATTTTTTTTGGCGCAAATTACGCCATTGATAAGTTTCCCCCACTGGGTCAGTTGTAGAGTCAGAGTGCTGCCACAAATTTCAGATTTACCCCACAGATCAGAAGTTTTCTTTTCACAAGATGTGGAAGAGATTTCTTATATACCCTAAGGCCCCTTTCGCATGAGCAAGTTTTCCGTGAATCCTGATCCATTCATTCCAATGGGTCTGTGTACATGAGCGTTTTTTTTTTTTTCACGCATCAGTTCTGCGTTGCTCTGGCTCCATAGAAGTGAATGGGGCTTCAGTGAAAAACACATTGCATCCTGAGGCAAGTGCGGATGCAATGCGTTTTTCACTGATGGTTGCTAAGAGATGTTGTTTGTAAAAATTCAGTTTTTTATCACATGCGTAAAAAAACGCATCAAAACGCATTGCACCCGCACGGAAAAAAAAACCACGCAAATGCAGACAAAACTGACTGAATTTGCTTGCAAAATGGTGCGAGTTTTCCTGAACGCATCCGGACCTAATCCGTCACGCTCATCTGAAAGAGGCCTAAAGCAGTGGTCCTCAATCAGTGGCTCAGAAGCCACGCGTCTCACAAACCCCTGCTGTGTGGCTCCCCAATATAGTCCTGAGTTATGTACTGGCAGTTGACATGGTTGGAGACCTATCCTAGATTTACCACCAAACCATGCTAATTTGGATGCTGTAATATTAGTGTTAAATTTCACAATGGAATATTTATCAGCAAGTTTCTGCAATTTCATGTTTTTTTTTTGTTTCTCCTCATTCAAAGCTGCTCTCCATTTTTGACCATCACTGAAAGTTGAATGTGGCTCACAACATACAAAAGGTTGCAGACCTCTGCTCTAACGTGTATGGGGTAGCCTGACTATCTGATGTCTACTGTGAAAAATACTTCATATCAGACAGTGGGATTCCTATGGGGAATAAAAGGAATGGCACAATGCAGAGTCCTAAGTGTTAGCAAATGAAGTGTTCACATCTGCATCAGAGGTTCTGTTGGGCTCCTTGGTCCCAAATTCTACCAAAACTGTCAGCCTTTTCTGTTTCCATGATGGAACAGAAAAATGGAAATGAGGACACGGATATGAACCTAGCCTAAAATAGACACGTCAGAGCTGACAGGTCCAGCAATGTAATGTAAGGAACACCATGTCCACTGCTTATTAGGAGCCCAGTATAACACTAGGAGGTGTTCCCAACTATAGTGCAGGCTGTGCCTGTAAATACATGGAATTTATACAGGACTATTACTTTTTTATATTTATATTAGATTGAAATCTATAAGTGTCTTGTACCTAAACATACTTTTAAGGCCCAAGCAACAAAATGGTGCACAACCTGAAAGAAAGTAGCCACAAGTGATCTTTGCAATCGCCAAAAACTCGTCTGCAACTTGGCACGACCAAAAGTTTCCTTGAAGACTGGGCCTAAGGTATTGTGTGACTACTCACAGGCAACTTCAGTCCCCCCCCCATCTGAAAACCCATGTCAGATGACTTGAGATTTTTATAAGATCGCTTGCAACATTCATTGCCATGAAAAGGAAATTTCAAATCTACATACATTTTTCAGAACTGTATTCTTGCTACACTGTAGATGTATTACACTTCTAAAATATAAGCTGTAATGTTTCTCCAGTGCTTTAAATATTCAGATGTTACCAGTGTCTTGAGAACTTTGCATCACCTTTGTAGTCACAGCTCAATTTACTTCCTGAGCAGATAGGATTTCCTACAGGAAGGCAAGCTTCCTAAGCATAAAACCTCACTAAACACCCACTAGATAGAAGATGGGGCCTCTTCTAAGATCTAAGTGGAGCTATGTCATAACGGCCTACATGGATTAAGAGACCCTCTAAAAATATTTAGCTGGTATAATGGTTCATCGACAATCCGGTGAATGGGCTCAGATAATTTTGTACAAAATATATTTGCCAAGAATCTCTAATTTATTAAACAAGCATAGCATGAGCTTCAGAATACTCTATATCATTATGGCATTTTGTGCTTTATCTGGTTAGCGGTGTGCGGTTGCATTGTATGTATTTTCCTTTGACATGTATTTAGCCATAGCAACCAGCACCTCCACTCTGGGATGTGCTGACTGAAATTTCTCTTTTTTTTCTTTATAATGGTTCATCTTTTGTGCCCCCAAATGCTCATTTTTATTAAGATGTTATACCCTTCCAGAAGAAACAACCACTGCTGCATGATCCAACCCCACCACCTCAGCCAGTGCGCTGCAGCTTTTGGATACAGCTAGAGAACACAGGCATCATTCATGGTACCTCGGTCTGCTTATTGTGGAAACAGAAGCAAGCAGGGATCTCTCCAACAATGAGGAGAACTAGGCAGCAGCAGGACATGCTCTGTACTTCTAGCCACCGCTTAGCCAAGGACTTTATAGACATAGGGCCCTTAGAAACGGAGTACTTGAGGAACACATCAAGGAATGTTGAGAATGACATTATAAACTAGCATACTGTAGTACAAGAGTGAGCTTAAAGGGGTTCTCCAGGAATTAAAAAAATTAAAATAATTAAATATTAATTATAAATATATTCCCATACCTTTCATTAGTTATAATGGTTTGGTTTGTCTGGCCACCGTCCTAATAGTTCACACAAAATCTGTCCTAATCACACAGGAGGACAAGTTACTTCACAACACTGAGGTAAAGAGCTGCCTCATCCTCCTCTCTGCTCTGCTTGTTAATACAGCTGAATATCTGAGGGAAAGGAGTTCATGAGGAGACATGAAGTACAGAAAAGAGATGACGATGTGGCTGATGAGCAGCAGCTCTTGTATGCAGTCTCCAGTACCACAGTCTGTCCTGTCCGTCCTCTCTGTACTTCATGTCTCCTCATGAACTCCATTACTACAGAGAATCAGCTGAAGATCCCATCAGCTGTATTCAGGATCAAAATCCCTGACAAGCAGTGCAGAGAGGAGGATGAGGTAGCTCTTTACCCGTGTTGTGAAGTAACTTGTCCTGCTGTGTGATTAGGACAGATTCTGTGTGTACTAATGGGACAGCGGCCATTTTGTTTCCCCTAATGATTGCTCCCCAGACAAAACGAGCCATTATAACTAATGAAAGGTATTTGGGAATTTATTCATAATAAAGTAATATTTAAGTATTTAAGTATTTTCATTTTCTTAATTCCCGGAGAACCCCTTTAAAATCTATGGCCACCTTTCACTTTAAGAGGGGGGGAAAAAAAAGGTGCATTCTACCACACTTGTGTGCAGGTGGCCTAATAGTATGGCTTGGCTTAGGTCATATTCCAGTATAGATTCCAATATAATATCAGCGTACCAACTCTCATAACCATATGTTGCCATGAAAGGACACCCAAGTACAATCACTAGAATTTCACAGCTCCTGTGCTTCAGCCTTAGCAAACCATATGTAGCTCCAGCAACACAAAGCTAGTGAGAAAGCATACAGGCGACATAAAACATTAACTCAGGAATGCAACACCACACCGTGACATGTCAGAGCACATTACACAACGTGGACTACAGTACAAACATACAACAGCCACGTCTCACAACACGATTATAAATTCATGTCCCGTCACATGACCCCACTAAGGTGGTCAGAATAAGTAGATAGATTATGGAACTAGAAACAATGTATGGATATATAATCAATGAACAAATACTTCTACCCACTGCAGGGTGAAAGGAGTGTCGGGGGCCAAGTTGGAGGCTGTTAGCATGACCAGATACAGTACGTCTATCCTGGTCTGGTAATTTCTTTCTTCTTTAATTGCTGCTTTTTTGGCTTACCATTTCACACAATGAGGGACACTTAAATACGCCGTCTTGAGGACATTTGCCTTGGACCATTACATGTTTTCACAAGGTTGTGCACGTCAGAGATCGCAATAATGCCTGTACAAGCCTCAGATACTGTTCATTTTATTCCCTAAAAAAGTCCAATGTGCACCAATATGTATAAGACTTCTCTGAGCCATTCATGAGCGTAGTGCACGCTGTGAACGGCACAGGTAGCGCAGCAATGCTGCTGGTGTCTAAAATATCCAATAACAACGCTCCATACAGCAAGGAGCTATGTTACTGGTCAGGTTGGCCGGGAAGGTGGCGGGAATAATAGCTGTAACTGAAGGGAGGAGGGGCTAGCTCCAGGGCTGTTGCTGGGGAGCGCTGAGTTCTGCCGGGGGGACACCGGTGAACATGGCGGCAGTGGAGCTGAAGTGGATTCCAGACTGGTGGATAAGCCCAGCCTGGAAATCCAGTTTGACGTGCAGTACAAGGTGACAGCGCAGTGTGCAATGCATGTAGTGCAGCCAAGTAATAAAGTACAGGGAAGATCCACTATATTGGACTGTACTTTATCACTTGGCTATAATAGCCTGCAGTGCATTCACTACAGACCCTCCTAGGGGCTTATTAACCCTATGCTGGGGGTGGGGAGCATTGTTATTTACTTGAGACTGTGGAGGGAGGCTGTAAAGAGGGGATATATGATATTTTGACTAGTAATGGTTCTCCTACATAAATATGGCCGTTCACATGACCACTATTTATTTCTATTCTTCTGCCGTTTGAGGAGCAGAAAACAAAAATAACAGAAGTGCTGGACCGGGCACATAACTGACAGGAACAGAGCTGGACAGACTGCATTGACTATGATGGAGTCCATTCAGGATCTTTTTGAAAGAATCTGCGACAATATATGTATTATGTATTTGAATTACTGCTTCGACGTACTCCTCAAAAATGGTAAGAGGAACATTTTCACTCTTCTGGAAATAATTTAGTGTGACCTCTGGTGCAAGTCCTCAGACCACACCCAGCAGAACTGCACAATAACTATATACCGTAATATAACCAGCAGTACAGGCTTTGCTGCTTTGAGTTTTTATGCAATTCTATAAAGACTGTCTTCATCTGTAGATTTGACTGCCATCATTACAACTTTATGGAGACTGTAGGGGTACATTGTGTATCTAGTGTACCCCTCATGGGTGGAGCAGATTTGAATTTCTGGTGCATGGACTGCCAGAAGTTGAGCCAAATTTATTAAGAATTACAGTCAGTGCATCTTACTTCTGCATATGTTTGACCAAGACTGGCCTATGAAGCGCCAGTGTTCGCGAATATGGCCCATAGTTGTAGTCAAATTTGACTGAAGAACGGGCCCCACTGTGAAGGGAAAGCAAGCCAGGCATGCAGCTTTCCCTATTCACCGATATGTGACTTCTGAAAATAACCAAGTGTGGGCTTGACTATTTTAGTGAATGGAGGGGTGGCCATGGTCTTCGTTCATGGCAGAGCCCCATTCTTGAAAAACGGAGCAGGTTCTAGAGGTGGGACCCGCACCTATTGGACATTTAGGCCACAGACTGTCAAGAGGCCGTAAATGTTCAGGTGCGACTAATCTCAAGTTCTGTGACATCACTCAACCAGGACTTAATTGTAGATTATGCTGTAAAGTCAACAAGTTAAACTGTACACATTCCTCCTCTTTTGAGACTTCTCAAACTGGTGGAAAGGACAACTGGCTTACATGCCCACAGCAACCAGATTCCACCTTTCAAAGGAGCTGTGAAAAGTGACAAGTGGAATCTGATTGGTTGCTATGGGCAACTAAGCCCGTTTTCCTTTATATCAGTTTTGATAAATCTACCACAATGTGTGGGAACTAGAGCGAGACATTTTGTGGTCATAAAAAAATACAGCAAAAAGTGAATACAGTCTTGGTCTTGACAGATTTCAAATCATTACTAATCGGTCTCCCTCTCTAAACTCTCCCCCCTTCAGCGTGTCCTAAATGCAGCCAGGCTCAATTCACCACTTCCCCACCTTCAAATGTGCCTTAAAAAACACATCTTTTCAGGAAGGCCTATCAAGCTTCCTAAAATGAAGTAACCCCCCCCCCCCCCCCCCCATTCCTCTGGCCTGAACTTGATCCTCTAAGGCCTCTTTCACACGAGCGTGACAGATTGGCTCAGGATGCGTTCAGGAAAACACACACCATTTTGCAAGCAAGTTCAGTCAGTTTTTTTCCACGCGGGTGCAATGCGTTTTTATGCGTTTTTTACGCGCGTGATAAAAAAACTGAAGGTTTACAAACAACATCTCTTAGCAACCATCAGTGAAAAACGCATTCTATCCGCACTTGCTTCAGGATACAATGCGTTTTTCACTGAAGCCCCATTCCCTTCTATGGGACCAGGGCTGCGTGAAAAACGCAGAATATAGAACATGCTGCGTTTTTCACACAACGCAGAACTGATGCGTGAAAAAAAAAAAACACTCATGTACACAGACCCATTGAAATGAATGAGTCACGATTCAGTGCAGGTGCTATGCGTTCACATCACGCACATTGCACCCGCGCAGAAAACTCACTCATGTGAAAGGGGCCTAATGGCTTGAATACTACTTATAACAATCAACTACCTTATGTGTCACCCCCATTTCCTCATAGATTGTAAGCTCCCGACTCCTAGTGTTTCAGGTGTATATTAGCCAGTTACATTGTGATGTCTTGTTTTGTACATGAACCCTCTGAATTGTGCTGCAGAATATGGTGGTGCTATATAAATTATTATTATTGATGGATTTCACCCGATTTCCCACAGAACTGCTTCTGTCAGCGGCAAGGCTGGTTTCACACCATTTTATTGGAGCATTTTTGAGCCTTTGAACCATCTACAGAAAAAACTTTTTTGCATTGCATTAGTGCATTTTTACTGCATACTCTAGACAGCAGTAGGACATGGCACTTATTCAAGCATTTTCCTATATGGGAGTTAAAAAAAGGCTTTAAAAGGAAAAAAATTTGAAGTGAAGGAAACCTAACTCAGTGTGAACCAAGAGTTTGCCTTCTCCGATCAGACTGTAAATTCTAGATGCATTTCAGTTGTATTCCCTGCATGGCGTGAGAAGAGAAATCCCATCACAGCAGACGCCATGTAAACAGCCCTTATCCTATACTGAGGGCGGGCGGCACTGAGAGCTCAGCCTTGACATCCGTCATAGAGAAAATGCTGGCGACAACCAACCTGGATATTTTTACTACTGCAGATCATCATTACCAGCAGACCTCCCTTTCACTCCAGGCTGCACCATATATATCCAATCCATGTCCATTACTGAGGGCCAGTGGGGTAGTGTGGGCCAGCCGGGGCACAGTAGCCCTGGGTTCCAAATTGCAAGGGGGCACCCGGCTGTTACATGCAATGTCATTCACTACGTGTGGCCTATAAGAGTGCCAGGCATGCATTAATCAGCCATCAGGGCACACCCGTGTGCCTGGCTATGTGTATGCCATGGTACCACAAGGCCTGAACCAGCCCTCACGGAGCAAAAGCAGCCAGCCCAAAGTTTAAGCAAAGCAGAAGGGTATTTCTTAAGAGGTCACTCGACAGCGCAGCCCAGAGGGCGAGTTTTAGTTAGTCATGAGAATGTTATACAAGTATCAGTGGGGCTGCACGGGGCCTAAAAAGAGATTGGGACTGGCTTAAAGGAGTATTCTGGTTATGTGAAGTTATTCCCTTTTCACAGAGTGACTGGCCGCTCTGGTCATTTCAGGGGAGCAGCAGGCGGTATGGGACCCCTGTTCTCATGAGGGTCCCAGCAGTAGGACCCTCAATAAACTAACCGTTATCCCCTATACTGTGGATAGGGGATGACCTACCTGCCAGAATACACCTTTAAGTGAAGTCTACACACAGCGATTAGTATCAGTAAAATTCCCATAGGCCTGCTGTGCAGACTCCACTTAGGCCCTGCACAGTAACAAGCTATCCCCATTTAGTCCCCAGGCCAGTCCCACTGGGAATTTTACTCCTCTCATGGGTCTAGATCAGGCATCCCCAAACAGTGGCCCTCCAGCTGTTGTAAAACTACAACTCCCACCATGTCCTGCTGTAGGCTGATAGCTGTAGGCCGTCCGGGCATGCTGGGAGTTGTAGTTTTGCAACATCTGGAGGGCCGCAGTTTGGGGATGCCTGGTCTAGATGGTGGATTCCCCTAAATGGGGATTGGGAATGTAACCCCTCTGCAAGCCCTAATGTAACAGTATGTCTGCATAGTGGGAGAGGCATCATCCTGTGATCCCTACACAGCTGGGGAGTGTGAAGCATTGTCCTATAAAATGGGGCATGTCCACAGGTTAGCTGGTGCAGGGTGAGGCAGCACTCACGTCATGAAGCCATGAACAGGGAAATATACATTTAATGATTTACTTGTCACCATGCATACGAAGGTAAAATAACCTCTTACACAACCTGCATATATACAGAGCAGGCGACCTGAAGAGACCAGGGATAGTCTGGAACTAGAAGGTAAATTACATCCTACAGATTTCAGTGTGCACCAAATGCACATACTGAACTGCCATCTGCTTCTTCACATCCGTAAGCTCCAGGACTGAAATTTCCTTCTAAGGTGCAAATAACACGCACATGCCTCAATGCTGAAACAGCAGCGTCCGCGGTATGCCAATATCACATGAACGGATCCCACGCCACAAAGAAACAGGATTAGAGCACGAGTGGAAGGAGCTGAACTTCAACCAAAAATGGCTCTCTCAATAGCAACCTGATCCACACACAAAAATCAAGACAAGGACACATTATTGGGGACATTTATCAAGCTGGTGTAAAGTAGAACGGGCTTAGTTGCCCATAGTGCCCATAGCAACCAAATTGCACCTTTCATTTTCCAAAGGATATGTGAAAAATGAAAGGTGGAATCTGATTGGTTGCTATGGGTAACTAAGCCAGTTCTATGTTACACCAGCTTGATAAATGACCCCATATGTATTTGTTCTATAGTTAAATTAACAAAGGGGTTGTCAGAGTTGCCCCATGGCGCGCACACACACATTAAAAAAAACAAAAAAAACAAAAAAAAAAAACACACACCGGTTATGTGAGGCACGTCCCACTAGAACGGAGATCAACCACATGGAATCTGTTGACAAGTGGGGCCTTGTTTCTGAGAGGAGGCAGCCATGTTAACACCACCTTTAGAAAAACGCAGGAAGGTTGCAGTGTTTTTTTTTGCCAGGTTTTTTTTGTAACATTCTGCAGCCAGATGTTACATGGAAATTATAAAAATGCCCTCCAAACACTGCGTTTTTATTGTAATGGCGTTTCAGGGCAGTTCGCTTGAGTTCTTTATCCCTTTGGACATTTATTATTTTCAGATCCAAGCACACTCTTGGAATTATTTATTTTTTTAAGTGCGTTTTCCCACCCATACAGTTAACTATAGAAAATAAAAAAAATTAAAATAAAAATGTGCACACCATGCAAGAGAAACAACATGTTAGTTTCTAAGGGCCATTACAGACGTGGCAATGCCAAAATAAAGTGTTGTGGGTTTTTTCCCCCCCCCCTTTTACTTTTCACTTAAACTTTTATTATTGTTTACAGATTTTTTCTCTTAGTCTCACAAGAGGACTTTAACATGCTTACATAATATAAATGCACTACTTACGCAGCACAGTATTCAAAGGGTTGTCCATTAGGACATGGCTGCTCTCTTCTGAAAACAGAGTCCCTGCTGTCCACAGGTTTTAAGTTGTATCACACCTAAGGCTAGGTGACACCTCAAGTTTAACAGTTCAGCCTACTAGACCGAATCAAATCCGGCCTGGCGGGTTACCACCATTAACCCTTACTCCCACTCACTCCAATAGAGCTGAGTGACAATACCAGACAACCTATGGTCAGGTGTGGTAGAGTCAGTCGTGTTTTTCGAACCACGGATGACCTAAGGCTGCCTGTCAGTATTCTGCCTCGGGCAGGGTCTAACAGACATTCATACTTGGCAGGCTGGAAGGCCATTGTACAGCCTTATTCACAGTGTTCAGTCAGCAATATCCATCAGTAAAAGTGAGCCAAATCAAGGTGCGGGTCAAAACCCAGAAGAGATGCAGATCTTTACATTATACCTCATCTCCGTATGGCCTCCTCTCCTGGTTGTGGCTCACAATCACCGATAGGAATCACTTAAAGGGGTTATCCAGTAATAGATATTGATGTCCTATCCTCAGATTAAGTCATCAATATCAGCTCTGTGGGAGTCCGGCAGCTGGTACCTCCACCAATCAGCTTTTAAGGTGAGCGCCACAGACTCCTCCTAAGCCATGTGACATCACCGTACATCAGTCACATGACCCAGTTGCAGCTCAGCCCCATTAAAGTGAATGGGGAATACCAAGCACAGCAACTATACAATGCACAGCGCTGTGCTTGGCAAGTTGCAGGGAGTCTGTCTTAGGTATGGGCACCCTTGAATCAGGTTGCTGAAGGTGGAAGCCCCCTCCATCTCAGTGGTAAACAGCTGGGATCAGATATCACTCCAGTTCTTGCACCAAGACTTACCATTAAGTCAACCCACAGAAACGGATTTATATCTCATGTGATGTAACTGAATTACATCATGTGGTGTGAAGGGATAAGTATACATACATAAATCTGTATCACTCCTGGCATACCCTGCCACCAGTCTGAGTAGATACCACCCCGCCTTCTCCCCAGCCCCTCCCCCTCAGCCCCGATGACAGAGACCTGGCCGCTGTCGCTTTAAACCTCGCAGCACATGTAAACTGCATTGTGAGGCCCCAACGCGTGGGGTCAGTGCGCAGGCGCAGAGCGGCGGCACGGGCCGTGTGTCACTGGCAGCTCGAGCCCTGGGCGACACCAACCAAGGGCTAAGAGAAGCTGACACAAAGGGGAGGGGGCGCCCGAAAAAGAGCACAGAACGCAGGCTGCGCACAGGAAGCCGCGGCGCTGGCCATTACACAACACGAAACTTTACCTCCTGCCCTGACCGCACACACTGTCCTGTCAGCGCCAGCAGGGACAGCACTTAGGACCCCAGTGCGGGCTCCACAGCGAGGGAATTCCCCAGTTATAACGACACTACGGCGACTACACACAGCCCACCGTGCCCTACCACATCCTGCAGCCTGTTACCCTCTCCACAACAGCCCCCTCCCCCTCTCTATAGCAACACAGTCCAGCCACCTGCCCCCCCTGCTGCCGGGCATAGAGGAGACAGGAAGCAGAGCCCCGGACATCCCGCCAGCCTCCCAGTCCCATCCAGCGGCACTAGGGCTGCCCCCTTTATGTGCAGCTGCGCTCCCTCCCCTCTTACCCCCGGGAGGGGGCAGGTTACCTGCGAGCTGCCTCCGCAGCAGGAGCGCGGACTGCGGCTCCGTCATGCTGTACCGATGTGAACAGCACTGGCTGACTACAGGAACAAACGACACAGGAGAGGAGGGAGCAGCACAGCTGGTCCGAGCCGTCACCTCTCGTTCTCCCTCCCCGGCTCCTCACTCTGTCCCTCTCACTCTTAGCTCTGGCTATAGTGCGCCTGCGCGGATTTAACCCTTCCCCCATTGTGTGACCTACACATTGCGTGATGGGAGGTAGGAAAGTTCCGCCATCTTGGGAAGGTCGCTTTACAGTAGCCATTTTAGGAAGGTCACACAACATGATCCCTGCTTCCTGTTGTGTCGTCCTATCTACTAAATGTACAGTGTGCATGAGGAGAGAGACCAGTCTGCACTGAGTGTATGAAAGCCCTATAGTCCAGTCTACTGTGATCGTCCGCACATGGCAGCAGCATGAGTATTTGGCTTCATAAGATGTGATTGATTTTTTTAAAATTATACTCCTTCCCCCCCTTAAAAAAATCTAACGCAAACTCTTCATGTTCCTCTCAGTGTAAATAGATCTGTTGGAAATATTACCCTAAAGGGGTCGACCACTACTTTAGTACTTTAGGGGCCTAGTTATCAATTAACAATCCCCAAACGTCTACTTTATGTTGGGATCATTTTGTAAATGTCATTTTATTTTTTTAGGACGTTAGAGGGCTTAGAATTTTAGAAGCAATTTTTCCAATTTTCAATAAAATGTTCAAACCATCTTTTTAAGCACCACATGCAGTTAAAAGTGATTTTCAGGGACGTACGTAATGGAAATCACCCATAAATGACCCCATTTTACTACACCCCTCAAATTATTCAAAACTGATGTTATAAGCTTTGTTAACCCTTGAAGTGTTCCTCAAGAATTAAATGAAAATAGAGGTTAAATTTTAAAAAGGATTGTCCGGTTTCAGAGCTGAACCTGGACATATCCCCATTTCCACCCAGGCAGCCCCCCTGATATGAGCATCGGAGCATAAAATGCTTTTATGCTCTCCTTTGCCCAAGCAAGGGCTTTTTTTGGAGATCCGTACTGTGCTCTCCATGGGGATAGGTAGGCGGAGTTTTCTGGTTAGCAGTGAGCCAGGTGACATCGCTGGCACTAATGGGACGGCTTTACCTGTAAAGCGGCTAGGGCAGCACTACAGAAAGCTCATTGGTGCCGGTGATGTCATCGGCAACACTGCTAGGTGGAAGCCTCCGTCTAGCAGTGTAAAAGCATAAACAAAAAAGCCCTTGCCCTGTGCAGGGCAAAGGAGAACATCGGAGCATGAATGCTCATATCAGGGGAGCCGGAGGGGTTAAATGGGGATATGTAAGGGTTAAAGGGGTTATCCAAGACCCCCCACCCATATGCCCGGGCCCCCTCACAGAGGTGCTCCCCAACATCTGCGTAGCTTCTAAAGCCGGCATGGAAACAAGCCTCTCTAGTGTTACCCGCGATGCAGATGCTGCGGCAGCTGTGACGGCATCAGAAGTGACCGGGTTTATGAGGGGATATTATAGGTCTTGGATAACCCCTTTAACAGCAGAATAAACCTCAATATGCATTACTCTGATTCTGTAGTTTATAGAAATACCTCATATGTGGTGGTAAAGGAGCTGTAGGAGCAGGCTCGGAATGGCCCTCGGGTAAAGGTGAATCCCCTGGTGGGCCCCTAGTCTCCCACCCCCTGCACAAGTGGCACATAACACAGTAGACTTACAGTACTACATACATATATTCAATGTACAGCACCTCAACCAGCCTACGTTCATATAAAAACCTGATAGATTATTAAAGAAACTCCCCAGTTTATTATTATTATAGACACAATCAGAGCTGAGATGACTTCTAGGTGTAGAGGAAAGCTACCAGTATCTTCTGTGTCAGTGACTAAGAGGGTGAAGATTCAGGTTCATCTGCAGAGCTGAGAGAGTAGAACTCTGCATCAGAACTGGGGGTTCAGCACTGGAAATGAGGGGCTCACATATTACTGACAGCATAGTCACTTCTCACCTAAAGTCATTGCTTCTGCAGAAGTCACTCTCGTCATCCTCTACACTGTCACTTGCAAGTTGCTTGCAGAGGAGTGAAATCCTGACTCCCCTGGCACAGGTCACTAAAGTTTCTCTGCTGGGTGCTCGGCAAGCCAATCAGCAGCAGTCTCTGCAAGCACTGCTAATGCTGATTGGCCAGCCCAGCACCCAGCAGTGAGACAACAGAGCGCTAGTCGTGGCTTCAGCCGGTGCACCACTAGCCTCCAATGATGGCCTTAGTAAATGGGGGGCCCCGAGGACAGGACAGAGGAAGCAGGGAGCTAGAAAGCAGAGCCTGATCCCCAGACAGTTACTCAAGACAGGAGCTAGAATTAAGTGTAATTAGGAGGTGGGGCCTTTTGTCTAAGACCAGGCCCCCTTCCTCCAGGAGCCCCATAGCAGCTGCGTGGTGTTTTTTTTTTTTTTTATAGTACAATCTGTATAAAGTCCCATGCACACAACCATATCCGTTTAGTGGTCTGCAAATCACAGATCCTCAAAATATATAGATGTGTTTCATGTTACATCCACATTTTTTGCGGACCCATTGACTTCAATGGGTATGTGGTCCAGAGATAGTTTCTGTCAATACAAAACTTTCCCCTATCCACAGAATATCTGGGACCACCACTGATCGCAAAAACTGGATCCTGTGTCCTCTTATGAATGAAGTGGCAGCTTGAGCGTGCACATAGCTAGTCTGCTCACTCTCTATCGGACTGCTGCAGATAGCCAAGTACAATGCATAGCTATTTCCAGAAGTCTCATAGACATTGATTGGAACAGAAGGGAACATGGTTGACCTACCATTCCATTTCTTTGGGGACACAAGATCCTCATGATCATGGGGGACCCAGCAGTCCCCACCGATCAGATACTTATCCCCTATCCTGTAAATATGGGATAAAAAAAAAAAAGCTGAGCTATAAAACCAAGAAAGGCCATCACTATCTGATAAGCAAGGGTCCGACACCCTGCACCCCCATCCAGTTTGGCACTTAGGAGAGGAAAACCCCCCAGTGGAGGAAACCTCTAGGGAACCATGGCTGAAGGACTGCCCTTCCCCACAAGGACACCGTCATGTGACGGTGGATTTTTCCTTGAATCGATGGTGAATGTCAAGTATATTGACTTCCACAGAGACCAAACCTGGAATCTGCTTTTTGATGCAGCAGGAAAATCACTTCTTTGGTGAATACATCTGACTGCAGAAAGTCCGGTGAATGCAGAGACCAAGCCCGGAATCTGCATCTTAATGCAGTAGGAAACTCACTTCTTTGGTGAATACATATGTTTGCAGAAAGTCTGGTAAATAAAAACTCCAGTGGTTATTGCAGAGACCAAGCCTGGAATCTGCCTTTGATGCAGCAGGTAACTAACTTTAGTGAATATGTCTGACTGCAGAAAGTCCGGTGGGTGAGTGCAGAGACCAAGCCCGGAATCTGCCTCTTGCTGAAGCGTAGGTCATCTGATCCTGACACGGTGGCCACCATGTCATTGACTTGGGGTAGAGTCATCACCTCTAGCTGTATCCTATATTCATTGCCAGGACACAGTGATACCTCCGCTCTGGTACAGTGATCTGCAGATGCAAAAAATATAACTTATTATTACTGAACATGAAGCAGCGGAAAATTGCATGCTAGTGACACGTAATTTACTCCCGGTCACTTTGGGTCATCGTCATCCTTTTAACTGTATTTAACTTGGGTCCATGTTTCTAACAGTAATACCAACGCTTATCAATGTCATTGACTGTTGTAGCTTTTATTCTTGTTCTGGGACCCACTGCTATATACAACATAAACAGAATACACCTTATAATTGTGGTCTGATTTATTTTCATATATCTTTACATGGTTTGGAGCTCAGTTCTCCTGATACGAATTGCCAAAAACCCCTGCTTTCTTACACACTTCCATAGTTGAAATTCTGGGAACAATTGCTCAAGGTGATCTACTGTACATATCAAGGTCAATGGGAGCTCCCCCTAGTGGTGACTGCAGGCAGTTAGAATTTTATCATACTTATATACCATATATCAGGCGATTTGGATGATTGTCCACTAATGGCCACTGCTCTTCTCATCTTTGTGGAGAATCTAAACCCTAAATTATTCTGTGTCATCACTCTGGTGTCTCGAGAACTTGGCATCATGTCTTTTATTATTATGAGCTCCTGTCATAAATCACATTACATTTTATGACTCCTGTAAAAAGGATCTTACCTTATTGGTTCTTAAGACCAATACCTTCTAGCAGGGGTCACTGGTAAAGATCATGAGATGGTTTTTTCTGGGCCTCATCTTGTCTCAGACCTCTGGTGATCCCATCTGCTGCAATTGCCTTCTTAACCCCTGGCTGTTTTTATTTCCAATGGTGACCAGTGGATACCGCTGTGTCCAAGTTATACAGAAAACACCATAAATATCAAAAAGCAGAAAAATCACAAATCATCAAAATACCCAATGATGATACAAAGCCTTCTCATGGAGGCAGTACCTATCGGGTCTCTAGGACCAAGTTAAAATAATAAATTAGGATACCCCCTTAGGTGGTAGAGACTGCAGCTTTGGTGACATACAAGATCCAGGTCTGTTTCGGTAATATCAGGCTTCTGGTCAGGACGATCTCATGGCCGTTCATAGACTCGACATGTCGTGAAAGACATGGAGTCGCTAATTGACCTTTTTGGTAAAGCTGTGTTTTTTCATGGATCTGTGTGACCATTGTGCAGATTATAGAACGGGTAGGCAACCTCTGGCACTCCAGCTGTTTTGAAACTACAACTCTCAGCATGCATACTTACTCTGCTCTTCTCCGAACTCCCATAGAAATGAATGGAGCATGCTGGGAATTGTAGTTTCACAGCACCTGGAGTGTCGAAGGTTCCTGATCCCTGTTATAGAACATGTCCTATTCTGGTCCATATTGTGGACAGGAGTAGACATGTCTATTGAAGAAGTAAGAAAAATGTGGATTGCACATTGAAGGTATCTGTATTTTGTGGATCTGTGGTTTATGGTCCGAAATACAGACACGGCAATGTGCATGAGGCCTTAAAAGGGTTTTCTGAGATTTTTCTACTGATGACCTATTATAGGCGTATTTCAGCTTAATAAATTACCCCCTTTTTCTCTAATTTATTGCTTCATGGAATACATTTTTTTACAAGGCTTAGAAAAAAGCGTAACGCAGTTAAAGAAATATGATGCAGTCTATAATTTGCTATGCTTGAAAGAAGCACCCTCTTGACTGGTTAGGAATGTGACTCATGTGTGTCAATAGCTTTCTCTTTAACTCTGGAGGTGGTGTCTGTGGTGGGTAAAGACATAACTGTAATCTCGAAGACTAAATCTCTTGTCCCTACACTATAGTGGAAACGTATTACTTGTATAAGTAATAATAAAGCTGTTCTCATGTAAGCTTCCTGTGCTGCTGCACATAGTATTGCAGTATCTTTTAGTTTGGAACTTTTTGACAAAATACGTCACAGTCTAAGTTTTAGAATTCTAGCTGACACGAACCATAAAGAAAGCTCTCATTAACAGCCATTTAAATAAGGATGCTTTGATCAGCTGATCTCTGCAGGACTGGCATCTGAAATCCCTGGTGATCAGCTTTTATTGCCAAGAGAAACATTAAATCAAACTGGCATGATAATGTTTTCACTGCCTGGCTCTGAAGTTAAAATAGAGAGGGCGCAGCAGTTTCCGAGAAAGCAGAGCCTTTAGGAGTAAGGGCAACACCCCCATTGCTCCTAGAGGCTCATTTGCATATCTTACAAACATAATATTTATCAGCAATGTGGGCACATATGAACATGGGACCAACACAGATGTCTTCATCTGCCAAGTGCACATGTAACAGGTCAACAAGTTTCATGGGTAGAAATCTGTTGACAGATGCCTTTTAAAGCTGTGGGCAGCCTCAAATTTTTCCTGCAGGTAAAATGTAGAATTACATGACACTCATTCAAGTAAATATTCAACAAGTCATGTAACTGCATTATTATCTGCATAACTAATCATATGCTAAATAGTTGCAAGTCCAGTTTATGTATGAGATAGTCAAGATGATTGTCTATAAAATGATGGTAGTCTCATGTTCGAAGCTGTAGTGGATGGTGAGATATGGGGCCTGAAAGTCAAAAGTTCAAATCATTGTTACCCTTTTTGCTTGTCAGTGTAAGTCAAATTGCAAAGTCATAAGTACCTCTGTATTTGTATATTATATGCATGGCCTCCAATGAGGCTATTCTAAAATGGCGCCTGGTAATGCGAGACTTTATTTGTCTCGTGCATGTATAGTAATGGCGCATGCACTCATGTATTACGTTATGAGCCAGGTTCATTGATGCACTAACCCGGGTTCGAGTTTGTAATGTAATACATTAATACATGTGCCGATATTTACAGTCAGAGACAAATGAAGTCTTGCGTTAACTGGAGTCATCTTGGAAGATCCTCATCGGAGGCCATATGTTATATCTAAAAAAGTCTAATATTTTTTACTTATTTCTTTGGTTATCTTTATCTACTTTATCTGATTTAAATTTATGCAGAAATATAGAAAATTCTGAAGGGTTCACAAACTTTCAAGCTCCACTATATATGCCTAACACTGTGATTTAGATTACTGGAAATCATTCTGCAATCTTAGACAGCAGTAGCTTTTCTTGTGGCTTCTGTTTTTCAGGGTTCAGTTTAGGCATAAACCTATTATTCCAATAGTATATAAAGGTCATATAAAGAAAAAAAAAAACAATGAAAAATTGACTTTTTAATTATGAATTAGACACAAATTGCAACAGATATGCCACTTTCTTTTTTTTTAATTCTTTATTTAAGATTTTTTAAATTTTATAACAAAGTGGAGGGACGCAGCCCAAACATTAGAAGTTACAAATAAACAATTATGAACACACCGGATAGTATCTGACTATTTCGTAGACTTAAAGGGTTATTCTAATTTTAGACAATGGGGGCATATCGCTAGGATATGCCCCCATTGTCTTATAGGTGCGGGTCCCACCGCTGGGACCCGCACCTATATCGAGAACGGAGCCCCCGAAGTGAATGAGGGCGCACTGCGCATGCGCAGCCGCCCTCCATTCATTTCTATGGGGCCGCCGAAAATAGCCGAGCGCTGGCTCGGCTACTTCCGTTGGCTCCATAGAAATGAATGGGAGCGCACCGCGCATGCACGGCCCGGCTCCCATTCACTCCTATGAGCGGCGCGGGGAGCTGCGCCTGGTGGTGGCCGGACCCCCGGAAACCTGGGGTCCTCGAGGCGCAGCGCTCCCCGCTCCGTTCTGGCTATAGGTGTGGGTCCCAGCGGTGGGACCCGCACCTATAAGACAATGGGGGCATATCCTAGCGATATGCCCCCATTGTCTAAGATGAGAATACCCCTTTAATAGGTGACTTTTGCTATTGGGAAAATACAAACATTCTATATTTATTGTTAAAAAATCCAGTTTGGTCATGACTCTGACTATAGAAAAGGAAACCTAAACAATTAAGCTGGCTTAAAACCAAGACATTCACATGTTTATAAAGAATCTTCACCTTATAAAGGGGGTTCTCTTGAGAATCGACTGATGTATGAACCTATATCCGGTTCTAGCTGGACAAGCTAGTAAGAATATGAGACCAAAAGTTGTATAGCAAGTGTGGTTTGGGGAACGGAGGGGTGTCGGCAGGGGAGTAGCTATAGGGGGTGCAGAGGTAACAGTCGCTACCGGGCCCAGGAGCCTCAGGGGGCCCAAAGACCCTTGTGCCACATAAGAAGACACAGAAAGCACTGAGGGAAGGGGGGCCCAAGCTGAACTCTTGCACCAGGGCCCATGAGACTATAGCTACGCCCCTGGGTGTCGGGTAGGTGATACGGGAGAGAGATGCCACTTTCTTCTGTGGCTTGAATACCTGCCATTATTGTCTGAGACATTTTTTCACACTCTTAAAGGGGTTATCCCACGAATAATGTAAAAAATCATCAGACATCATATAGTACACGACAACCTCTTTCTAACAAAGCTAGAACCAGCCCTGTACCTCACATGGGTCCAGAGATCTCCCCGTTCATTGCTCTGCTAGATTTATATCAAGCTGACAGCTCAAGGGGAGTGTCTTTTCTACTGTATCTCAGGAGGCGTGTCTCAGCTCCTCCTATCACCGCTCAGGAGGCAGTTGAAGGATGAAACTGAGCATGTGCGGCCTTCTCAGTGAGCAGGTCAAAGAAATAAGAAATTAAAGGGACACTATCGCGAAGAAAAAATTTTTGATATGTTTTACAACATAACAAAAGCAGGTTTTAACATAATGTATTTTTCAAATTGTGTAAATGTTTTTTTTTTTAATTCAGTTTTCTTGCCTTACATGGAGGCTGCCATGTTGGAAGTAAAGTGTGACAGTCTGGATTTACAACACAATGGCACCTCAGGCATGTACATAGGCTTCCTCAGTCGCTGCTGACCCTATAGAGAATGAATGGAAGATGTGAGCCCGCCCCTGTGATGACACCAGTAACACACAGCCAGGTCCTCCCTCCTTGCTGCTGGGGACTCAGAAACAGAGTAGATGGAGGTTCTTGGGGCTGTAGGACCTTAGTGATGTAATCGGCCATGTGACCAGTGGGGGAGGAGACTGAGGAGCAGAGATCTGTGTTTTTGTAATGAAGCCATTGTCTCATCTTATCTTGCTGAAGCAGTGATGTCACCGCTGAAGGTGTGAATTGGTGATGTCATTGGTACCACCCACTTTTTTGCAGCATGCCTACTTACAGGTTGCTCAAAGCCTCATTTGGCCAGCAGAGCTCCCCCTGGTGACCAAAGATGGTAAATATGGTAAAATCTAATATTTATTTATAATATTTCACACATTGGAATTTTTATTTATTTATTTATTATTTCTTACAAATATATAATAGATTTTTTTAGCATAAATAAAATATAGAACAGGTTTTTGTGATAGATTCCCTTTAAGTGGCACGATACAGATACATTTTACTGAACAACTCAGTAGCTATACAAAATTTTTAATTACATGCAATTACAAAAGTATTCAGATCAAGGTGAAGGTTTGAAAACTGTAGAATATTTTTCGTGGGACAACCCCTTTAAGTACAGAGTTTTTTTTCAGTTGTGTGAGGGATTTCTTGCTTTCACATCTAATTTCAAATCCACTCACAGCATCTCAATTAGATTTAGGATTCAGGAACTGTCCATTCTTTTCAACAGCCATTGCTTGGTAAAATTACTTGTCAATGTCATTTAGCAAAGGACACTTTCACCTGAGCTTTAATCTTCTGACAGATTGTCTCACAAGCATCCTATTGTACAATCAAGAATTCATAGTGGAGAGATGCTGAGATACCCAGGTCCTGATGCAGCAAAGCAGACACAAAGTATATAGTTTTGATTCTATGTTTTATAGTTGAGGTTCTTCTAGTGAAATGTGGTCTTCACCAAATATGTCTCTTGGTTCTGTGATGAAATAACTGTATCTTTGCCTCCCGCTGTTTGCCTATTTCACACGAACGTTGTGTTTTGCGGTCCGCAAATTGCGGGCCAACGTTTCCGTATTAAGTGATTTTAAGCTACCGTGTGTAATCCGCAATCTTTCCGTAGTTCCGCAAAAAACAGACGTTGTGTTTCCGTATGTCTTCCGTTTTTTGCGGACCACAAAAAAAACGGAAGGTGTAATTTGAATTCTTTTATTGGCTACACCCCCTGAAACAGGTATATAATGAGGTCACCTTTTTTGCCATTGTCTGATGGTTTGGGGAGCATACAGAGGTTGCTTAGTTGGCATTGTTAGCTTTGCAGTTTCTGGCTTTCCACATGGATGAAGACTTTCATGATGAGGTTCTACTGCACTGGCTTCTTTTTCGGCGATTTGGCCAGCATTCATCTGTGCTGGTTGAGGAACCGAGGAGGAGGAGGCGGCAATGGGTTCATTCCATTGTTGCTCAACGGTACAGGAAGGGCCATTTTCACACCCTCTTCACTGACCTTCGTCAGCACCCGGAGAAGTTCTTTGGATTCTGTTGCATGTCAGTGGCTACATTTGATTTGCTGTTGTCGTATATTCGTCCGGACCTCACTTTCCAGGACACCAACATGTGGCGCGGCATTTCACCAGAGGAAAGGCTGCTTGACACCCTGAGGTAATTTTTGGTAGTTACTTTTATCTTTTGTGGTCAATCATGTTGAATTTGTGATATCAGTTGTGTTTGCTAAATATTTCTAATACATGTATGTGTGCTATGTAATACTGTTTTTATGTAGCTACATTTTTTTTTGCTGTTTTGTCTTCTTCAGATTTCTTGCAACTGGGAACTCATTTTCTTCCTTGCATTATGAGTTTCTATTGGGGATTTCTTCAATTTCTCGGATCGTGGCACATACTTCTAAGTCATCTGGCTGTGACTCTGAGAGATGGTGATGCCAAAGCCAAAAGCAGAGGATTGGGTTCGTATAGCGGATGGATTCAATGTCTCTGCCCATTTTCCAAACTGCGTAGGGGCCCTGGATGGCAAACACATTTGTGTTAAGAAGCCTCCTCACTCAGGGTCCCGATACTTCAATTATAAACAGTATTTTTCTATAGTGCTTTTGGCCTTGTCTGATAGCAGCTATAAGTTTATAATGGTTGATATTGGGGCCTATGGAAGCACCTCTGATGCGCTCATCTTTAGTGCTTCTAGAATGGGTGAGTGGCTTCGTGCCAATCAGCTCTCCCTGCCAGAGCACAGAAGACTGCCTGGATATGCTGGTCCGCCGGCTCCGTTTGTGATCGTGGCTGACGAAGGGTTTGCATTGACTGGACATGTTATGCGACCTTTCCCCTGACGCGGTTTGGATGTCAGGAGGCGTATTTTCAACTACCGTTTGAGTACTGCTCGTCGGTATGTAGAATGCGCTTTTGGAATTCTCTTTCAGAAGTGGAGGGTATTTCTGTCAACCATACAGATGGATCTGGACAATGCCACCCTGGTTGTGCAAGCTTGTGTTATTCTACACAACTTCACCAGGATTCACGATGCTTCCTTGGATGTTGACCAGAGTGGAATTCCAGCATTTCATGGTGTTGGTTTGGATCTCAGGAGACATAGACGACCTGGTAGTGCTGGCATTGCTATTCGGGAACTTTATGCCGACTTCTTCATCAGCCCCGAGGGGGCATTGTCGTGGCAGATGGATGCAATTCGTGGTACCGTTTGAGATCTTCTGTGCTCTATAGTTTTTCTTATTTTTACAAGATAGATATTGATATACTTTATGTGTTAGTGTAGGGACTCGCAAGATACAGAGGACCCTTGACGCGGGCTTGTGGGCTGAGGTTTTTTTGGATAAACGAAAAAATAAATGTTTTTAGAGATGTGAGTGTGGTATTTGTTTAAAAAATATATAGCATCACTTTTGACATTTGTGTTTTATCCAAAAAAACCTTCTAATACCTCTTTATATATTAAACCTACAGTATTTTAAATCAAATAATATTTAAATTTTGGAAACATATATTTCCAACACTATGTAGTATGCAATAACTAATATTATGTTCCTGAATGTAAATATGTAAATGTATTAAGTATATAATCACATAAGGATATGCAGAACATCATCAAAGTCAAATTCTGTGTATCGATTTTGTTTGTGGACAATGTAGAGCCCATTGCTATACCTTTAAAGTATATATTTTGATCTCTAGGTTTTTTTTGGGGGGGGGGGGGGGGGGGCTGCTGGGCATAGGGGTGCTGCTGAGGAGGAGGTGTACTTCCAAGGACCTGTAGCCAGACATTGTTAATTAAATTAACAATGTCCCCAGGGTATTGCGATGTAAACATCTGCAATACCATGGCCAGAGACGCCATATAGGCACTCTGTTGTTGGTCCGGAACCTTTAGCATTAATGGTGCCAGCCCCTTCAACATTGTAATTTCCGGACCCTCAGTCAGGGGCGGATTGGCCATAGACCTTACAGGGAAATTTCCTGGTGGGCCGATGCCCAGGGGGCCATCTGGGCCCTCCTAATTGACAGCAAGTGGAAGTTTTTAGGGATGTATTTAGTGCTGCTGACAGTATTTTATGATGGACTGTGGTATTTGGCTCTGTTGGGGTGGTATAATGTGCCACAATATGGTATTGCTGGCCCTGCCTTCTATCAATTTGGACCCAACTACAAAATGGGGCCACTTTTAGTATTTTTTCCAGGGCCACTTTAAGTTCCCAGTCCGCCCCTGCCCTCAGTCCTCTTCTGTGATAGGTACTCTATAACCTGACTATCAACAATTTCATGGGTACCTATCCCAGAAGAAGCCTGATGGGCAGTACGGCGTTTCCGGGGCGGCAGGGGCCTTGGAACCACCTCTGGACTTGTGGGGGCAGCAGCAGATGATGGTGGTTGATCCTCCACTTGTGACGCTTCCTCCTGTGACACCTGTGGAGTTGCTGGATCTGCTTGCGCCACATCCGCAGGCTCCCCTTCAGCATCATCAAGACTGTCCACAGTTCTAAAAAGGAGAAATAAAAAAAAAGGTATGTAATGTAAATGCTAATCAATGGATCAAATATGACTGCCAACCTTATAATTGTGCAACATGACCATAAATGAACAAATATTCTACCTAATGTAGCTATCTATAGTCCAAACACACATGGAGGACGGTGTATAGTTATGTTCTCCTCTAAGCAAGGCCAAAAAAGCTGAGCTTTACAGTGCTCAGAGTCGTAAAATGTAAAACATTGCATGAATGTTTGCACTACTATACCACAATAAAGTGTTTTAACACAAAATAATATTTTTTCAACAATTACTGTATGCAAATGTAATAACTACATTTATCTGTGGGCAGGACTGAAATATCAAACATTCTTCTCTTTTTCAACAGGACTGTGAGTGTGACGAGGGGAAGTTCTCAGGCTCAAGAGCAAATTTGTTTGCTACACAGAGAAGAGGATTGTTTACGCTAATAGCATTAAGATTATGGACTCTTTACTATAAGAGCATTGACACTATGGAACCAAAAACATGGTGATTTTTATGCAAAGATTGAAATAAAAGAGTTGTATTGTGGCAAGGATGTTTTTATTGTCATTAACAATATTACATGGGACAGGTACTACAGAGGGATAAGTGATGCAGCCATTTTATAGTCGAATGTCAAATAATTATCGTCGATTTTTAGGAAAATCACATTAGTTATATTTTGTCACAGGGGGTTATTGGCTTATGCCATCAAATGTTGTGGATAAATGTGTGCCCATGGTTGTTCCGGAAAAAAAAGAGGCTTATCACAAACACTACTACATTACCCTATTACACACGCATGACAAAAATTTTACATGTTTGATGCATTTTTTCCAAAAAATACTCATGGCCACAAATCCAACACTGGTCGTAAAAATTGAAGCTGTTGGGTGTAAAGATAGGGGCGCTTGCGAGACGCCCCATCCCCACTCCGGCCCTGCTCCATCAGCTCATGCCTGTATTGGTCCCTGCAGCTTGCCCATCTGGTTTTGGCCTTCTTAACTACAGATACATGATTGGAAAATGGAAAAACATTAATATATATACATGTGTGTTGTAAAAGTGCTACTAACAATAGCTGTGTTTGAACTATATAATTTCTAAAAAATGGGAGTATGCAAAGCTATCAAGAAAATAATGATAACTAACCACCCCCCCAAAAAAACATTATGCGTAAAATAAAAAAAAAACAATTAAAATATAAAAAAAAGGATCAGCCATTACTAGTAAATCCTGAACACATCTTACCTGTGATATTTAGATAAATGTAGCATGATTTCACCCATTCAGAACCTTATACATGAAAACAATCATCAACATGGCGTACATGTACGTGCCTGGGCCTTAAGTGACTTAAAGCCATGATGTACATTTAAAGAATAGCTCATTTAAAAAGGCCTTAACCATCCTTTCCTACAGTGTGGGGTGTGTGATTTTTACAATAAAAAACAAAAAGGAAAGAAGAATATAATGCTATGGTGTAACTTACTACTATACACAACACTTGGCGACGCTCTACATTGGTAACGACAAAAGAAACATGATGTTCAACTCACCCAAATCAGCATGGCCATTGGCATCAGCTTTCCGCCATTCTGAAGGCCGCATTGACTTTGTTACTTCGGCCCGAGAGGCCTTCTTCTTCAGGCAGTCATGGTACGCCTCACCTCTGGAATCCCACAACTCAGGCCTCTCTTCAATGAGGGTAATTAAACTCTCAACATCCCAACGGGACATGTTGAACCGTTTTTTGGGCACACCTATTAGTTTTGTGGCTGCTGTTGAATGTAGCTCACAAACTGCCAGCACAAAACACTTCCTGGAAAACTGTGTGAGAAACGGTCACATGGTATTGAAAACAGGTGTCTGGGACATGGATCCGCAAAAAATGCGGATAACATACGGATGCTTTAGTTAGGCATCCACAATTTTTGCGGACCCATTGACTTCTATGGGTCCACAAAACGTGTTTTGTGGCCAAGAATAGGACATGCTCTATTTTTTTTTGCGGGCTACGGAACGGAGCAACGGATGTGGACAGCACATGGTGTGCTGTCCGCATTTTTTGCGGGCCCATAAAAATGAATGGGTCCACATTTTTCATGTGAAAAATGCGGATCGGAGCCCGCAAAAACAACGTTCGTGTGAAAGAGGCCTTACACCTGATCTCTGAGTAGGCTCCACTCCTGGTTTTGGCTCACAAGAACTGATGGAAATAACTGATCAAATAAATGAAGTGTGAGCTAGGCCTAATTTGTGCAGCCTGTTTCTAATTGTATACTCATACTGGGACATCAGTAATGGCAAGAACTACCTGTAGGTCATGTGATTTCTGGTTTCTTAAAGACTTTGACAAGGGCTTTCTGTCATCAGGTTTACTTTTCCTGGGATAGCCAGGCCCAGCCAAGTTGATAGTTCCAAAGAAATCAGTAACTAAAGGTGTTGTCCCACGAAAAAATATTCTACATTTTGCTAAACACCACCTGAAACTGAATAATTCTGTAATAATATCAATAAAAATTCAGTATAGCCACTAAGTTATTCAATAAAATGTATCTGTATAGCCATACCTTCTGTTTCTTCTTTTCCTTATTCCTCTGTCCACTTTGCGGAGGTGGACGCACATGCTCAGTTCTAGCCTTCAGCTCTACCAGCCCTATCTTCTACTAGAAGCTGTGACCGTTACAGGAAGAGAGCTGCAGCAGATATAAGCATGACCCAAGCTGCAGCAGAAAAGACATGTCCCCCCTGAGCTGCAGCAGAAAGGACACCACCCAAGCTGTAGCAGAAAAGTCATGCACCCTGATCTGCAGCAGAAAGGAAATTCCTTCTTAGATGCAGCAGAAAGTAATGCCCCCTGAGATGCTAGTCTTAAATCTAACAGAGTAATTGGAGCAATAAATGGAGAGATCTCTAGATCTATGTGAGGTACAGGGCTGGTTCTAGGTTTGTTAAAAAGAGACTATCATGTATTATATGGTGTCTGATTTTCATTTTTTAACATTAATCATAGAATAACCTTTTTAATGTGTAATTTGTTGTGTTGTTTTTAAGTTACTTTCTATGGAGACCATACAGTATAACCTTCTGCCTGTAAGTCAAGAGCTCTTTGGATTTAAAGAGGACCTTTCATGGATCCAGACATTGTGAAATAAGTAAAAGGTTATGTAGGGCATCGAGCATGGATCTAAGAGATCCTACTATTTTGTCTGGGTGCCGCTTTATTCACCCGCTGTGCCCCTGTTGAATTCTCCCGCCTGCTATGCTAATGAATAGCATCGGAAAAGGGAGGAAGAGACGCCAGGGTTTCTCAAGGGGCGTCTCCTTCTCCCTGGCTGTAGCGCGGTCCAATCGCAGCGGAGAGCAGAGAAAGTGAGCTTTTTTTTCTCCCTGACTGACGCTCTCTGCTGCGATTCGAGAAGAGACGCTCTCTGCTGGCCATTGAGAAACCCTGGCGTCTCCTCCTCCCTGTTCCGATGCTATTCATTAGCATAGCAGGTGGGAGAATTCAACGGGCACAGCAGGCAAATGGAGCGACACCCAGAAAAAATAGTAAGATCTCTTAGATCCATGCTCGATGCCCTACATAACCTTTTACTTATTTCACAATGTCTGGATCCATGAAAGGTCCCCTTTAACCATACCCTAACCATCTGCACCTTATTTTTGTATGGACAACGTATGCATTTAATCTTTGCAAGTTACCTGTTGTCATCACCACTGCTTAGCTATCATGATTTATTCAGCCATTTTTTATTGTGATGTTTAATGGTTGACTATGAAACTGCATTTTCTTTGAAAACACATCAATAAGAAACCATCACGCCATGTAAATCTATGCACCATGATATCAAGTTGACCTTGATGATGCTGTTGATGTCATTTCGATGTTTCAGAATATCAATATGCCACAAAACAGCAAGTTGATGTGACAATGAATCCCCTTCATTAATTACTGCAGTTATGTTTGTACAGTTAGTGAGTGTCAACACATTTCATGGGATAGGATTGTGTCTCCATATTATTACAACAGATGTATAACAGCCATGAATATCAACTAAAGAAATAATTTCTAAAAAGTATCTGGTCATTAAAGGGGTTGTATCACTTCCGACAATGGTGGCCACAGCTCCATTCACCTTTACGGGACTGCTGGAAATAGCTCAGCTTGTGCTTGCCTTTTTTCAGAACTCCTACAGAAATGAATCGAGGGTGGCCATGCATGCGCGGTGCATTCTCGTTCCCTTTAATGGCCCCATTGTAGATAAAAGTGCAGGTTCCAGAGGCCCCGCCAATGTCTAAGGTGAGACAACCCTGTTAAGTTTACAGTATTAGGGCCTGTTCACACAGCATCTTTTCACTGCCTGTGGCTGTTTGGAATCGGCCTTCCATTGTTTTCAATGGGAGGCTGCCCTGTCATTATAAACAATGGGAGGCGGATTCCACACAGCTTTCTGGCACTCAATCCATGTCAAATTTTCAAAGTCAAAAGCCGCTGTGGGAACAGGGTCTTAAAGGGATATTAGGGGATATTCCCATGTGGGACATTGATGGCATATTCCTAGGATATTCCGTCAATGGCAAATAGGTATGGGTCCCATTGCTATGGGAGTTATGGCTCAGCTATTTCTGGAAGTCCCATAGTAGTGAATGGGAAGGTGGCTGCTCTTGTGCAGTGCATCCTCAATTTACTGCCACTCTGGGACTTCTGAAGATAGCCAAGTGACATGCGCAGTGTGCTCTCCTTCACTTCAGGGGCTCCATTCTCTACACAAGAGCAGGTCCCAGAGGTGGGACCTCACCTATCTAACACCGATAGCTTATTTTAACAATATACCATCAACATCCCAGGTGGGCCAAAATTTGTAAACCATGGGATTATGTACATCTGTAAGATTTTTCCACCACGGTCTTCTGTAAAAAAAACAAAAACTATTAGTTAAGGACAGTGAAGAAGATTGTGTCATTCTCTAAATTGGAAAGCCTCATAGTCAAAAATATATAAAAATATATAACAGGCAATTGTATTCAGATAAAACATTAACCCCTTCAGCCAGAACACACTCAAGGCTTTACAACAGTAGCTGTAGGCAATGAAGAGACACAGGATCTGCCCTCCTCATCCTGCAGACACAGAGCTGACTGGAGCTGATCTGGAGGAGATCTGCAGAATATTGCACAAGAAAGGTAGGTTGAAGAACCTATGTGTATCAGCAGTGTCATTGTACAACTGGGACTTGTAGTCCTACACACACAACATGCTGCTGAGTATTCCAGCAGACATGTCACTCAGGGCAGCACTTGTATTTACTCCCTTTGCAGAGCAGGGGGGAGGGGCAGAGATTGTTATTACTGCAGGTAAACAAAGAGACAGAAGAGAACCAGGGAAATAAAACTTGCTTAACTAAGTTATATATTGCTGCCCATCAGATTTACAGTACTATAATTTTTTTTTCATAACTCAGACAACCCCTTTAACCAGAAGAAAAAGGTGCTGGACAAACCTAAAAGGCAAAATCCTGATATGACCACTATACTACATCCCACCATTAAAGCCTGTAGTAACCTTAAAGGGGTTCTCCGAGAATTAAGAAAATGAAAATACTTAAATATTACTTCATTATAAATATATTCCCAAATACTTTTCATTAGTTATAATGGCTCAGTTTGTCTAGGGAGCAATCATTAGGAGAAACAAAATGGCCGCTGTCCTATTAGTCCACACAGAACCTGTCCTAATCACATAGGAGGACAAGTTACTTCACAACACTGAGGTAAAGAGCTGCCTCATCCTCTTCTCTGCTCTGCTTGTCAGGGATTATGGTCCTGAATACAGCTGATAAGATGTTCTGCTGAATCTCTGTAGGAATTGAGTTCATGAGCAGATATGGCTGATGAGCAGCAGCACTTGTATGTAGTCTCCATTACCACAGTCTGTCCTGTCATCTCTGTACTTCATGTCTCCTCATGAGCTCCATTCCTACAAAGATTCAGCTAGATATCATATTATATCATATATGTATTCAGGATCATAATCCTTGACGAGTAGAGGAGAATAAGGCAGCTTTTTACCTCAGTGTTGTGAAGCAACTTGTCCTCCTGTGTGATTAGGACAGGTTCTGTGTACTGATAGGACAGCGGCCATTTTGTTTCTCCTAATGATTGCTCCCCAGACAAAACGAGCCATTATAACTAATGAAAGGTATTTGGGAATATATAATAAAGTAATATTTAAGTATTTTCATTTTCTTAATTCCTGGAGAACCCCTTTAACTGTGAGTACAGCAACCTGTACATATTCTACAGTCCGCCCTGTGGTTGCATTGTGCCCCTATATTTGTGAATTGGTCAGGAGCAGCAGTATTCAAAGAGTGGACCATGAGGCAGGAAACAGACTGAACGCAGTGTGGTGGTACATCATATGGCTTTTGGACTTGTACAAACAAACCAGCAAGTGCATGATATAACAGATGATCTGAATGAAGGACCAACTCAGATCTCATCCTCTCAACTCAAAATAGGTTTTATGTTACACTGGGGAGGATATGGGCAAAATTTTAAGTTGGTGGTCATAATTAATACTAATTAATATTCATTGCATTATTTGTATGCCATCTCTTTCATCTCTGATGATAGGAAGGTTTTGTGGAAAGGGTTTGTACGGAATTTAAAAAAAAAGTCTGAGCAGGGAGTATGTTAGAATAAAAGATAACTAATGCTGACCTCCAACATCTCTGCCGCCTCAACATAGCAATCCTCTCTGGTTTATGTATATTTTGCTAAAGCAATGACAAGTCGTACATCCACATGATCGCTGCAGCCAATCACTGGCCACAGTCCATTGATTGGCTGCAGCAGTCATGTGGATGTACAGCATGTCATCACTGCAGCAAAGATTGGTGGGGACCACTGGAGCTGTAGCACTGGAGCAGCGGGGAATTTATCAGATGAGTATTGGTTACTTTTTTAATATAGCGCAGGGATGGCCAACCTGAGGCTCTCCAGCTGTTGCAAAACTACAACTCCCAGCATGCCCAGACTTGCCTTCAGCTACCAGCCTACAGCAGGGCATAGTGGGAATTGTAGTTTTACAACAGCTGGAGAGCCGCAGGTTGGCCATCCCTGATATAGCATATTCCCCTGACAAACCTTTTAACGTTTGAATCCAGATTTTAAAGGGGTTTTCTGGTACGTTTATATTGATGACCTATCCTCAGGATAGAACATCAATATCTGACGGAGGTCTTACACTCCGCACCCCCACAATCATCTGGTCTGCAGTCTCCCCAGGATAATAAGTAGGCACTGGAACTACACATGTACAATGGACAGAGCTGGTTATTGCAGTGCTTCTCCAATTTACTTCAATGGGAGGGTTGCAGCATTAGCCACTACACAATGGACAGAGTTTTGTAGTTTCACCACCTTTAAGTGTATTTCTTTAGTGAGGTGTGAATGGAAATGGAAAAAATATACGGTACTTCTGTATCAGTCAGCATAATTCCTAGGAGATAAATATGAAATTTTAACTTGAACACAGCACTTTTAATGTTCTGGTTTGGAAATGAACAGCACAGAAATGCAGGCTTTTGTTGTACAAAATGTAGAATTCAGATAGGATTGCAGATCGTAAAGCACATCATTCAGATAAGGCAATTTACCAAATGGGTACAGATTTACATCCTGTGACACAGTTTTATAACTGACTTTAGAATGGTCCATCCATTTCTTTACACCATTTACATCTATATTATGTTTCTATGCAAATGTACAGGACAGTCTCATATCTCTAGGCATTCATAAGGAAAAAAAGATCAGAAGATACTTTGTCCATACTGAAATATATTTGTATATACCCATTTGCTGAATGTAATTGTTTTAGGAGATAGAATTAATTCACATATAAGGCTGGGTTTTATTGCTGTTAGACCAACTGGAAGTCTCCGGCAGTGTTCACAATGCAATACTTCAAAAGCAACTGGATAACCAGCAGCAATGGTTTTTAGGGTACCTGCAAACAGGGGTGCACCACCAAAGAGGCCTGGTGAGGCAATCGCCTCAGGCAGTACCAGGTAGGGGCAAGAGGGGGGCAGCAGAAGTGCCATGGGGAATGAGCGCTTTAATTGTCTGAAAGGGGTTAGGTTAAGAAATTGGCATGGGGGGGGCGTTTCAGTTTTCAGCTCAGGCAGCAGAAAGGCTAGGTGCACCCCTGACTTCAAACATTGCAGACTAGGCTAGCTTCACACTAACGGCAGCCTTCCCCCTCTCTGTGCTATACGGATGATACGTATCCGTATCCGATACGGATGCGGCGATACCTAATATGTCTATTTTTCTTTTTTTCCCTATGTTTTACAATTTTTTTTTTTACTTTATTTTGTGAAAAGGACGCTTTTTTTTAACTTGAAACTTTTTTTTGTAAAACTATTTTTTTCACTTTTTTTCACTTTCTTTTTTCACACTTTTGGGGGTCTGATCCCCTTTACAATGCATTACAATCAGTGGCGTAGCATTTGGGGGGCCAGGGGTGCGGTTGCCCCGGGCGCCAAATCGCAGGGGGCGCCAGGCAGCAGGAACTTTAATGAGGGCAACGGGAGCCTATGACTCCCGTTCCCTGCGTTATGCCTCATAGGCTTCCGGCCAATAGGCCTGAAGCCTATTAGGCAGTGGAGCGACGCAGGAGATTTTAATTGGCTCACTGTGACCTCCTGCATCGGCTCTTGCGAGATTACGCGATGATGTGGAGCGGGAAGGCACAGTGAGGAGTTAGTGACTGGAGGTAATGGAGAAAGGTAAGTATTTTTTTTTTATCCTATGCTAATTCCAGTGGTACTGGGGGCACTATAGGGGTGGGGGAGGAGCAGAAACAGGAGGACCCAGGAGTCATTATACTAATGAGGGGGCCATGATATTAATCATAAAGAGGGGGCTATGAGATTAAAAATAAAGAGGGGGCCATGATATTAATAATAAAGAGGGGGACATGATATTACTAAATTAGTAGTATAATGTCCCCCTCTTTATTATTAATATAATGTCCCCCTCTGTATTATTAATATAATTCCCCCCTCTGTGTTATTAATATAATGCCCCCTCTGTATTATTAATATAATGACCCCGTCTTTATTATTAGTATAATGTCGCCCTCTTTATAAGTACTACTTATAAAGAGGGAGATATTATACTACTAATAAAGAGGGGATCATTATATTAATAATAAAGAGGGGGCCATTATATTAATAATACAGATGGGGCCATTATATTAATAATAAAGAGGGGGCCATTATATTAATGATAAAGATAGGGTCATTATATTAATAATACAGCGGGGTCATTATATTAATAATCTAGAGGGGGACATTATATCAATAATACAGAGGTGGACATTATATTAATACTACAGAGGGGGACATTATATTAATAATACAGAAGGGGCTAATAATAAAAATAATGATAATACAGAGGGGCCATTAATAATGATAATAATAATAGTACAGAGGGGGCATTAATAATAATAATACAGAGGGGGCATTAATAATAATAATAATAATAATACAGAGGGGGCATTAATATGTTTAGTGTCCTAATACTGACCCCTGTGGTACCCCACTAGTGACAGTGACCCAATCTGAATATGTGCCGTTAATAACCACCCTCTGTTTTCTATCACTGAGCCAGTTACTTACCCACATACAGACATTTTCTCCCAGGCCAAGCATTCTCATTTTATATACTAACCTTTTATGAGGTACAGTGTCAAATGCTTTGGAGAAGTCCATATATACGACATCCATTGATTCCCTCATGAAGCCATGCTGATATGGAGTAATTTGCTTATTTTCATTGAGGTACTCCAAGATAGCATCTCTTCAAACAGTTTACCCATGACAGATGTTAAACTTCCCAGGCTCTGTTTTTGGACCCTTTTTGAATATTGGCACCACATTGGCTATGCGCCAATCCTGTGGAACACTCCCTGTCAGTATAGAGTCCTTAAATATCAGAAATAAGGGTCTGGTGATGACATTACTTAATTCTCTTAGGATACAGGGGTGTATGCCATCCGGTCCTGGCGATTTGTCTATTTTAATCTTTTTAAGACGCAGCTCTACTTCTTCCTGGGTCAGACAGGGCACTTTTAATGGGGAATTTACTTTTATATTCTGCATTTCATCTGACAGTTTATTTTCTCCAGTGAATACTGTGGAGAAAAAGATATTTAGTAGCTTTGCTTTCTCCTCATCGCTCTCTGCAACTCCCCCCTAATTTCTCTGTAAGGGGCCAACACCTTCAGATTTATACTTTTTACCATTTATATAATTAAAGAACATTTTAGGGTTAGTTTTACTCTCTTTGGAGATTAATCTCTTCGTCTCTAGTTTGGCTGTTTTTATTTGTCTTTTACATATTCTATTTTTTTCCTTATAGTTTTTCAATGCTTCCTCGCTCCCCTCCTGTTTTAGTGATTTAAATGCTTTCTGTTTGTCATTTATTGCTTTCTTTGCAGTTCTGTTTATCCACATTGGTTTTTTCTTGTTCCTTAACCTTTTATTCCCATACGGTATGTACCTCTCACAATTAGATATTAGGATGCTTTTAAAAATATCCCATTTTGTGGCTGTATTTTTATTTTTGAGGACTTTGTCCCAGTTAGTTAGGCCAGATTTCAGGTGCACACACTGCGTGTATAAGAAGCAGCGAGAGCCGGCGCCCGCCCCCTACGGGACACAGCCGGAGTAGCCCTGGAGGATGAAACAACATGGCGGTGTCCAGATGGAGCATGGAGAGGAATCCTGCGAAGGTGAGTGCTGGGAATAGTAGTACGCCGGCAGCTGGCAACCACCAGCGTTACATAATACAGTGGGGGCATTAATAATAATAAAAATACAGAGGGGGCATTAATAGTAATACAGAGGGGGCATTAATAATAATAATAATAATAATAATAATACAGAGGGGGAATTAATAATAATAATAATACACAGGGGGCATTCGTAATTATAATAATAATAATACAGAGGGGCCATTAAAAGATGGCCAGTCTGTCTCTTGGGTATAGAAGGGTGCTTGAAGCTACTAACCCAACCAAATACAGTGAAGTTTACAGCCAATATACATGTGTTACCTTCACTGGCTTTTGTTTTCCCAGCACTTTCCATGTACGGCTGCTAAACCTTCTGTTAGGCTCAAATCTTCTCTCTCTCTCAGAGGCTGCCACTTATTACAATCACATTTCTCAATTCTGGTGACTGCTTTTCAGCTCACAGGGCGGTTGTATCACTGCCTGCTGCTTATCCTCAAATATACCAACCACACACTCCTCAGCAGCTCCTAATACACTACCCCAGTACAGATGGTATATGGTTTGTAATGGTATGGTATGTACTAATACTATATACACCCAGATGACCTGGTATGATTGGTAGGGAAAAGGTTAACCACCCTGTTCCACCCCTCTTGGCAGGAGTGTGCTGTATTTCCTGACTAGAGGGAGTGAGTGTATTCTAGTGAGTAAGGAGCGAGGAAGTCCATATGCTCCTTCTCCTTAGGACCCAGGATCTAGAGACTAACAGATCTCTGTGAAAGTCACTGCTTCTGTTACAAAAAGAAAGAGAAAAAGAAACAAAGAAGAATCATAGTAGTAAGTAATGTAAGCTGTGACTTTAGCTAACCAGAATTTGCTGCTTGTGAGGGATTACAGTTAAGACACCTGACACACTTAACCACGTCCTGGCCAGACTTGCTACTAAGACCTTTCCTGTATCCCACAGTGAATAGTATAGTTATAATTGCTAGATTGTAGTTGTTTGCCAGAGAACTTTTTTCTTCAGTCCATGTAAGGACTTGTTCACACTTCAGTTTTTTGTGAGCCAAAACCAGGAATGGAGGCTCCAAAGATCTGCAACTATTCTGCTTTTGACTTGCACCTGCTTTTGGCTCACAATAACTGCTGGAAATAACTGATCAAATAACTGACGTGTGAACAAGCCCTAACACCCTCAAGTCCATCCCTGGGCATAGTACTTAAAATGTTGCACAACATCATGGCTCCATTATCCTGTAGAGGCAGTTAAGGCTGGGTGGGCCCTCTGGCCACTGTATCTCCAATACACTCCTCTGTCTCTTGTTTAGGGCCCCCCATAGTGGTGTCAGTGGTGATGGGATGACTGTCCTGGTAGATCAGAACAGCAAGGGCTCCAGTTAGGCGGGGGTAGTGATATCTGTGGCATTGGTGGTGGCAGCAACTGCAACAGTGGGGGAGGCTACAGCCAGCAAAGAAGGGCAGCAGCAGCGACAGCATGCTAGATCTCAGTATTGGACGGGGCAGGTACAGTCACAATTCCAGTAGTAGATGAAGGAGAATCCTGGCCCAGTGGTCGTCATTATCAGATTGACAGAGGAGGGGTGGTGTTGACTCCCAGTAACCTCACAGATCAGCTGTTTGAAGTGACCGCAGAGCTCACACAAGCTTACCTTCTCGCCGTAAAGAGGGTTGAGCCTAGACGCAGTGTGAGATGGCTGTGCCTTTGTGAGCTCCGGCGTGCTCACTCCCTACCTGATGCGGTGAGGCAGTGGCGGAACACCTGAGAGGCTGTAGCGTGCAGCGTGTTGGTCAGAGTTGAGTGGAGCTGTGCAGCGGAGCAGGCGACTCTACGTCCACGCTTGGTGGCTTGCTGGAGAGGAGGAGAGCCCAGTATGGTCAGGACGGTGCCGTCACGAGACGAGGTGCTGTGGTGGGACGAGCGGGAACGCCAAGAAGAGACGAAAAGTTGGATCCCCTTGGAGCGGTGTGGAAAGGAAGAGACGGGAGACGTGTCCCTCTCTCTGAAGGTCTGTGTGGGGAGTCCAAAGCCTGTGAAAAGGAAAAGGGGCCTACAAAGCTTGGAATAACTACTGGAACTGTGTAGAAAAGTGGTTGTATATAGATTTGGGAGCAGAAATTAAATAAAAAGTTAAAATACAAAGACTTTGAGAGAAGGTATAACCTTCACAAATACAATAAGTGGATATGGGTGAGGGGGGAAGAAAGGAGAAAAAAAAAGGAAAGAATAAGGGAAAAAAAGAGAAAAAAAGGGAAAGGGGAGGGAAAAGGAAGAATAAAAAAAGAAAAGGGAAAAAAAGGGGGAAAGGATGGTGAAACGTAGAGGTAAGATGGCATCAAAAAGAATGATGGATTTCTTCTCCCAACCTGAGTCAGCACCAGAGGGTACTCACGATGAATGGCACTGCAAATCGCCATCCTCAACACCAAGGACTCTAGTCCCAAACCCCAAATCAATGGCAAGGAGAAATAGGCCTGATACATATGAGCCACATATAAGGCCTAATGGGTGAAACACAGAAATGGGAGAGAGCGATCCATTAAATGTCACCCCAGTAGATGACCAATCTGAGATAAATTGGGACAGAGAAACATATTCCTCAGAGTGTCACATATGCCTACACAATGAGTCAACCTCCCCTCCCTCCCTGCCACAATGAAAAAAACGAGGTATAAGTAAAATAAACACTGCCTCTAATCAAGTGTACATCAGCAATGCAACAATGAGTAACAGCACGTTGCCACCAGCAACAATAGATGAGCTGGGCAAATCCTTTAAATCTCTGCCCATAAAATGCTGCACTCCATCCTCAAACATGAGATAGTCTAACTTAGAAATAATAAAACCAAAAGCGACTGAAGACCTATATGGACATGACCTTCAGCACGAGGGCAATGTACGGGTTGCTACCTTGCTACCTAATGTTGGGCCCGGACAATGATGCACTCCTGCAACAATGTCAAAAAAAACTATTGCGCCTGAGATTCAAGCTGACATTGAAATACCTGCTACTGACCCTCTGGCCAGAGATGCACCGGTAAAAAGCTACAACTCCATCACCATGTTGAGACAAGGTTTAAAGCCAGAAACAATAAAAACAGGGACTGTTCCTGATATAAATGTTATGTGTGATCAACTTGGCGCTGATCAACCAGTTACTAACTCTTCATTTAGATATATGCTCGCAGTGTTACATAATTCCATAAAAGGGGATTTAAATACAGCAATCTCTTCTATGCAAACATCAATAAAAGACTTACATGGGCGCACACGTCATATTGAATCTAAAATGACTGAGTTAACTGAAGTACAGGAAGTGTTAACAACCTCCAATGCTGCTTTGGAAAAGGAAGTGCAATATTTAAAAGATCTAGAAGAAAGATCCAGAAGGATGAATATTACATTTCGGGGGGAATATCTGAAAAAGTGTTATCTCCTGAGTTAAATCAATACATAGAAAAAATTTGCAATGCCTTGGTTCCTTCCTTAAAGGAATCAGATCTGTTGATAGACCGGGCTCATAGGCTCCCTAAAGCAAGAGCTGTGCTGGAATCGGCACCATGTGATGTCTTGGTTAAAATGCACTATTTTCATTTGAAAGCACAGATAATGAATGCGGTGGGACTGATACACCCTCTCCCGGTTCCATATGAATCGGTGTTGCTATATCCAGATCTATCGGTAACGACTTTACAACAAAGAAGTGAATACGCTAATGTAACAAAAACACTTAGAGCTCATAAAGTAAGATACAAGTGGGACTTCCCAGTCAAATTGATTGTGTCATATGACTATACAACGCTCATCCTAACTTCACCTGAAGAGGGAGCTAACTGGCTAAAGCGCCACAAGATGTCGTTAATGGAAGAAACCCTGAAGAAGAACACTTAAAGCCTTAGGGATCCGCTAAAATGATAAGTTAGCATAATGTTTTGCATTAGGGGGAGAGGAGAGCTTTTTTTTTTTTATACCCCCTAGATCAGTGGCCCCCAACCTTTTTTGCACCAAGGCCCGGTTTCTCGCTAGACAATTTCCCCAGGGCCCGGGGGTGGGTTTGGATGGGGGGGGGGCTGCGGTTGTTGGGGGGCGGAGCATAGTGCCCCCACACAGTAGATATTCCCCATTAGTGCCCCCAAACAGTAGTTATACCAGCATAGTGCCCCCACACAGTAGTTATAGTAGCATAGTGCCCCCACACAGTAGTTATAGTGCCCATAGTGCCCCCCACACAGTAGTTATAGTAGCATAGTGCCCCCACACAGTAGTTATAGTAGCATAGTGCCCCCCACACAGTAGTTATAGTGCCCATAGTGCCCCCACACAGTAGTTATAGTAGCATAGTGCCCCCACACAGTAGTTATAGTGCCCATAGTGCCCCCCCACACAGTAGTTATAGTAGCATAGTGCCCCCACACAGTAGTTATAATAGCATAGTGCCCCCCACACAGTAGTTATAGTGCCCATAGTGCCCCCCACACAGTAGTTATAGTGCCCATAGTGCCCCCACACAGTAGTTATAATAGCATAGTGCCCCCCATACAGTAGTTATAGTGCCCATAGTGCCCCCACACAGTAGTTATAGTAGCATAGTGCCCCCACACAGTAGTTATAGTGCCCATAGTGCCCCCCACACAGTAGTTATAGTAGCATAGTGCCCCCACACAGTAGTTATAATAGCATAGTGCCCCCCACACAGTAGTTATAGTGCCCATAGTGCCCCCCACACAGTAGTTATAGTGCCCATAGTGCCCCCACACAGTAGTTATAGTAGCATAGTGCCCCCACACAGTAGTTATAGTGCCCATAGTGCCCCCCACACAGTAGTTATAGTGCCCCCCACACAGTAGTTATAGTGCCCATAGTGCCCCCCCCCCACAGTAGTTATAGTGCCCACAGTGCCCCCACACAGTAGTTATAGTGCCCATAGTGCTCCTCTCCTTCAGTTTTGTACAATAAAAAAAACAAACACTTATACTTACCTCCATCAGCCTGGCAGCGCTGCGATGCAGGCCTCCTCCGGCCTGTGTCCCGCTCTGCACGGCTCAGGCGGCGCGATGACGTCATCGCACCGCCTGAGCTGGCCTCTGATAGGCTACAGGCACTAGGCCTGCAGCCTATCAGAGGAACAGGCAGGGGAGACGCCTCTCCCTCCCCTGCCCCACCGCAACACAGGCATCTGTATCGCCGTCCTGAGGACGGCGATACAGATGACTATGGAGATGAGCGCTTCCACAATGGAAGCGCTTATCTCCTTGTCCCCTACACCGCCGCGGCCCGGCAGACATCGATTCAGGGCCCGGTCCTGGGCCGCGGCCCGGTGGTTGGGGACCGCTGCCCTAGATGATATCCAGTGGGACTATTGAGTGGTCTGAGTTTACAGCTGGACTTCACATTTTATGTATATTTTTTCTTCTTGTTCTTGGTTTGTTTTTGTTTTTTTTGTAGTTTCTGTTTTTGCCTGGATGCCCAGAGGTACTGGGGGAAAAAAGAGATTGGGAATGTTGCACTTTGGAGAATTTAAGCGGTGTAAATCAACTAAGGGAAATCTCATGTGTCGATGAAGTTTTTTTCTCTAAATACCAAAGGACTAAATAGTCCTTTTAAAAGAAACATGATGTGGAAGGAGGCCTTGCAACAGGGATGCGATGTGCTTTTTGCACAAGAGACTCATCTTATAGATAACCACACCTCACTGTGTAAACACGATAAGTTTCCTTATATCTTTTTTGCAAATGCTAGTAAAAAAAAAAGGGGGTCTTGATTGCAGTTCGAGACTCAGTATCTTTTCAGCTACACTCAGTAGTATCAGACCCAGAGGGGAGATATTTATTGGTCAGAGGTATGATAGGAGAATTAGCTTATATCCTCCTTAATGTATATTTTCCTCATAAGAAACAACTGGCCTTTTTAAAAAGAGGTGCTGAAAATATATCAAGAAAACAAATATGGAAGTTTGATACTAGGAGGCGACTTTAATGCTATATTAGATAAGGATCTGGATACTACCAGTGAATCTGAGAGACCAACACCCCTGACAGAGTATTTATATTCCCTGAGTTTATTTGATACATGGAGGTGTTCCCAAGGAACAGAACGGGATTATACTTTCTTTTCACATTCTCGTATGTCATATTCAAGGATTGATTTTTTTTCTTGTAGATAGGAGACTCCTTTGGAGTGTGATAGAAGCAAAGATTGGTTCAATCACCTGGTCAGACCATGTGCCGATCTTTCTTGTCATCCAAAATAAGAACATTCTGCAAAGGGGCCAACAATGGCATTTGAATGAGGTTCTCTTAAACCACCCCAAATACGGTGAGTACTTAAAAAAAGAGCTGCAGGATTTCTTTATGTTTAATATTGCATCGATTAGTAACTTTGAGGTGATATGGAATACACATAAGGCTTATATGAGAGGATTATTTTTGAAATATGGAGCATTAGAATATAAACACAAGAGAGCTAAAATAGATGAGTTATTAAAACAGATAAGAACACTGGAAATCCATAATAAGTTATCTCCCTCAATAGCAGTTACACAACAACTTAGAGAAGTCAGAAACAAGTTACAAAACATGTTAACATATAGACATGATCTAACAGTTCGGAAAGCAAACTTAAATTACTATTTGAATGATAATAAAGCTGGAGCGGTATTAGCATGGAAATTAAAGGGATATAAAAATAAATCTTAAATGAAATTTCTGCAACCAAAAAATAATAAATCCACAACATATCGCGGAAAAATTTTGTGATTATTATGCCAGTTTATATAATTTGGGTAAATTAACAGACATAAAACAACCAGATGAGGAATCTATTAAGGGTTTTTTGGATGAAATTTCACTTCCAAAAATACCTACAAGAGATTTAGCCGGGCTTTCTGTTTCCTTCACTACTGCAGAGGTAATACAAGCAATTAAATCATTAAAACCTCATAAAACCCCGGGTCCAGACGGGTTCACAGATGCTTATTATAAAACATATGTAAACATATTAGCCCCATATATGGTCAACATTTACAATTTAGCTGCGATAAGGGGAAGTTTCTCAGAGGAAATGTTAAAAGCAACAATAATCACAATACGAAAGGAAGGAAAAGATTTAACAATGCCAGAAAATTACTGACCAATATCCTTGTTAAATAACGATATTAAAATATACGCTAAGATAATAGCATCACGTCTCATGAAAATATTACCATCCATTATTAATCCTGACCAGGTGGGCTTTGTCCCTGGCCGACAAGCATCTGATGGTACCTTGGATTTAATTCAATTGGTGGACCACACTCGGACGCCTTCTCTGCTTCTCTCTTTAGATGCAGAGAAGGCGTTCGACAGGGTTCACTGGAAATATTTGGAGAACGTTCTGGAGAAATTTGGTATAAATGGGTTATTAAAAACAGCAATTTATGCTCTATATTCTTCACCATCTGCAGCGGTTTTGATATCGGGCTCTCTGTCATCCTACTTTTATATTAAGAATGGAACATGCCAGGGTTGTCCATTGTCACCCATTATTTTTGCGCTGGCAATGGAGCCTTTGGCGGAGAGGATTAGATGAGAGAGGTCGGTGTATGGCATATAGGTGGGAACAATACGAACACAAGATCGGGCTGTACGCAGATGATATCATCTTAGCAATAACACGTCCGGAGGGGTCTCTTTTTAGGTTACAAGAGTAAATGGAGGAATTTATAGGTGTATAATGAAAAAAAGACACAAGTGTTAAATTTAATGATACCTCCAAAAACTCAAGTGTACTTAGAACAACACTTCCCATATCAATGGGTAAAAGATAAAGTGAAATATCTGGGGGTGTATCTCCCAGCAAAATATAGAGATTTATACCGATTTAATTATGAACCCTTGATAAAGAATATTAAAAAACAGCTTTTCATAAATTCCCTCTTTCATGGATGGGAAGGGTGGCTACTGTAAAGATGTTCGCCCTCCCAATTATATTATATATGTTTCGTACATTGATCTTTCCGTTATCTACTCATTATATTAGGCACCTACAGGAAGTAGTAAACTCATTAAGGATGATGGGGTAGTGCAATGATGAAGCTGGCTTTGAGTGTAGCAAATAAACAACAAGTTAATAAACAATAAAGTTTTTTTAAAACTTTGGCAGCTCATAAATATTCATACTTGAAAGAGTAGGCACAGTCTTTAGATGTTACATCAAGTAGTTTTCCCAAATACTGTGTATTCTGACTCACTTTCCAGTTACACTGAACAATCTTTCCAATTTGGCCAAGGGGTGCAATTTCTTTATTGTAGTCTGTATTTCTACAATACCCAGATGCTGTGTATAGTCCTTTAACAGATGGCCAATCTTTCTCTTTAGTATTGTTAGTATTGTAGAGGAACTGGAAAACTCTAACCCCAACCAAATGCAGTGAAGTCCACAGCCAATAAACATTTGGTACCTTCACTGGCTTTTCCCCAACAGTCTTCCTTATAATGGCCAGTATACTTTATGTTAGGCTCAGTACTTCTCTCCCTCAGAGGCTGGCACCTGTTTCTGCCTCTTTCATCCAGTCTGCTGGCTGCTTATATGCTCAGAACTGTTGCTGTCTTTCAGCTTGCTTCTCATTACCTCCTCACTCACCAGCTACTCCTCACCAACTACTCACAGCCCCCAGATCAGGAGGGTAGGACCAGCCCACACCTAGCAAATGAATCTAGGGCTGGAAAATTAACCCTTACCCCACATGCAGCCTTAGGGAATTACAATGCATTACATAGTACCCCTTTAGCAGGGAACCACCAGGTCACCGCATATGCAGCTTGACGGGACTGCTGGACATAGCTGAGTACAAGCTATGTACTCAGTAGTACAAGCAGACAGCTCCATAAGAGCTAAATAACGCAGCAGCATGCATGCATGGCCACCACTTAATTCAAAAGGGTGAGCGTGGGCCCCCATTCTCATCATCTGTGGATAGAGGACAAGTTGTCTTAATGTCACAGCCAGGGAGAAGGAGACACCCCCTGAGAAACACTGCTGTCTCCTTCTGCCTGTACTGAAGGTATGGATTTACATACAGGGCGGGAAACCACACAGAGGAGGAACGGAGAAGCCCACAGAAAAAAATAATAAGCGATATTACATGCCATCATTATGCTCTGGTAATGCCAGGACTGGTGAAAGGTCCTCTTTAAGATGTCTTTGTTTTTTTTTAACTGGAAAAAGAGACCTTGGAGCCCCAAAACGCATTGTTCTTATAAATGTTAAAGAGGACCTTTCACCACTCCTGACATGCCTATTTTAATTGCTTCATCCATTCCCCATGTAATAACAATTCTGGAATATTTATTCTTATGAATCTATGTTGTGCCATTCCTTTATTATTTCTACTAGAAGTTATGAATTAATTGCTAGCAGTCTGCAGTAAGGGTACAGAGTGGTGCTAACCATTTGGGGTTGTGTACCTGCACAGTCTGATAATGGTAACATTGATTGGATAGAGTCAGACTGTGCAGGTACACACCCCCAACTGGTTACCTCCCCTCTGTACCCTTACTGCAGACTGCTAGCAATTAATTCATAACTTCTAGTAGAAATAATAAAGGAATGGCACAACATAGAGTCATAAGTATCGATGCTCCAGAACGGTTATTACATGGGGAATGTGTGAAGCTATTAAAACAGGCATGTCAGGAGTGGTGAAAGGTCCTCTTTAAAGGGAAGCTGTCATCAACTTTATGCTGACCTCACTGAGGACAACATAAATTAGTGACATAAATGCTGATTTCAGCAATGTGTCACTCATGAGCTAAAAGTAAGTGGTTGCTGAGAACCAGCATCTTAATCATTGCAGCCCAGGCCTTGAAAAGAGTCAAATCACCTGAGAAGAGTCATGGTTATTCTTAATCTCCTGCTCTCCCCACCCATCTGCTGATGATTGGCAGTTCTCTCCTAGAGAGAAAGGGAGAAAACTAGGTAGAAGACTGTCACTCATCAGCAGGAGGGCAGGGAGAGCAGGAATTCATGAATAACCAGGACTCTTCTCAGGTGGCCGGGACTCTTTTCCAGGCCCAGTCTACAATGATTATGATGTTGGTTCTCGGCAACCATTTACTTTTTACTTATAAATGACAGACTGCTTAAATCAACTCACCTGTCTCTACTTTATGCTGCCGTTAGTATGGGCTGCATAAAGTTGATGACAGGTTCCCTTTAAATTTAATTCCTCATATTTAACCAGATGGTGTTCCATCTTCCAGTGGTGCTACTTGTTTCACCCTAGTCTTGATCTTACCCAGATGAGGTTTGTATCCCGATCAATCACAATGTTATTTTGTATGGACATATATAGAGGGGAATTGGTACCTGTTGTTTGACAAATCTGCTACTGAGCCATGATTTCTGTTAAGAAGAACAAAAAAGTGTTGCACAGAATTGTTCCCTTATACCCATTACCTCTCACTAAGGCATATTGCCTAGGGTCCATTGAATTAGCTAAATGATGCCACCTTGTGTCACACTAAGATATAATTGCTCATGTCTTGTTGCCTGAACTAAGACCCTTCAGACTGCGCTCACAGGATGTCATACAATAATGTTTACTTTTACTGATTTATACTGACCATATTCATGTCCATTATGACATATATCCATTTATGATGGTTTTCCAAGTTTATCAAAGGGGTGTGGGTGGTATGTGTATTTATGTGTGTGTGTTGTTGGGGGGAGGGGGGACGAGGGAATGGGATTTTATTCCCCTACAATCCAACTGTGCCACTCTCATCCTCCCTGCTAGTCTCTGTTTATAAAAGTGCAGCACTGACATGCCTATATACACATGTGACTGCTGCAACCAGTCACTGGCTTCAGTGGTATAATTTGTGGGGAAACTCCTTTAATTAGGTTGAAAAAGTGTCCATAGAGTTGAAAAAATGTCCATAGAGTTCAACCTTCAAACCTGGTGCTTAGAAACCTGATCCAGTAGAAAGCAAAATGAAACCCTCCTGGGTTGACAAGTTTTGCCTTATGTAAAACATAATACGTTCCTGGCACCACAGAATTACGTCCCTGGTTAGTGGCAGATTAAGTCAACCATAGGACCCGGACTGTTCACAAAACTTGCCCCCTCTTACTCCTTCCTGCTGTCGCTATGGTCAGCAGCATCATGATAAACACACAATCTCTGGTTACAAAAACATGGGTGAATAGTAAATTTAAATAAAATTAAAATATCATAGTGCTTTTATTTTCAAAATAATAAGGCTGAGTTCATATTGGCGCTATCACTTCTGTCGTACTGCTCTACTGTAGGAGCAGAACAATGAAAATAACAGAAGTTCTGGGTCCATTGCATGATGGAAATGAATGGTGCTGATGGACCCCTTTGAATATAACCATGGAGGGTTATTTTGGCATGCAGTTTAGCATGCATTATGAGAAAAAAAGTATGCAAAAGCATAGTACACTACACTTCCATCCTACAATGGAACCAGGGTCGCCAACCGTCCAGAAATTTCTGGACAGTGTGAAAAAAATAGGTGACTTTTTCCTGAGTCCATGAAAAAAAATAGACGTGTCCGTGAATTTTTTGAGGCTAGTAGTACTTGACTAGATTATTTTGATGGTAATCATCATTTTACAGTCCACAGTAAACGCTGGTAATGAGTCAGTATATTGAGCTATAGACATGTATTACTTGTAATTTTTATCATTAGTCATGGTTTTCCAAACTGTCCATAAAAAATATCGGGTGTCTGTGATTTTGGGATAAGTTGTCCGGAAAAAAACAATTCTGGTTGGCAACCCTGAATTGAACCCTGTGATGATCGTTGCCAATGTATGTATGTATGGCATCCGTTTAATGTAAATGTCATGTGTATACGTTAAAAGTAGGTCAAAAACGTGATATGAACAGTCTAAGATGTGTGTCCAGCATTACCACTACTCTTTATCTTCTGTCACCTGACGAGTTTTACAATCATGTGTACATACATTCGCCCTAGTCTCCCCGTCTGTAACTTCTACGCTACACTTCTATCTAGAACAGTATGAAATGGTTTTGTAAAATCCTGATTTATCACGTTGATACCATTATCAACATTTGCACCTCCTCATAATCACTAACCATACCAGTTAGACTTATTTTTCATGAATACATAATGGCTATTATCATATTTTATTTAAACGCTATCAATAGACAGGGCTGCGGAGAAATTATTTGGGGTCAAACCACTTCCCATTAAGAGTATTATTTAAAACTGGCCATTCACGTCATATAATTGTCATCAGAACCTGCAGCATCCACCAATTATCTAAGGTGTCCATGGCAGCCTCACTACGCCCTAAGTGCACTTGGGGAATCTGATAGGAATCAGGATGGTGTATTTGAATATGCCTGAAGATGACTGGAGGTGAAGGTGTCTGCCTGTGTCTCCCTATAGAAAGAAAGGGAGACAAATGAGCTCTTAATAAGCTCTGCCTCTAATGTCACCAGATGTAAGGCAGCTATCCTATCAGTCAATGTTCGACCCCTTAAATAGGCCTTGAGACATGACTCGGATAATAAATAAGCCAGCACCTCATCTGCAGACAGCTGTTTCGGGTGATTGGCTCTCATCAGTGCAGAACAGAGAGTACTGGCTTAACTAGGTGAGAGGCCAAGTCAGGACTTGAGGGGTACCATCTCTCCATGGAGAGAGAGCGCTTTAATCGGCTTGAGGAGACTTATGGGCCATACATGCTCCTCTGAAATTCTGGGAAGAAAGGAATGCAAATGAGCACTTAAAGGGGTTGTTTCACTTCAGCAAGTGGCATTTATCACGTAGAGAAAGTTAACACAAAGCACTTACTAATGTATTGTGATTGTCCATATTGCCTCCTTTGCTGGCTGGATTCATTTTTCCATTATACGCTGCTTGTTTCCATGGTTATGACCACCCTGCAATCCAGCCGCGGTGGCACACTATTGGCAAAACTGCTGCCCTTTCTAGTGGCTTTTCTTATAGCGTACAAGCACGTCCACCTCTGCTGTATTACAGGGTGGTCACAACCCCTTTAACTTATCCCATGGACATAACTGTATAAGGGCTGGTTTGACAACCCCTTTAACAAGCTCTGCCTCTAATGCCACCAGATGTAAGGCATCTATCCTATAAGTCAATGTTTGACCCTTTAAATAGGCCTTGAGACATGACTCGGATATTAAATAAGCCAGCACCTCTCTGCAGACAACTGTTTCGGGGTGATTGCTCCTCATCAGTGCAGAGCAGAGAGTACTGGTTTAACAGGGTGAGGGTCCAAGTCAGGATTGGGGGGGGGGGGTACTATCTCTTCTTCGGGAATAGAGCTTTAGTTGGCTAGGGATACAATCCAGTACTTGCTTGGCTGCTGGATATATTGTAATTTGAAGTGCAGGCAAATGAGGCATCAGAGTAATGAAAAAGGAAGGGTCACTAACCATTAGTAATATATATTAATAAGTGCATAATTACTTCTGTTACTGAAAGTGTCTGAAAAGCTCTTGCAGAACCCGGAGGTGAAAACCCCTGGGCAACTGCCACTTTTGGTTTCCCTAAAACTGGTTTGAGAGGTGCAAATACAGTCTTCAACTAAACACAAATGGAAAAGGGATACATGAGGAAGACAGTGGCCTGTCCTTAGCTTATAAACTGGGTACAGTAGATGAGATAACGGCAGTGCTTATTGTTGTTAAGCACATTGTATGGTCTGTGGGTCTTCATTTTCAGCTATGAGGGTTCCATCAGCCAACCTTAAATCCTCCAGTTCTGCTTCTGAAATCATATGTTCGCATTCAGCTGGCATATTTCACCTTGGTGCTATAAATCTAGTCCTGGGTTGAGTTACACTTATTTATAGCTACTGTAACAAGATTATCGTCTCCTAAGGCATACAGGCATTCATGAAATTCTGTCCGTAGTAACAGTCACTGACTTCAGAAAGCTTTATTTTCTTCAAGAAAGGATACACATAAATGTCAGTTAGGAAAACAAAACTCAGTCTAGGCCCTCCAGCCTCTATCCAACAACATCAGTATGTTCACATGGGGTGAAACTGATGCAGATTTTGGAAGCAAAACCTGCCCCAAAAATCTGCGAAAATACAGTACAATGCATATGAATGGGATTTTCCACCTGCCATAGATTTACTCCATTGAGAAAACAACAGATGCCTTCTCACATTATCTATAAAGCATCTGGCCACCATTTTTAATGTCTTCTTCCTGCTCACAGTTTTCAGTTTAGGGGGTTAGTCTAATTTGTTGCAAATGTTGCCAAGTATATAAAGCATGTGAGACGTTATACCTGCACCAGCTTAGACCAGTCATACATTGTAGATAGTGGTTAGTGCAGAAGGTGCACCAAATTCACATACCGTATGTGACGTAAGTTTATTAACCACCTAACTGTTTTGCCAGTCCAGCTTCGGCAGTGTGAAAAGTAGCTAACGGGAGGGGGGAGGGCTGCTTTAGATGGTGATATCTCCTCAATGGTAGCAGCTAGAAACATGCAACAGAGGAGAAATCACTGTTAGAAGTCAAGTCTGGAATAATCGCAAGTAAAACCTGTTTTTATTTTCATTTTCAGCTGCTTTCAACGCATGCCGATTTCTATCAGTGATATCTTTCTCTGTCCCGAACCTGAACATATTGCTGTCATTTTGGTATTGTCTGAAAGCTTGGAATGTCTATATCTATGTCGAAAAAAGATAAAAAACAAAGATAAAAACGTCCTGCACAATATGATAAATAAATATGCGGATGTCCATGGCTACATTTATGATTTTTTTTTTTTGGACACCCGCTGATCTGAGAATAGGTCATCAACATTAAAAGCCTGGAGAACCTCTTCAATTGTTTCTGGGCAGCAGATTACTGTTCACAAAGTGCAACTTGCTGCCTAGAATCGACGATTTAGGTGTCTGCATAAAAGATTAATTCGCCTGATGTTTAAGAGGTTTATTTGTTCATCAGGTGATCAGCAGCACCTTTACACAGGACAATTATCAGGAGCAAGCCTTCATAAGAACATTTGCTCCAGATAATGAGCCCAACAATTGTCTGGTGTAAGTCTGGCATTACACAGGGAATGCTATGAAACACTGGTAGAGTTTCCCCTGTGTACAACTGCAGTCAAAAAAAGCAGAGATATAAATTTATAAATTACAAGTTATACTGAATCTTTTCCCAAAAACTATATATCAATCTGCTCAGATCCTCCTGTCCTATAAAACTTAATTTTGAGGTGACAGGTTCTCTTTATGATTTGTAAGAATACTCCTGCGGCTTCTACACATCAAGCGCGGCTACAAAGGAAAAGTGAAAGTGCTAGCGAAGCTGAGCTGCAAAAGATCATTTTACCTCTATTTAAAAGAAGTGGTAAGGATCAGAAGAAAAATATGATCTGGGTGGCAGACCCACTTCTGACCTTTCTAAAAGTGCAGGCCCAGAAAAGAAACCACCAGCAAAAATCCTGCATTGCACCTGCCCATCTCTCCTAGAGACAAGTGAGTGACGGGGAGTGTTATTAATCTACTTTAAAGGCTTTACATTTTACTCATTTTTGGCTAAAAATCATATTTTCAATTGACCTTTATTAAAAATATTGAGAAATTCTGTCAGAAAGGGTTAATTGTTTTTCTAGCTGTGTGACTGGTACTTTCACTTTGTGAAACAACCCTTATCTCTAAACTACTGAGAGGTCATAAACACTTATTTAAGCCACATTCTTATCAGTAAGATAAGAACTGAGCTTTAATGACTGTTTATAATGTCATAAACAAAAAGAAGCAAGTGGTACAGCACCTGTAGAGTGGCTGATGTTCCTCCTGGATGCACGTTCTCCCTGGAGTCTTGAAAAAGGCTAAGGTTAAGCCGAAACGTAGCATGTGCGGTGTGTTGATTAAATAAAGAAGATTTCATTTTGGATATGGACGCTGTCTTCTACTTTTTGCCTTTGTTTATAATGTCAGAGAGCAGAGATAAGGAGCCTGTCAGCTACTGGTCTGACGGAAAAGACAGAAAATCTACAGGCAGTTAGTAGAGCATGTCAGCTCTGTACACAAAAAAGCATTTCATATTGTTTATAAAGACCAATTGAAAAAATGATTTTTAGGTAAAAATAAATACAATGCAATAATAAAAAATGCCCCTGAAGGTATACATAGCCTTTAAGCTGTCATTACTTGCCCCTTCCCCTGACCCTATCCTAGTCTAGACAGCAAAGCTGACAAATAAGCTGCATAAAACAGAAAACCATTTTTATATGTGCAGCAAGAGGGGATAGCAAAAGGATGAGAGTGGCAGTGGCGGCAATGATAGTCCTCGCTGTGACACTCCCTGGGACATGCAGTGATGGGAAAGACACACCTTTTCTTCCCTTCTTCTTTGGCACTCCCTGACTTTGGGGCTCCTGTCTGGTGGCTGTTAGGATGCCCTTGATGGAGATGGGGTCTTGTAAGTGCAAGGCAGGGCTCTCTCATAGTGGGATTTAGGACTGTTGGCGGCTGTTCTTTTGTCAGTAACATAATACTATTAATATACAGTATACTTGCTTCCTTAAGTGCTTACAGTAGTCACAATCTGGCTTTGCATAATTGTGAATAGTGTACTTTTTCTGTCAGTTTCCAGACAGGACTCTCTGGGTAATTGTGGATGGACCTGTCTCTTGTACAAAAGAAGCAGGCCAAAAGTCAAGATAAAAGAAAATATGTAGGTGCCTGAGATTCTTGCCATCAAACTGTCTGCTCGGAAGGTGCTACAGCAGCTGATGCCTTCAGTGTAAGACAGGACTATAAAGAAATGATAAGGTTAGAAACTTCTACCTTTATTTCATTTCTTCTGTCTCCTGACTAAAAGATTTAGGAAAAGGGGGTCAGTAATCAACATGTAGCAGTCCTTTGAAGCAACTTATGTGTAAAGCAAAGAGTGTAAACCGTGCGTAGAGTTTCCATCCTGTCACTCATGGATACTGACACAGTATAAGTAGAAGACCCCTGTTTAAAACAGAATATGGGCTCCTTGATTTCCAAGTAGGAGAAGTGACCCAGCATTGAACTCCTTCTCAACATAAAAACACTGTATTTTCATGCAGCTGCCACTAGATTTCTACAGCTTCCATTTCAGTCAATGGTAGCTGTATACATTCCTGTGCACTACGCTCCCCCTAGTGCTGTCTTATAACACACTGGGAAGCCAGAGACATAGAGCTGTATGGAGAGATTTGTCTGTGTGTTTATGCCAGGTATCTGGTGTAAATAAAATGAGAAATATGGGGTTCATAATGATTGCTAGATTTATGAAGCACATGTTCAACATTGCTTTATTAACATTTTTCCACGTAATTAAAAAAAACAAATTCATCAGAAATCTGGGGAGTTGCACTTTGTGTTCTGCGTTGCCTGGGACCACACTGGGAAACTTGGTGGGGCAAGGGAGCCCATACTAAGTTTTGCTATGGGGTCCTATGAGATCAGTGTATGCCCCTGGACACATGGCCAGTGAAGAACCACCATCACTTTAAAAATAAACATAAATATTTAACCTATTAAACATAATGCAGGTATTAACATTAAATTGTAAGGTGGGTGCTGCCACTTCTGTATTAGCTTACCCGACTGAAACCATTTCATGACATAATAGAAGCATACCTGACTGAAATGTCACAGCAACTCACCTGATTTAAGCCCACGTGTGAGTCCGCAGCTCACATCAATTTAAGCCCACATGTGATGTCACAGCAGCTTACCTGGCTTTAAGCCCATGTGTGATATCACAGCAGCTCATCTGGATTTAAGCCCATTTGTGATGTCACGGCAGCTCACCTGATTTAAGCCCATGTGTGATATCACAGCAGCTCACCTGATTTAAGCCCATGTGTGATGTCACAGCAGCTCACCTGGAATTAAGCCCAACTGTGATATCACAGCAGCTCACCTGGATTTAAGCCCACCTGTGATGTCATAGAAGCTCAGCTGGATTTAATTCCACCTGTGATCTCACAGCAGCTCACCTGGCTTTAAGCCCATGTGTGATGTCACTGCAGCTCACCTGAAAGTAAGCCCACTTGTGATGTTACAGCATCTCAACTGGATTTAAGCCAACTTGTGATGTCATAACAGCTTACCCAAGAGCTAACATTAACAACAGACACCAGTACAAGTACTGTATATTGCCTGTTGATGTCCAACTGCTGACCTGATGCCAGTAGAGTGCTAGCCGTAGACCACCACATTCATGGCCCTCCAGAAAAACTTTGATTGCTGCACAAATCTATCAGTAATTGTGAGATATAGAGTATAAAAATATATATGGTAATTCAACCCTGTAAATACAGGTTGTTGCTGTACACTTTGCATCTACAACTTCTGACTTGTCATACAGAAGCTGTCATCTGTGGAATCCAGGCTTTCCTAACACCCAGTGGGTAGAAGTTTGTTCCACTTTGTACTAGTGATCAGAAGAGGCCTTGGTATTTATCAGGGTAAGGCTTCAATCACACGTCCGTATTTTTCTTTTCCACATTTTCAGTCCGTTTTTTACGGATCCGTGTTTCCGCAAAAACCTTCCGTTTTTACCAATTGTACATCCGCATCCGTTCCATTTTTCCGCAAAAAAAGGAAGGAGGAATATATGTTGGTAGGGTATTTCTTTCTATTTCCTGGAAACGGATCCGCAATTGCGGATGATATGTGGATGATATATTGATGCATTCCGCATATCATCCGCATTTTTTGCGGACCCATTGACTATAATGGGACCACGGACCGCATATGAGGACAAAAGTAGGACAAGCTCTATCTTATTTGCGGATCTGCATAACGGAACGGAACAACGGATGCGGACAATATACGGAGTGCTGTCCGCATTTTTTCAGGACCCATTGAAATGAATGGATCTGCATCCTATCCGCATGATTTGCAGATCGGATGCGGATCGGATCAGGAAAGAAAAACAGGACGTGTGAATGGACCCTAAACGTTAGGCTCCCATCTTAAGGAGAATGTATGTTTCATTCTTTAAATAGGTTGTTTGAATTAAGAAGAAATTGGTCAAGGTAGGCAAATTGCATAAAACAGTAGAAGAACCATTGCATGTGCTTTAAAGGGAATCTGCCACCAGAAACCACCTTATCCAACTGTTTGTGTGGTTCACCTGTTTTATTATGCTGTTTTTCTTTTGTTTATATGAGGCTTTGTTCCTGAGTTATGATACTTTTTCTTAGTATGCAAATTAGATCCACTTCCTTCAGTGGCCAGCCCCCTCTCTCACTGCTTTGACAGGGCAGGAAGAGACCAGGGGCGGATTGGCCATAGACCTTACAGGGAAATTTCCCGGTGGGCCGATGCCCAGAGGGCCACCTGGTCCCTCCTCACAGTCGGCCAGTGGAAGTTTTTGTGGATGTATTTTGGGCTGCTGGCAGTATTTTGTGATGGCCTGTGGTATTTGGCTCTGTTTAGGTGGTATAATGTGCCACAATATAGCATTACTGGCTCTGCCTTCCATCAATTTGGACCAGACTACAAAAATGGGGCCACTTTTTGTATTTTTTTCCAGGGCCACTTTAAGTTCCCAGTCCGCCCCTGGAAGAGACAAAGCAGCAAGGGAGGGTCTGGACGCAGAAAGGAGCGGAGCTTGGATGCCACAAGAACAATGGACACCCTCTCATTGGAATAAACAAATAAGTGTAACTCATAAATGGATCCTTGGATCAATAAAAGAAAAACAAAAGTTCTATTCAGGTAAACCTAGTCACTGGTGACAGATTCCCTTAAATCTCACGCTGCACTGGTGCCCCACACCAGTTTTTTTTTTTTTTTTTTTATATATATGAAGCAGAAGAAGAAGTTCTAGACAGCAGCATCATGCCCTGTCGCTGTACCTGGCAGTGAGGACGATAGATATACTCTAAGAATCTTGCATTTACAGCATTAGGAAAAATATTTGTGCCTATACATATATATATATACTGTATGTAAGTATTTCCATGACCCTGTGTTTCTAAATTAGAAAGATGTGGCACTCGTGTCCTATTTTTCGGGTGCTCTTATCGTGGGGTCCCAACCCCATAAAGAGTCAATTCAATAAACTTAGGCACTCCTTAAGCTTACACTCTATGGTGTGAACACACCTTTCCACAGCTCCTGCTATGCACAATCTCCTTCTCTATGGCAATTAGTGTTTAATAAAGGTCCTTGAGGGACCGAAACGTCACATGTGTAATTGCTTTGCAAATGAAAACCAAATAAAAAAAAGCTCATTACTTCAACCATATCTTAAGGAGTGTCTAAATTTATTGAATTGATTCCTGTATTTCTAAAATCACTGCTAACAATATTGTGATGTTGTAAAATTGATTGCAATTGTGATGTTTTTATGCCCTTGGTTTAACTTGTAGTTTACAATTTGCTCACTAGAGGATGCTGTATTTCCACATTACGCATACAAATACTAATTAACACTACTGTGCAAAGAAAATACACGCTTAGCCCATATGCTCTTTCTACGTCACACACGGATGTTTGTAAGCAAAGCATCCAATTATTTCTGTAATCGGAATGATGCTAATTGCCAATTTAAACTTTGAATGAATCCAACGACCTAAATATCCTAATTACAAAAGCCTAATAAGCGTCATAATATGTAAACCATGAAATGTAGCTAGATTTTCAGTTCTATTAACATATTTAATTTTCTTCTGTTATTCTGTCATTGCTGATAGAAAATGATTATTTTTAGAGAAAATGAATGCTGTTCTATAAGGTTAGTATTATTGGGCACACATGAAAATATATATATATCTGTCTAATAACAAAGCTCTCAAAGAATAAAAAGCAAACATAATAAAGGGATTTTCCATACAATCTCAAATTTAAAGAGAACCTGTGGCTTTGTGATTCATTTTTAAATTACTTATTTGGGAAAAAATTAGGGCACTTAAGAATCTGGATGTTGTGAGGTGTAATCCTGTTATCTAATAATGCCAAACTGAAACGTTTGGAAAAGTTTTTAATTACTTTCTGCTAAGTCATGGCTCAATCAAGGAAACATGGTTTTATACCATTTTGTGATGCTCAGCATGTTAAACACCAGCTTAGGGCTCATTCACATCTGCCTTGAGCTTTCTATTCTTCTGATCTGTCAGAAGAACAGAACAATAAAACAAAAATTATCCATTTTATGTCTCGTTTGTTTGCATAGGTAATTTAAAGCAGGGCCGTTTTAACGCATTGGATGGTCCAGTACAAAGGTCTCACGATGGGCTGTGAGTTTATATAAATCTAAAAGCATATTCCCAGTCCTTTGTGGTTGAGATTAGGGATGAGCGAATTTTTGAAAAGTTCGGTTCGGTTCTATTCGGCGAACTTTCGTGAAGTTCGGATTCGTACGAACCTAAAACGAACCTTGCTATAAGGGCTGAATAATTGCAGCTACAATAGTGGGAGTCTGATAGGGTATAGTTTCGTTTAGTTGCAGTTGCTATTACAATGAAAAAAGTGGAAAAAATCAAAGTGCAAAAATAGTGAAACCTCACGGTAGATCGTGGCACCAGCCCAAGAATAGGCTGCGTTGAAGTCGATGCCGTGTCAGTGACATCACAGGTCAGTAGACAGACAGGCGTACCATTTAATTAGACCTTGTACACCCTAGAACAGGTACACATTAGCCAAGGTATAAGTGATTACACGGGACATAGGACACAAAGTGCAAGTTGGCAACACCGGCAGCATTGCCTTGGACCCAGAAGGGTGGAAAACAGACATTTGACAGTGGAACCAGCAGCAGTAATAGTACTGTATTGGACCCAGTATGGTTGAGAACAGACAATTGACGGAGGAGGAGGAGGCAGCAGCACTTGATTGCACCCAGGCCAGTATAGTTGAGAAGAGACAATTGACGGAGGAGGAGGCGGCAGCACTTGATAGCACCCAGGCCAGTATGGTTGAGAACAGACAATTGACGGAGGAGGAGGCAGCAGCACTTGATTGCACCCAGGCCAGTATGGTTGAGAACAGACAATTGACGGAGGAGGAGGAGGCAGCACTTGATTGCACCCAGGCCAGTATTGTTGAGAAGAGACAAGTTGAGGAGGAGGAGGAGGCAGCACTTGATTGCACCCAGGCCAGTATTGTTGAGAAGAGACAAGTTGAGGAGGAGGAGGAGGAGGCAGCAGCAGCACTTGATTGCACCCAGGCCAGTATTGTTGAGAAGACACAAGTTGAGGAGGCAGCTTCAGCAGCTCTTGATTGCACCCAGTATGTTTCCAAATAGACAATTGACGGTGGGGGCATTAATAGGAGCAGTATTCTTTTGGACCCAGAAGGGCCTAGTACAGAGAACTGAAGTTGGAAGCTAAGAATATGCACGCTTGTAAAAATCAGTTTTTATACATGACAAAATGTTGATGTAGAGTTCAGCACAGGACAGTCAACGTTAAAAAAAACCCTCTAACATTACAGCTAGTCTAGTAGGATACGGATACGGTTAAATAGACAGACAACCTCACCCACAGAATCCATGAGGTGAAGAAAGGACATTTAAAAAGGCACAGATTCAAGAAGGCTTTACGCCAGTTCCATTATCCAAAAATACGTGTCCAATTTTCATGAAATGGACACCTCACTGGCACTCGCTTTACAAATTGACGCAACTACTCTGGTGTCAAACCTGTTGAATCTGGGCCTATGGCTGTTGGCAAGACATATATATATATATCTTTGTTACACCAGTTTGATGTCCTAACCGAGTGCAGCGCCCAACCCAATGAATGTATGCTTTTGTGTTGTTTGAGTAATAATCCCTTGTATCCTGGTCTATTCTGTGAAAAAAGTACAGTTTTGCGTCGCCGTTGTTATTTTAACCAGATTCGTTACAAACTTTCTCAAAGTTCGGTTCGGTGATGAACCGAACTTTTGGCAAAGTTCGGAACGAATCTGGTTCGTTGCGGTTCGGTTCGCTCATCCCTAGTTGAGATCAAATACCTATTGTATGTGGCGGTCAGGTGTGACTGGGATTACTGAAGTAACTGAGCGGGCTGTACTATGCTGTTTCCAATCCCACCACACACAATGGGTATTCCGATCTCAGCTGTGGATGGCTGAGATCAGAACTCTCCTCTTTAAATAAATAACCTTTTGGTGTGGATTGAATCCCTTCAAGACCAGGCCATTTTTGTTTTTGCATCTTCGTTTTTATTTCCCCACATTCCAAGAGCCATAATTTTTTTTAAATTTCCGTTCACATAGCCATATGAGGGCTTGATGTTCTCACAATAGATTCCATAAATACATATTTTTCAATTTTACTATTAGTATTCCTATAGGATCCCAGAGATCGAGTAAAGCTCTTCCTAGCCTGCTCTCTGCATTGGGAGCCAGCATCAGGCCGCAGGAGGAAGAGGTAAGAAGCAATCCAGCCAGTGTGGATGGGAGTAGGGGAACTCTCTGTGTCAGTAATTCTTGATTAGTTGCACCTATAAAGTGATCATCACTATGGTTTATATTTAGATTTTGACAGACGTGTAATCAAAGCTAATGTTTACAGTTTAGGGATAGAAATTGCGCATACTACCTTTAATTGTTCACATTTGCAGCATCAAAATGTGTGTATAACGAGGTTCTGAAGCAGCTGAAATATGCATTATGAGGTTCTAAAACAGCTGGTGTGTGTATTCTGCAGTAGCTATGATGTGTATTAAGAGGGTCTGCAGCAGTTGAGGCATGTGTTATGAGGTTTTGCAGCAGCTGATGTATGATTATAAAATTTGGCAGCAGATGAAGTGTGCACTATAAGGTTCTGCTGTAGATGAGGTGTGTATGACGAGGTTCCGCAGCATTTGGGGCATGTATTATGAGGTTCTGCAGCAGCTCAGGTGTCTATCATGAGGTTCAGCAGCAACTGAGGTGTGTATTATGAGGTTCTGCAGATTCTGATGCGTGTAGTATAAACATTGCCAGCATTATTTGACATTGGCCTCTAGAAACTGCTGTGTGTGTATACATACACACCTACAGTTTGTAGATCTCATATCATTATTTACATATATTTTTAGTGGCCCTACTTAGGTGTATGGTTAGCGGTACTATTTATGTGTACAGGTTAGGCTATGTTCACCTTTTGTTAAAAACCTACATTTGAGGAATATGTTAGAAGAATCTCCCGACCTATACCTGTGATAAAAGGCTACAGACTGGAAGTGGCCATATTAATTTGATAAAATTTGGTCTTGGCTTGAGACACCTGATAGGGTTCTGTCAGGGTCCTCTTCTGCTGAGGATGTGTGATAGATGTGGCATGTTGACCATGTGTATCATGGCAGGTTGTGTTTCTGGGTGGAGTGGGAAAATGGAGGTGTGCCATCTGTTGTTTGTATGGTTAATTCTTTGAACAGGGCATCATACTGCATTAAAGGAATTAAGGGTGTATAATACAGCATGGGTGGGAATTAAGGGGGCTTTATACTATGTGGACACATTAAGGAGGCATAATAAAGCATGAAGAGGCACTAAGAGGACACCATACTGTAGGGGCACTAATAGGGCATCATGCTGAATGGAGGGTGCTAAGGAGGCATCATGCCATGTAGGGAGGCCCTAATGGGGCATCATATTGTATGGGGACACTAAGAGGACATCATACTGTGTGGAGGAACAAATGGAGCATCCATAATGTCTGGGGGCTCCTTTACTGTCTGGGGGAACAATGAGGCACTATTACTGTGTGGTGACACAAAGAGGACTGAGCTGGTCTGTGCTTGTACACACAGAGGTTGAGTAGCGTTAGAGGTGTGGCTTCACGTTAAGAAGTTTGCCATGGTGCACTGTTTACACAATTACACTGCCCAATTTTCAGGCCAATTAATTCCAATGAATGGTTGTTCCCAATAACTCGACAACTGTGCTGCAGATCAGCCGACAATCAAGCAAATACTCATTTGTTTTCTGATTGCATCTTTCATGCAACATAAAAGATGCTAGATTATTGGCAGCACATCACCCTGTGTAAACGTGGGTGTGCTGCAGAGAATGAATACAACTGTATGGGAGATTAATGATTGTGGTAGGAGTCATTCCTCCCTAATATGAGAACAGCCGATGCAACTGAGTGCTGATCATTGAGTTTATAGTTACCATATTTTTCAGACTATAAGACACACTAAGATAGGGGCAAGTGGCAGTGTCAGAATTCTAATGACCACTTACATTATGCGGGAGGCACGGGAAGGTGAGGGTAGCGTTGTCCTGGCTATACTCACCTTCCCTGGTCTTCTTCCAGGTCCCGCTGTGGTGTCCTGACCGTGCACAGCTTTCACAGATACATCTGAAACTAGTTTGTGTTGTGTGAATTCACCCTAAGGATGACAGATATCTGTACCCCATCAGCTGTCCCTCTCTAGAGATAATTTAGTTTGCAGATAATAGAATGGCTACTATCTCTTGTATTTAATCCTTGGCTACTAGCTCTTTGCACCATGGACACTGGATTTAACCCATTCAGGACCAAGCTGTCAGCATGATCAACCCTATTAACCCTTTCAGCCCCGGAGGGTTTTTGTTTTTGTGTTTTCGTTTTGCGCTCCCTGCCTTCACAGAACCATACATTTTTTATTTTTCTCTTCACATAGCTGTATGAGGGCTTGTTTTTTGCGGGACAAGTTGTACTTTCCAACTCCACCATTTAATATTGCATATGATGTATGATGGAAAGCGGGGAAAAAAATTTCAAATGGGGTGAAATTGCAAAAAAAAAAGCAATTCTGCCACAGTTTTAAGTTTTTTTTTTTTTTTACAACGTTCCATGTGCAATAAAACTGACTAGTTACTTTTATTCTACAGGTCAGTATGAATCCCGCGATATCTTATATGTATAGTTTTTCTTGTGTTTTGATAGTGATAAAATAATTATAAAGTTGGACTCGTCGCCATATTTGGACCCCTATAACTTTTTGGTATTTATGTGTACGGAGCTGTATGGGGGCTCATTTTTTGTGGGGTGATCTGAACTTTTTATTTATACCATTCTGTGTGTATGACTTTTTGATCACTTTTTATTTATTTTTTTTTTTTAGAAAACGAAGCGACCAAAAATGGCCATTTTGACGCTTTTTTTCAGTTTCGCTGTCGTATGGGAAAGAAATTTTTATACTATGGGCATTTTCAAACATGGCGATACCCATGATGTGTATTTTATTTTATTTTTTTAGTTCTTTTATTTTTATTTTGGGGAAAGGGGGGTGATTTGAATTTTTATGGTTTTTTATTTATTTATTTTTTTAACCACTTCCCGTCCGCCCGTTGACTATAAACGTCCGGGAAGTGGTTATCTATCTCTGAATCGCCGTTTATAAACGGCGATTCAGAGATAGCAGCTGCACGCTAATCGTGCAGCTGCACAGTGGGGTACCTGCTGTCAGTGACAGCAGGGTACCCCAAAGAGAAGGCAGGGACCGTTCCCAGGGGTCCCTGCCTTCTAGATCGCTGTATACACAGCGCTCAACGAGCGCTGTGTATACATATCAGGAAGCGCTATTGCGCTTCCTGTTCCGGCCCGGCGGTCACGTGATCGCCGGGGCCGGGAGAGTGCAGGAGCTGCCGGGTCTCTCATAGACCCGATCAGCCCTGCACTGAGGCTGTACAGCATAGTATTATGCTGTACAGCCTCTCTGGGGATGTATTTCCCCTGTAACTGGGGCCACTATGTCAGCCCCAGTTACAGGAGAAATCAAGTGTAAAAAAAATAAAATAAAATAAGTGAAGTTAAATGTCCCCCTGAGGTCTTGTATGACCTTATGGGGGACACAAAGTGTAAAAAAATAAATAAAAAAGAAATAGTATCATAAAAAAAAAAAAAAAATCACATATATATAAAAAAAAATAATTTCCCCCCAAATATTTCATTAAAAAAGTTACAAATAAAAATAAATAAATAAGATACACATATTTGGTATCACCGCGTCCGAAACGACCGTCTCTATAAAAATATCACATGATCTACCCCATAAAGTGAACTGCGTAAAAAAAATCTAATAAAAATTAAGCCAAAACAGCTTTTTTTGTCGCATCACCTACCAAAAAACATAATATTAAACAATCAAAAAGTCGTATGCATCCCAAAATGGTAGCAATAAAAACGTCACCTCCTCCCGCAAAAAATGAGCCCCCACACAAGATTATAGCCCGAAAAATGAAAAAAAAATGGCTCTTAAAAAACTGCAACACAAAAACATGATTTTTCTTCCAAAAATGCTCTTATTGTGTAAAACGTAAAAAAATAAATAAAAAATAGACATATTTGGTATCGTTGCGTCCGTTTGGCTCTACAAAAATATCACATGATCTACCCCATCAAGTGAACTGTGTAAAAAAAAATATAGAAAAATGCCCCTAAACTGCTTTTTTTGTTTAGTTAACCTCCCAAAAATTAGATTAAAAAGTGATCAGAAAGCCATATGTACCCCAAAATGGTGCCAATAAAAAGCACAGCTTGTCCCGCAAAAAATAAGACCTCACGCAGCTCAGTCCACAAAAAAATTAAAAAGTTATCACTTTTACAAACCATGACAAAAAATTCCATGTTAGAAAATGCAGATGCTGCTCCTCCCCTTCTGAGCCCTGGCGTATCCCCAAATAACAGTTTACGACCACATGTGGGGTGTTTATGCAAACTGCAGAATCGGGGTAATAAATATTGAGTTTTGTTTTGTTGTTTACCCTTGATGTGTTACAGGAAAAAATTATTAAAATGGAAAATCTGCAAAAAAAGTGAAATTTTGAAATTTCACATCTATTTTGCTTTAATTCCTGTGGAATACTTAAAGGGTTAACAACATTTCTAAAATCAGTTTTGAATAGTTTGAGGGGTGTAGTTTCTAAAATGGGGTCATTTATGGGTGGTTTTTATTATGTAAGCCTCACAAACTGACTTCAGAACTGAACTGGTCCTTAAAAAAGTTGATTTTGCAAATTAGCAAAAATTGCGTCTAAAATTCTAAACCTTCTACTGTCCTAAAAAAATAAAATGACACTACCAAAATGATGCCAACATAAAGTTGACATATGGGGAATGTAAATTAAAAAGTATTTTATGGGGCATCACTATCTGTCTTAAAAGCAGAGAGATTGAAATTTAGAAAACAGTGGATTTTTTCAAATTTTCGGTAACTTTTGGATTTTTTTATAAATAAAATTAAAACTTATCGACTCAAGTTTACCATTAACTTGAAGTACAATGTGTCACGAGAAAACAATCTCAGAATCGCTTGGCTAAGTAAAAGCGTTCCAAAGTTATTACCACATGAAGTGACACATGTCAGATTTGAAAAATTAGGCCTGGTCAGGAAGGGGGGAAATGGCTCAGAGCTGAAGTGGTTAAAAAACTTTATTTAATTATTTTACACTTTTTTATAGTTTCTATAGGGAAGTATAGCAAGCAATCATTACATTGCTATTCTCATAGACTACAATGCACTTGCATTGGAGCCTATGAGAAAATTGCTAGTTTCCTATGGAGCCCTTTTACAGGCAAGAGCTTCTTAGGAAATACTATGCAGCATCCTCCTGCCATTCACAAAGGTAGGGGCTGCTGCACACATGCTCCGGCTCCTCCTATCACTGCACAGGGGAGCCGGAGCAACACCGGAAGTGCTCGCTTCCTGTGTTTCACGCGCTCGGATGCCGTGGGCAGGATTGACCACGGCATCTGAGGGGTTAAATGTCCGCGATCGGCATTACTGCTACTACTACGGGTATCTTCTATAGCAGGCCACCCGCGGCTATGGCACCCGCTTTGCTCACGAGGGGGTGCCATCTTTAAAGATCCGCCCAGCACCATACTTTTATGGTGCTGGGTATGAAGGGGTTAAGCCAGTCATACCGACTGATAAAGGTTGATCATTCTGAGCATGGGGGAGGGGGAAGATCCCTTGGAGGACCTGTTTGTTTACACCCTTTCAGCTTTTGTGTCCACCTCTTCCCTAGCCCTGTCTTCTCGTGCCTGTGCCATGTCTCCCAGTCTCGGCGCTTACACAGTGGTCTTGCCTATTTCTTACTCAGTGGCTGCAGAGAAAACAAGCATTTACATCAAATAATAATTGATCAGTCACCAAAACCAGGAGATCAGTTTGTCTCTTTACGACATTATCTCAGAAGGCAAATCCCACATCATCCACATTTTCTGAGTAATGTCTTTCTTTCACACACAAAAATAAAAGAAATTACTCTGACAAGGTAAAGAGTGTTAAATAATGTAAAGTTTATTATGTGTATGTGTGTATTTTATATTTGCTGGTTACCTCCCATCACTCACGAAGAGCGTACAGCAGCACTTAGGACAGAAAAAAAACCCTGTGGAGGAAACCTGTGGGAAGCCATGGCTGCTGTACTGCCATTCCTCCAGACATACTAAGGGAGGTTAACGTTATATCATATGTTTTGGTATGGTGAATGCATGTATGTAGTAATTGTATGTGTATGTGTGTGTTTGTGTAGTGATTGTGTGTTTGTGTGTGTACAATGTTACACTTACCCAAGATGTTTGTGAGTCTGTTGTTCCGGGTTCCTCCTATGTTTCTGCCTGGCAATAGATGTTCTCCTCCAATCATGGATGGACAATGGGGTTACAAAGAGAGCAGGATTCAGGTCTGATCCATGGGCCTTTGATGGTGAATTTGACATCTTCCTTCCTAAATCGGATTATGGCCAAACTATGATGTACTTTCCTCACTCTCTTCCATGCCCAATGTCCAGGGATTTGTGCCATGATCTAGAATTTAATATCATATAAATTATTATAATCACTACTGACTTTTAATCACAGTTTATAGCTTTTATGTTACTAACCAGATCACAGGTGGCCCGGTCTACCCAAGCTCTAAATCCCATCTGGATGAACAACAGTTTACACAGTTGGTGAAGCTGCTCCCGCTGTACAGTCCATGTTCATCCGATTAGATTTCCTCTAGAAATGGCTCGTCCTCTTCAAATTGGTTGGCTAAAAACCTGGAAGAAAGAATTTTAGAAGACAATGAGAAGAACCAGTACTGATATCACTGATAGTAATATTACATACATGATATTTTGTAGGGTTTTTACAAAATGAATATTAAATATATACATATTGGTTCATGATTTAAAAAAAACTCATGAGTTTTGAGAGATGGAAGAGTCTTGCTCTTCTGAAGTAAGTGAGGACCATGGCCAGGAGATACTAGTGGGGTGAGAAGCAGAGTTAGAGGCTGGTGATACATTTCCTATGTAAATATATTATATTATACAGTACATATATGTGTTCAGTATGTTCCTTATATTCCTGTCCACAATCCTACTGCAGATATAAGGCCTGTAGCATCTACTGATGAATATAATACCACCAGGTCATGGAGTACAGCCTGTCTTCTGGAATCTGGAAAATCTTCTATCCCTCAATATAATAATACCTTGTCCGAGATCTTATATCAGCTGTCCCTGACTAGAAATAACTTGATGTGTTCGTGTTCTCAATAAGTTTGATGTGTCACATGACCCTCTTCCCATTGAAAAAACTAAAGTTGGATACAAAATGGCCGACTTCAAAATGGCCGCCATGGTCACCACCCATCTTGAAAAGTTTTCCCCCTCCCATATACTAATGTGCCACAAACAGGAAGTTAATATCACCAACCATTCCCATTTTATTTTTGTGTATCCATATAAATGGCCCACCCTGTAGAATATATGTAGTGGTGTTGTTTAGTGTTCAGTATGGATTTGCTGGTGAAGTTTATGAGCTATGGTGCCTGCAGGAATGTAAACTCATCCACTCACTCCTCTCTTCCTCTTCCTCATGGTTGCTTCTCTTGTTCTTCCTGGCAAGCTTGAAGAGCAAGGAAAAGTAATAAGAATATGCAGGATGTTACTTTTTTTTCTGAAGAATCCCTTATAGAGAAGTTTGACCACCTCCTGTTCAAACAGCTGATTGTCGGGGTTCATCAGTATAAATGACAGGACAAACCCCTTTAGCTTCAGCCCTAGTCACCATCTTTAGGTAGGGGCAAGCCCAACCCCTTGAGCTTAGAACATCTCCTTGGGCTTGGCTCCTTTTTGAGAGTCCATAGGAGTTGGTTATCAAGTAAGTGAAGGAGAAGGTGGATGTGAGGAGGGCCGTATTTACAACAAGTCACATGGGGACACATGTCTAAGGCGTCAAAAAGGAGGGGGGCAGGACTTCAAAGAGAAAACTAATGATTTATATTGATTCTTTCACCTTGGTGCTGCTTCTCATGTCTCTTTATCACTAACTTTTGTTTATCATAGCTACAAGTCAGGAGATTTAACTCACATTGCTTACCTACAGCTAATGTAACAGTAATCTCCTCAAGATGGCAATGTTAGGGTTAAAACTCAGTGACGCAGTTAAAAAAAAAAGTAAGTGGTAAGGAGACATCAGAGCAGTCAGAGTAGGAGATATGTGAAGCCAGTATATGACCCATATGTCAACTGGCAGAGAAGATGCCTGTCACACAGCAGACGATTCCATAATCCACACACTGACACCAAATCAGTAAAGATCTGCAGTATAACTAAAAAACAAAACACACCGGCTTCAGAGTAAAGGTGGCCTTACACCTAGCAAGAGTTGAGGGTCATTTAGATAAGTGATGTTAATTTTTTTCTGTATGTAACATAAGTGTACTTTACTTGTATAAAGTGCATGGCCAATAACCACATCACCAAACCACAACAATCACAGTAAAACCAAATGTGCCTTTAACATATTTTTTACCACATTGTCATAATCATTTTATGTAGCTACTTTATACCCTCAAGTCAATATACAGCTTTAGCAGAACTAATAGGGGGTGTGAGCATTAAACATGACTAGGGCAGCATAAATTCTAAATGCAGCCCAGGATTTGAGCAGCTCCTGTGAACATTTGCATTGGGGCCCGAGAGAGACAACTCCAGAAAAGCTTCCAGGCTGAGTGCTGCTGAGGATTTATATACAGTAGGTTAAGCAGCCAAATTGTAGGGTGCGAGAAAGACAGACTGCGGAGATAACACACATATTTCAGCTAATGAACTCCACAGCTACTTTTCCCTAGTCATACAAGAGAGAAAGACAGTTCACAAGTCTGTTTAAAGACTTAGATATTGTAGAAACTTATTTTGGTAGAATATTACAACCCAGGGTAGACTATAACAAAGCATAGCTGGATATAGAAAGTGCCTCTGGATATGTTACATTTAGGTCATTGTCTTGCGTCTACCAGGTATTCATCGAGAATGTTAAAAGAACTGTGTCTACATTTGAAAGTAAATGTATGTGGAGACTTCTGAGATATTAGTAAAGAACTGGTTAACTGTTAAGCTAATCTGGCCTTCCCTTTAACAGTCCGGTTCCCTGCCCTGCACCTCACAACGTTAACACCAAGGGCACCCCACCTTCCATTGTTCAGGAGGCTTTCATCAGGATGTGCGCTGCATGCTGCCTAGGACTGGACCACAGGGGTACAAAGGTGAATCCTCCAGTGGGCCTCTGAACAAGGTGGGCCCCTAGTCACCCACCCCCTGCACAAGTGGCACATAACACAGTAGACTTACTGCACTACATACATATATTCAATATACAGCACCTCAACCAGCCTACATTCATATAAAAAACTTGATAGATCATTAAAGAAACTCCCCAGTTTATTATTACAGACACGATCAGAGCTGAGATGACTTCTAGGTATGGAGGAAAGCTAGCCAGTGTCTTTTCCCCAGGATCTACCTTCTCAAAGTTGCTGCACGGACCGACATATTCAATCATCTGGTAACATCTTGCTGCTGTTTGAGTAGGTAATATTTGAATGTATCCGAACGGTGGACCCCCAAAATAAATTTTACCGGTGGGCCCAAGGCACCCCAGTCCGACACTGCCTGCATGCACAGAAGCAGGGCTGCCACCAATCCTCTGCGACCACTACCAATCCCATCCCAGACTTCTCCACCATGCACCTTCACCTGCAGGGCCTAATACATATCTATTGCATGATTCTTTCACTTTACCTCAGAGCTTGGCTTTGATACTCTAACCGTGCTTTATGTTGTTATTGTATATTTGTAGTTAGTTTGGTTTGGTTTAGTTTAATTGTAACACCTTATTGATGCCATATTGTTCTTCTCTAATATCATATGTATGTCTGCCTCCCCTGCGTTCTGCTTGATTCTGCTATGCTGTCTTGGCAATAGGCAATGCCCAGGGAAGAAGCAGAACTCCAAAATTCTAAGAAAAACCATTGGCCCTGATTTATCATACCTTCACTCCAGAATTCTGGCATCAAAAGTCGCATAATAGGGCTTTTGCGACTTTTTTGCGATTGCGCAAAAAGTTGCGACTTTTTACATGTGTACACCAGTCACTCCAGTTTTGTAATATGGGTGGAAAAGTGGGTGTGGTTAGCTATGCTAATGAGTTTCACTCCAGATTTATCATTGTGACTTTTAAAAAAAAGTCGCAAAATAGTCGCAATCTCACTCCAGGAGGAGGGTGGAGAAGGAAAAGCGGAGAAGCTTCTCTAGACAGAAGTGTTAGGTCTAAGGACAAGCCAAATTTATCAAACAACCTTTGACATTTGATAAATGTGGCACAAAGTACTCCAACACAGACTGAAGCAAAACTGACTTAAAATTTTCTCCTAATGATAAATTCCCCCCATTGAGCAGCAAGGTATCAGTCCTTCTATGGAACCACTTTTAATCGTCATAGTTCTTACATTTAAAGGCCTTTCCGTGATTTTCATATTAATGAACTATCCTCAGGATAGGTCATCAATATCAGGTCGGTGTGGGTCCAACACCCGGCACCCTCGCCTATCATCTGGTTGAAGAGAAGACACGCTGCATACCAGCGCAGCCTTCCCTCCATTGTTTAACTGCTCACATTCAACATTGCAGCAGCAAGCAGTCCTATTCACTTCTATGGTATGGCTCCTTCCTATACACTTGAATAAAAGTGAATGGGATGGCTTCTTGTAATTATACCTGCTGGCCACTGTGATGTCGACACAGCTGATCAACAGGGACTGGTACTGGGAGTCAGACCCCCACCGATGACTTATCCTGAGGATAGGTTATCAATATTAAAATCCCTGAAAAACCCTTTAAACGGTGTGATTTCTGATTCACAGTAAACCTATGTACAATCATCATAAGCATAGTATCTGATGCTGCTTGGCTGACATTAAGCCAGAAGGCCATCAGCCATGTCTCCCCCCCCCTCCAGACTAGAGAAGCTGATGCCCTGCTGCTGCTGCTTATGCTACTAGGAAAAAGGTTTATAGTGTATTTTTTTTTTACTTTCAGTGGGGGCACAATGTGGGTATATTACTGGGGGCACAACATATTACTGGGGGGGCACAATGTGGGCATATCACTGGGGGGGCACAATGTGGGCATATTACTAGGGGAAACAATGTGGGCATATTACTAGGGGCACAATGTGGGCATATTAGTGAGGGCACAGCTGGGCATATTACTGGGGGCACAATGTGGGCATATTACTGGGGGGCACAATGTGGGCATATTACTGGGGCCACAGCTGGGCATATTACTTGGGGCACAATGTGGGCATATTACTGGGGGGCACATGTGGGCATAAATACTGTGCAGTGGCATGAAGGGGGAATAATTGCTATGTGAGGGCATTAAGGGGACTGGGTGGGATTGGATGGCCTAGTGCAGAAAAAATTTGACGCACAATGTGTCCCTCTTTGGTGCTTTGCAAAGTTGGGAGGTATGTATGAGGTCCTGCCTGAGGCAGGGTCTAGTACGCTGCCTGTCAGGCTAATATAGAGAGGTATAACACTATAATATAGAAGTATTACATTGTATGTATTTCATTCAGATTTGCCATGGCATCTGGTTCTGCCATCTACAAAAACCTATTAGGCCCTGCCTGAGGCAGGGTCTAGTACACTGCCTGTCAGACTAAGATAGACAGGTATGACACTGTAATATGGAAGTATTATCTTGCGTGTATTTCATTCCGATTTGTCATGGATTTGCAGTGAATTCGGGTCAGATTGTTTCCTAAACATTGCAAAGTGTGGAATTTGAGGTGGAAATTCACAGCATAAATTGACATATAGGTCAGTTTCCACTGCAGATGTTTTGCATGCATATGGATGAGATTTTTTAAACTATCGTCCACTTTGCTGGTACAGTACTACACTATATTTTGTGGATTTGTAGTATGCAAATCTCCAGCAGCAAATTTGGAGCATATCTGTCACATGTGGATGTACCCGAAGGAGAAATAACCCTGCTACTCAGAACAGAAATCAAAGAATGAGCCCATTTAATTGAATTCTTAAATCTGTAACACTTGCTTATTGGCAGTTGTCTGGCATTTTCAAATCAAGTAAATTAAATGCATTTAGAAATTAATTTAGATCAAGACTGCAAGATAACTCTTAATAATGAATGTAATTCAGTGCAATATAATTGCTGGCTGGTCGAGCAATTATATCTCATTATGCAAACAGTACAGGCTTAGAATGAGAGACTATTCCCTCCCATCATGTCTTTCCCAATCAGTCATCCACTGGGGTACAGTAATGTATGGGCGACACAGTGATATATTTATTGAGCAGAAGGGGAATACTGTAGCATGAATCTTTTTTGTCTATTCTGGCTATTTTAATTCATAGACTTACCATTTGAGTAAAAACAACCAGATATATAATTTTTCTATAAAACTGTAATAACAAACACCAAAAGAAACACGTTTCAGACGTTATGTATGTAAAGGATAATGTACTTGCAAACGCTCCAAATCAGCATGAAATTGGGTTGTCTTCTGCTGGACCTTTAGAGCCTATTACAGTGTTAGAGCCTGGGCCCAGTGGAGGATGCTTTTACATATTTATTTATTTATTTATTTATTTTGTGTGTGTGTGTGTGTGTGTGTGTGGGGGGGGGGGGTCAGTCTGACACTGAGACTTTCCTACTAAGCACTGATCTCTATCTTCAGACAAGTAGGGGATATAACTGTTCTCTCTGTATACAGTTTTCAACTGAACTAGGACTTGCATATGGGAGAGGTGGAGTGAAGAAGCACAGCCTAAACAGAAACATTGTTGCAATTTCAGTCTGTCCTAGACTTTAAAGTTTCAATACAGGTCTGTGGGAATGACTTTCACACTTGCGTTTGCAGGATCCGTTTGTGAGATTCGTCACAGGCCCTCATAAACGGTCCTGAACTGATCAGTTTTGTCCTAATGCATTATGAATGGAAAAGGATCCATTCAGAATGCATCAGTTTTGCTTCAGTTCAGTCTCCATTCCATTTTGGAGGTGGACACTAAAACGCTGCTTGCTGCAGTGGATCCGTCATGACTCACAATGCTGATGCAAACGGATCCATCATGACTCACAATGTAAGTCAATGGTGACGGATCCGTTTTGTCTGACACAATAGAAAACGGATCCGTCCTCCATTGACTTTCAATGGAGTTCAAGACGGATCCGTCTTTGCTATGTAAAAGATAATACAAACGGATCCGTTCAGAACGGATGCAGACGGTTGTATTATCATGACGGATCCGTTTGTGAGAGCCTGGACGGATCTCACAAACGGATCCTGAAATCACAAGTGTGAAAGTAGCCTAAGCAGTTTTTCCAGCTATAAATAAGTCTTTAGATGTAAATAATAGAGCTAAACCATATAGTCCAAAGGTCAGTGTGTTTATTTTTTTCCTTCCAAAACTTACAGATCTTTATGACGGTTGAAATTTTGCAACATGTATGTGAGGTGATGACCATTGTAGTGGGTTCGTATAGAAGCTAGCAGAAGCTTGCATGTCATTAGGTCAGGAAAGTGAGCCCTTTAGCAGGTTTAGCTGAGTGAGGAATGGTGCTTCAGTGGCCAGCATGGGAATGAAGATGTGTTGAGATGTCGCATCACCCACGTGGACTAGAGCTAGTATGTAGTCAGGAGACAGGGCAACCGTGCAATCCTCTGTCAAACCGTGTGCAGCCTGGAGTTGAGGTACCTGCAGCTATTCAGAGCTGAGCCCAAATGCGAGTGGGAAAGTAGCCCTCAGAGTATATCCCTGCACAGAGCAAGTAATACAAACCACAGTGTGTAATCTACCTGTAAAGAACCTGCTGGACTGTAAGCTTGAGACTCTCAGCATGTCTGAGCAGAGTTTTTTGTATATTGTATTGAAATGTGGCTGAAGTTCACACAAATTGATAAAGGTTTGATAAGTATGAATCCTGGTGTCACCTCAGAATTTGTGGTGCATCTACCTGGTGAGTATGTGAATCCACCTTCTTCTTACAATGCTGCCACCTAGTGTGCAAACTGTGTTATACAGCATTATGGCATTGTACACATGCATCAGAATATTTTAGTTAAATAGCTTTCCTATGATGGTCCTTAAAGGGATTCTTTGAGAATGTTATCAACATTGCCTCCAGCAGCCTGTCCTAGAATGTAATGTGCCTTAATTTCTTCAGCTGCTTTGGGGAAGAGGGGAATGATGGGAGTTGGGGTCTCATTGTAGTGCACTCCAACACCAGTGCTGCAGTCACTTCACAGTGCCAGCATATATAACGTACAATTGCTTCAGTACTACCTATTATATAGCAGGAACTCTACAATACATAGTCATGGCTGCGCAACCTGACAGGAACAGGGAATGAAGGAATGCAATCCTGCACATACTATTAACTACTTTGAGGGCTCAAAAAGGGACTTTACTGTACTATAGGGCCAGAGGCGTAGCTAGAGGTTCAGCACAGGGGGGGCGAAACATACTTGAGTGGGCCCCCCACTTAGTGGCTTCCCAAACGCACGTTTCCAACTTCACAGGCACATACTACTAGTTGTGGTTAGAATATTGTATTAGAAAGATGACTGTATAAACTGCTAGATCATCTATGCTCTTAAGTACAGTACAATACACTTTCTACATACCCTACTCTAAATACTCTACCATATAATGCAGTAAAATATAGGAGTAATAGGATTAAAAAACAACGGGACTCCTATGTTAAAGGAAACCTGTCCCCAGTTTTTACATCACTAAACTAACAGTCCCCTGCCCCCATCAGACCTCAGATCATCAGAATGTGCCCCCATCAGACCTCAGATCAGTGTATTGTGCCCCATCAGACCTCAGATCAGCATACTGTGCCCCCATCAGACCTCAGATCAGCGTATTGTGCCCCATCAGACCTCAGATCAGCAGAATATGCCCCCATCAGACCTCACATCAGCCTACTGTGCCCCCATCAGACCTCACATCAGCGTATTGTGCCCCATCAGACCTCAGTTCAGCGTATTGTACCCCATCAGACCTCAGATCAGCAGAATGTGCCCCCATTAGTCCTCACATCAGCCTACTGTGCCCCCATCAGACCTCAGATCAGCGTATTGTGCCCCCATCAGACCTCAGATCAACAGAATGTGCCCCCATCAGACCTCAGATCAGCCTACTGTGCCCCCATCAGACCTCAGATAAGCGTATTGTGCCCCATCAGACCTCAGATCAGCATATTGTGCCCCCATCAGACCTCAGATCAGCAGAATGTGTCCCCATCAGACCTCAGATCAGCGTATTGTGCCCCATCAGACCTCAGATCAGCGTACTGTGCCCCCATCAGACCTCAGATCAGCGTATTGTGCCCCCACCAGACCTCAGATCAGCGTATTGTGCCCCCCACCAGACCTCAGATCAGCGTATTGTGCCCCCATCAGACCTCAGATCAGCGTATTGTGCCCCCATCAGACCTCAGACCAGCTTATTGTGCCCCATCAGACCTCAGACCAGCGTATTGTGCCCCCATCAGACCTCAGATCAGCGTATTGTGCCCCCATCAGACCTCGGATCAGCCTACTGTGCCCCCATCAGACCTCACATCAGCCTACTGTGCCCCCATCAGACCTCACATCAGCTTACTGTGCCCCCATCAGACCTCACATCAGCCTACTGTGCCCCCATCAGACCTCACATCAGCGTATTGTGCCCCCATCAGACCTCAGATCAGCGTGTTGTGCCCCCATCAGACCTCAGATCAGCGTATTGTGCCCCCATCAGACCTCAGATCAGCGTATTTTGCCTCCATAAGACCTCACATCACCCTACTGTGCCCCCATCAGACCTCAGATCAGCGTATTTTGCCTCCATAAGACCTCACATCACCCTACTGTGCCCCCATCAGACCTCAGATCAGCGTATTGTGCCCCCATCAGACCTCAGATCAGCCCACCCAGCCACATAGGATTAAAATAAAAAACCTTACTTACCTGTTCTGCGCTGCGGCTGCCCTCTGGTCCGCGCTCTGCTCTCTTCCCTGGCGGCGCGCACTATGACCTGACGCTGCGTCAGGTCATAGTGTGCGCCGCCAGGGAAGAGAGCAGAGCGCGGACCAGAGGGCAGCCGCAGCGCAGAACAGGTAAGTAAGGTTTTTTATTTTAATCCTATGTGGCTGGGTGGGCTGATCTGAGGTCTGATGGGGGTCCCTAAATACAAGTGAGCGCTTCCATAATGGAAGCGCTCACTTGTATTCGCCTCATAGTAGGCAAGGTCATCCTTGCTGGGCCCCCCTGAGTCACTGGGCCCGGAGCCGTCGCCCCCCCTGCCCCCCCGGTAGCTACGCCACTGTATAGGGCATTACTTTACTAAGAGATACAAAGGAGGAAATTAAAGCGGGATAAGGACCAAAGGGCAAATTACTATACTAAGGGGCACCAAGAAAGAGGATATTACTGTACTAAGGGGCGCCAGGGGGGCATTACTGTACTAAGGGTCCTCAAGGGGCTTATTACTGTACTAAAGGACACCAAGAAAAAGGACATTGTAGTAAGGAGCACCAAGGGGGAAACATATTAATACTTGTAAAAAATACAAAGGCATAAAAACACCATAAAGTTCCTTAAGTTTCTGCACTTATCCTACTCTGTCTCTTATACGAAAAGCAAACATTTGTGCTTCTTTCTTCATTGTTTTCATAGTCTTTGATTGACACAAATATACATTGGGATTTTAGCAATTAAGTCACTTTACATGTACATCTCCTTTGAAGCTGTTGAATGGAGTTTTCTTTCCTCGTTGGACATTTTTTAGTTGCTAACAAGAATTCATCGGCAATTAATCAAAAACTTCAAACAAGCCTACAGAAAATCTGTCAACTGCTGGAATGTGAACATCTTTTCCATATTTAAATAGTTTTCATTTTTATCAGTTTTCTGAAATACATGAACTCTAAAAACACTTTTATTTTCCATGAGGCATCAAAAGATCAGATTTTCCTAATTGTGATTTTCCTGTGTTTGAACTGGAAACTTCCCCTAATGAGATAAACAAACACAATGGGAGAGATTTACTGTTGTATTTTGTGGCAGAACATTTTGCCTCGGACATTTTTTTATGTCATATCTGTGAATAGTCTATTCTTTGTTTGTTAAATGTATATGAATTGTGAATGCAGGGGCGTTGCTAGGATCTCAAAAGATTCAGACATCAAGCCCCAATGTGTCAGATTCTCGATCCAACCACCCAACCCCAGTGCTAAGGACATATTTGAAAGGACATTTCATCCAGCACTATCAAATATACTGGATATTACCGCACCACATACCTATTACATCCAGCGATGTTCTCTTTCCGCATCTTCTCCATGTGGCCCAGACAACTATGACTTGTTTTAGCCTTGTCTCATCTCTGTAGGATTTGCCAGACATACATCTTAGGTTTCTACCTTTTTTTAAAATTATCCTCCTCTTTCTGTTGCCCCAACAGTGTTATCCTGCTACTGCCCCCAATACTGTGTCTGCTGTGTTTCCCAGTGCCCCCAAATACTATACTTAAGAAATAACAGTGCCAGATATTCTACAAAATTCTCCCTAAAGTCACATAAATAGTAATAACTTTCTCTCTCAGAGTGCCCTCATTAGTAATAGTGCCCCCCTTGTATTGCTTCCAGTACTTATTGTACCCCCCTGTAGTGCTGCCAGTTTTTATAGTAGCCCCTATTGTTCCCTCAGTACTTATGGTGCCCCCTGTTGTGCCCCCAATTCTTATAATACCCCCAGTGCTTAAACTGACCCCCTGCAATGCCCAAAGACTTATACTGCTCCTTTGAAGTGCCACTACTGTCTTCCCCCAAAGTGATGCCATGCTGCCATCTGTGATGCTAGCATATTTATTACAAACAATGCAACAAAAAGTGTAGATGAAAAATGTTACTAAAAGAGCATAATTGGACAAAAGCACCACTAAAACCTTTGTGTAAACCCATCTTAAGTAGAGATGAGCGAGCACTAAAATGCTCGGGTGCTCGTTGTTCGAGTCGAACTTTTCCCGATGCTCGGGTGCTCGTTTCGAATAACGAACCCCATTGAAGTCAATGGGAGACTCGAGCATTTTTGCAGGGGACCAAGGCTCTGCCTAGGGAAGGCTGGGTGAAAACCTGGAAACCTCAGAAAATGATGGAAACACCACGGAAATGGACAGGAAACAGCAGGGGCAGCATGCATGGATGCCTCTGAAGCTGCCTAATCCCACCATTACCCCAAATTCTCAGGCAACAGCCTGGTGGTTACCCTCATGGCAATTGTGCTCACCCAGACCAAGAAAGGCGAGGCAAATACCCATCACATGTTAGGGAAGCACCCAACTAGGTGCAACGAAGGTCCATCACCGCCTGAAGGTGACACCACTGCTCATGCTGGCACTGCTGTGCCCCCTCCCCACGATGCAGGCATAAGCCTGACACATCATGGTGACAGCGTAGTGACACCAACAAGTGACCAAGTTAGATTGAGGTAGCAGTCAAATGTCTGTAGGCGAGCCTCCAAAAAATTTGTTTTGGAGTGTCTGAAGTTGACCCTCCTAAAAAATTGTTTAGGAGTGTCTGTAGTTGACCCTTCTGTAAAATATTTTATTTGTTTTCCCTGTTATTAGTTAATGTACAACCCATGGCTGGCATGGTGGGAATATATAGGTTTTGCGTCACAGACAGTCCACTGCAACGTTACATTTTCTTCATCATTGCCAATTACTTTTTCACCAACTGTTGTCTGGCAATGATAAAGGGTAAGGTGAATCCACTGCGGAAGAAAAGTGTCATCCTCCTACAATTCTACACTTGCTCTCAATTTAAAAGGGGATGTTCTCGCCGTGGCCTTCCTCATAGTGGTCGCTTCTGCAGACGACAGAGGTGGTGTACCTACTGACAGCCTGACCGAACACGATGGCAGATGGGGAGACACTCCCTCATGTAAAATTGTTTAGGAGTGTCTGTAGTTGACCCTTCTGTAAAATATTTTATTTGTTTTCCCTGTTATTAGTTACTGTACAACCCATGGCTGGCATGGTGGGAATATATAGGGAAGCACCCAACCAGGTGCAACGAAGGTCCATCACCCATGCCCATGCTGGCACTGCTCTCCTATCCCCAGCCACACAATGCAGGCATAAGCCTGACACAGCATGGCGGTGACACCAACAAGTGACCAAGTTACATGAGGTAGCAGGTGAGCCACCCAAAAATTTAGCCAGACGCGGCATGGCGGTGACAACAGAGTGACCGAGTTAGACTGAGGTAGCAGGAGGTGAAGCATCCTCCAAGTGGGCAGTACATGAGCGGCCCCAGGGTCAGACTCGGTCAGAGTATGTGAAATGTTCAGGGTGGCCGAACGCCGGGCTCGACGGCGGACCCGTTTCGGGTTATCGATTGTCGAAATGTTGGCTGACATCAAGTTTAGTATCTGTTCTTATCAGTTGCTGTGGCTGTTGGTGGTAAAGTGGTGAGCATTGCTGCTTCCCAAGCAGTTGACCCGGGTTCGATTCCCGTCTATCGCAGGAGGCAATTAAAAGAAGAACCAAAAAAAATCAGTACAATATCTAATACGTCCCCTACCCGGGTAAATTGTTTGGTGGGGTGCAGGCTGGGGGGGAAGGAGGTTGAGCTGGAAGAGCCAGAGGAGTGCCCCCTGGGCTAGCGTGTGTGGTGGTGACAACAGCCGGATGGAGTTCGAATGACGACGCAGGACCCCAACTTAAAAATTTAGCATCAACCGGTACAATTGTCAATTATGAGATTGATCAAGTGTGATATGTGTTCTATGTATACTACTCAGTTTAATACCGTATATGGCACCTATCCGGAAAAATAGTTTGGAGAGAGAGAAAGAGAGGAAAAAGACATAAATTGTTTGGAGAGAGGGCCTGTAGGTGGGGGGCAGGCTGGGGGGAAGGAGGTTGAGCTGGAAGAGCCAGAGGAGTGCCCCCTTGGCTAGCGTGTGTGGTGGTGACAACAGCCGGATGGATGGTGGACCTCTGGAAAAATTGTTTGGAGAGAGGGCCTGTAGGTGGACCTCTGGAAAAATTGTTTGGAGAGAGGGCCTGTAGGTGGACCTCTGGAAAAATTGTTTGGAGAGAGGGCCTGTAGGTGGACCTCCAGAAAAATTATTTAGAGAGAGGGCCTGTAGGTGGACCTCTGAAAAAATTGTTTGGAGAGAGGGCCTGTAGGTGGACCTCTGGAAAAATTTTTTGGAGAGAGGGCCTGTAGGTGGACCTCCAGAAAAAATATTTAGAGAGAGGGCCTGTAGGTGGACCTCTGGAAAAATTGTTTGGAGAGAAGGCCTGTAGGTTGACCTCCGGAAAAATAGTTTGAAGAGAGGGCCTGTAGGGGGCCCTCCTGAAAAATTGTGGTAAAAGAGTGTCAGTTGGACCTCTAAAAAATGGCGTTTATTTTGGTCAGCGTTAGGCAAGGACGACAAGGAGGAGGAGGAGGAAGAGTAGAGAAGAGGAATCGGATACATAAGTAATGTAAATCTTTAGCTGCTTTCCCCCGGAGGAGATTTGAATTCCGGTGAAATCCAGGCTTTGTTCATTTTAATAAGCGTCAGCCTGTCAGCGCTGTCAGTTGACAGGCGTGTACGCTTATCGGTGATGACGCCACCAGCTGCACTGAATACCCGCTCTGACAGCACGCTAGCGGCAGGGCAGGCCAGCACCTCCAAGGCGTACAGCGCCAGTTCAGGCCACGTGTCCAGCTTTGAAACCCAGTAGTTGTATGGAGCAGAGTGATCGCTATGGACGTTGGTATGGTCAGCTAGGTACTCCCTCACCATCTTTGTGTACAGCTCCCCCCTACTCTGCCTAGACTGGGGACAGGTGACAGTGTCTTGCTGGGGTGACATAAAACTGGCAAAGGCCTTGGAGAGCGTTCCCCTGCCAGTGCTGGACAAGCTGCCTGCTTGCCTCCTCTCCCCCGCTACTTGGCCCACAGAACCATGCCCTCTGCCGCTAGCGGCGTCAGATGGGAAGGATTGTTTCAGCTTGTGCACCAGGGCCTGTTGATATCTATTCACTCTCATACTCCTTTCCTCTGCAGGGATGAGAGTGGAAAGGTTCTGCGTGTACCGTGGGTCCAGGAGAGTGAACACCCAGTAATCGGTGTTTGAAAAAATGCTTCTAACACAAGGGTCACAGGATAGGCAGCCTAACATGAAGTCTGCCATGTGCGCCAGAGTCCCAACATGCAAGAATTCCCTCTCCTCACTGGCCTGACTCTCCATTTCTTCCTCCTCCTCTTCAGCCCATACACGCTCAAGAGTTAAGAAGGACTGAGCACTGGTACCCTCTTCTGTCTCGCAGACATTCTCCTCCTCTTCCTCCTCATCCTCATCCCCCTCCTCCGATACGCGCTGAGAAACAGAGCGGTGGGTGCTCTGGCTATCAAGTGACATATCTTCCTCCACCGTCTCTTGTGACAAGCGCAAAGCATCCGACTTCATGCTGAGCAGTGAGTTTTTCAACAGGCAAAGCAGCGGGATGGTGAGGCTGATAATGGCGGCATCGCCGCTGACCATCTGTGTTGACTCCTCAAAGTTGCTCAACACCTGGCAGATATCAGACATCCACGTCCACTCCTCATTGTAGACTTGAGGAATCTGACTAACCTGACTACCAGTTCTGGCAGTCTACAATCGCTCTGCGCTGCTGGTAAACTCTGGATAACATGCTTAATGTCGAATTCCATCTCGTGGGCACGTCGTACAACAGTCGGTGAGCGGGCAGTTGTAGGCGGCGCTGCACTGCGCTGCCCTGAGAGTGGCAGCATCTGTGGTCGACTTGCGGAAATGCGCACAGATGCGGCGCACCTTGGTGAGCAAATCAGACAGATTGGGGTATGTCTTGAGGAACTGCTGAACTATTAGATTGAACACGTGGGCCAGGCATGGCACATGTGTCAGTCTGCCGAGTTGCAGAACCGCCACCAGGTTACGCCCGTTGTCACACACAACCATGCCTGGCTTGAGGTTCAGCGGTGCCAGCCACACATCGGTCTGCGCCGTGATGCCCTGTGACAGCTCTTGGGCGGTGTGCCTTTTGTCACCTAAGCTCAGCAGTTTGAGCACCGCCTGCTGGTGCTTACCCATGGCACTGCTGCTGCGCCTAGAGCTACCGACTGAAGGCGCCGTGCCCATGGATGGTAATTCAGTGGAGGAGGAGGAGGAGGGGTCGGAGGAGGAGGCATAGTACGTCTGAGAGACCGTGACCGAGGTAGGCCCCACAATCCTCGGTGTGGGCAGTACATGAGCGGTCCCAGGGTCAGTCTCGGTCCCAGCCTCCACCAAGTTAACCCAATGTGCCGTCAGTGAGATATAGTGTCCCTGCCCGGCAGCACTTGTCCACGTGTCCGTGGTTAGGTGGACCTTCTCAGAAACCGCGTTGGTCAGGGCACGGATGATGTTCAGTGACACGTGCTGGTGTAGGGCTAGGACGGCACATCGGGAAAAATAGTGGCGGCTGGGGACTGAATACCGAGGGGCAGCCACCGCCATGAGATTGCGAAAGGCCTCGGTCTCTACCAGCCTATAGGGCAGCATCTCCAGGCTCAGCAATTTGGAGATGTGGACGTTGAGGGCTTGGGCATGTGGGTGGGTGGAACTGTATTTCCTCTTGCGCTCCAGTATCTGCTGTAAAGACAGCTGAACGCTGCGCTGGGACACATTGGTGGACACTGTGGAGGATCGTGGAGGCGAAGGTGTGGTTTTCCGGCGGGAGGCGCTCGTGCCGGGGTCCTGGGCAGGGGGTTGACTAGCAGAGGCAGCGAGTGACACAGGGGAAGGAGCAGTGGTGTGACCCGCAGGAGGTGGTGAATGGCCTTGGTTCCATTGAGTGGGGTGTTTAGCACTCATATGCTTGCGCATGCTGGTGGTGGTTAGGCTAGTAGTGGTGGCACCCCTGCTGATCCTGGTGTGGCACAGGTTGCACATCACAGTCCGTCGGTCATCCTCACTTTCTTTAAAGAACCTCCAGACTTGCGAACATCTAGGCCTCGCCACGGGAGCTTCACTATGTGAAACAGTTCCTGCTGATGCACCAGCTCTGGCCCTGCTTCTCCCTCTGGCCACACCACTGCCTCTTCCAACCTGTTCTGGCGCAGCACTCGCCTCCGCCTCAGAAGCACTGTCTTCACTCGGCTTATCAACCCAGCTTGGGTCAGTCACCTCGTCATCCTCCGATTCCTCAGTCTGCTCCCCCCTCGGACTTCCTGCCCTGACAACAACTTCACCACTGTCTGACAACCGTGTCTCCTCATCGTCCGACACCTCTTTACAAACTTCTTCCACTAAGTCAACATTGTCATCATCATCATCATCATCACCCACAGACTGCGACAGTTGGAAAACTTGGGCATCGGAAACGAGGTCAGCAGCAACCTGAGAAGTGGTTTGTGACTCTGGGAAGGGTCCAGAAAACAGTTCCTGAGAGTATGCCGGATCGCATTCCAAATTTTCCTGGGAGGGGGCAGACTGGGGGGGAAGGAGGTTGAGGTGGAGGAGCCAGAGGAGTGCTCCCTTGGGTAACGTGGGTGGACTGCGTGGAAGACTGACTGGTGGACAAATTACTTGAAGCATTGTCCGCAATCCACGACATCAGCTGTTCGCACTGTTGTGGTTTCAACAGTCCTCTACCACGTGTCCCTGTAAGTTGAGACATGAAGCTAGGGAGTGTAGCTCTGCGGCGTTCCCCTGCTCCCTCATCAGCAGGTACTGTCTCACCCTGCCCAGGACCACGGCCTCTGCCCCCTGCAGTTATTGAATGCCCACGCCCTCGACCCTTAGCCCTGGGGTTCAACATTTTCTGTATATAAATGTATTATATAAAAAAAAATAAAATAAATGCTGTACTGAAACCCACAAACTTGTTCAGTCTAAACAAGTGAATATATAGGTGGATAAGTTAGATCAAAATTACGTTATTACGTACCATGCAGTATGGAGCAATTACACAGAAACTATTAGATTAGGCAGACTTGGTCTGCTTAGTTGCAACCCAGAAAAATGTCGCACAGAGATTTTTGTAATCTAGCTGTATCAGTGAGAGCAAAAGACCTTTTTTAATTAAGTGACGTACAGAATGTGTCACCTGGACAGAAAATACGGATTGTGGTGAGTGGACAGCTGAACTGTGACACACAGAATGGTTCCACACAGCTGTGTGAAATGGATTTGTATCACTGAGATAAAACAATAAAAAAAACTATTTGTCAGGACTCGGGGGTACAGACAACACAAGACAGTGGGCCCTGAGGCTGAACCCACCCACTGTCCCAACCTACTTGCCTCAGACGGCCCTAGGCGGCCGCGGACAACCACGATGGCGTTCCCTATACTGAATAAGTGAAACACCAAACAAGTGAAAAACCACACAGCAATGCAGTAATTATCGGCAATACAGACAAAAGTCAAAGGTCAGGCGGAGGGTGGATAAGTACGCAATCAGAGGGACTAGGAAGGGAACAAACCGGAGAAGATACAGGGGAGCTGGGATCCAGGTAAAAACCGAAATAGCCAGCAAGCAAGTGAGCAGCTAGCTGACATTTATCCAGGATCAGAGGCTAGGTCCAGAAGCTGATTGGACCAGCCCTGATCTCAGTAACAAGTTCAGCTGAAGCACAAATCCTAAAGAGCACAGTAACTCCTGCATTGCTGGACAAAAGCAATCGGGTGTGTCACAACAACCCAGGCACAGTTCACACTAGGTATTGCACACCCTGACACTATTTTTTTTATATCTTTTTTTTTTTATATTTTTTTTTTAGTTTTTTTTTTTTTTTTAACGTGACGTGCAGAAACTATCAGAGACCTAACTCAGCCCCTGCTGATGGTGACTATTTTGACTGCAACCCAGACAAATGTCGCACAGAGATTTTTGTGATCTAGCTGTATGAGTGAGAGCAAAAGACCTGGTTTAATTAAGTGACGTACAGAATGTGTAACCTGGACAGAAAATACGGATTGTAGTGAGTGGACAGCTGAACTGTGACACACAGAATGGTTCCACGCAGCTGTGTGAAATGGATTTGTATCACTGAGATAAAACAACAAAAAAACTATTTTTATCTTTTATATGGCGATAGCTGCACTACTAGTGCCAGCCAGCCAGCCAAGCCAGGAGACAAAAAAAAAAATGTCTTGTAGCCCTTAGAAGGGCTGTTGGGTTCTTGTGAGATCACTCCTGCCTAACAAAGAACTAAATGCAGGCCCTAACACTCTCCCTGAAACGCAGCAGCTCTATCCCTAACGACATCCAGACAGCATCTGAGCCGAGCACCGCTGGCAGTCACTAGTATATTCCAGGGTCACCTGATCAGGCCAGCCAACCCCTGCTATCGACACGTGATGCTGGGTGTACCGCAGAGTCTCCTGGCTTGTGATTGGCTGTTTATAGGTGCCAAAAATGCACAATGTGGAAGTTGCCATTTCCTCGAGCATGGTGAGATACTCGTCCGAGCAGCGAGCACTTACGAGTACCGTAATACTCGAACGAGCACCAAGCTCGGACGAGTATGCTCGCTCATCTCTAATCTTAAGTCATTTTTAATGCAGCCAGCAAAGCAATGCTTCAGGGCTCCTATTCTTGTGATTTGTGGTGGATCCCAGCGGTAGAACGCGCGCCAATTTAATACTCTATCAATGACTAGAATTACTAATTACTAGAATACCCCTTTAACGGGTCCTTTATTATTGTTTTTCACCTACTGCAACATAGGCATGAAGCCTATGAGATAATATATCAACAGTGCAGGCAGTCGCAAAGCGATGACATTATTCTGACTCGCCATGATGCTGGCATTACAACTGGCTGTGCCTGGATACAGTCATCTCAGGTTGCAGACTGGAAGAGCCCTGTGGCATGCACCACAGATAGCCGAATGGAATGGGAAACAGGTAAGGATTCCATTTATTTTCTTTCCTAGTCTCTAATCGGCCACTTTGGGAGAACATACTACTTGGAGCACTATAGGGGGCATTATTATTATTAATGAGGGCACAAATGGGGATATTATTACTGAGAGCACTATATGGGGAATATTATTACTACCAGGGGCAGTATGGAAAGCATTATTATTACTGGGGGCACTATAGGGAGTATTTTTTTTTTACTACTGAAGGCACTATAGGGGGCTTTATTACAACTGGGGCACTATAGGGGTGCTTTATTATTACCAGTGGCACTATATGGGGGGCTTTGGGAGAGCACAATGGGCACAGTTTTGGAGGTGGCAGCAGGATGACACTGTTGGGGCAGCAGGATGAAGTGTTGAGAAGGTTTGGGGGATTATGGAAAAGTGAAGAAAAAGAAATGTCTGTGTGGAAAGCGCTATAGAAGGGAGATGTAGCTGCAAAATGTCATCATTGCAGTCTAGGCCAAATGGAAAAGATAACAAAAGAGAGTGTCTACATCAGAGGAGACATCATTGGATGTAATAGGTATGTAATGCTGTATTTTCCTGTATGTTTGGCACTGATAGACCAGGAAGCATGTTGAAGGAAGGGCTGACTCAGTGTGATGGCCTCATCTTACCTTCTCATCCCCTTCCACCATACCTTAATTAGAGACAACTGTAGGAGGAGGACAGAACATGGCAGCTATTGCTGGCCAACACTGAGGGGCAGCTTATAGGTGGTTATTTTGTGGTCCTATTTGGCGCTACTTGGCAGAATTTTTTGTGCTCCCCTATGGTAGTTGGTTCTGCTGGGGCAGTATTTTCTATTGTATGGTGGTATTACAGACCTCACCTCCTTGTGTTGGCCTTGCCCTACCGCTTTTGACCCACCGACAACATGGGGACTCTTTTATATTTTTTCTATAGGGCCATTTTAAAGTTCTCTAGTCATTTTATATTGATGGCCTACATCAGAATAGGCCATCAATATCTGATCAGTGGGGAGGGGAATCCGATACCCTGTAGTCCCGCTGATCAGCTGTTCTGCAGCAGCTCCAGTACCAGAAATTGGCACTAGAACTACAGTTCTGTCTGTTGTATAGTGGGAGCAGAGCTGCAGTAACCAACTTCATCCACTACAAACAAAGAATAGAGCTGTAGTTCTGGTTCCGGAGCCACTGCAGCTGATGGGTAGGGTGTCAGACCCTTGCCGATCAAATCTTGATGCCTTATTATGAGGATATACCAGAGATCAGCAACCTTCGGCACACCAGCTGCTTTGAAACAACAACTCCCAACATGTACACCTATTCCGCTGTTCTTGTAACACCCATAGAAGTGAAAGGAGGATTCTGGGAGTTGTAGTTTCAGAACAGCTAGAGTGTTGGAGGTTGCTGATTCCTGGGCTAGACCATTAGTATAAAAGGACCAGAAACCCCCCAGTTATTCCCTGGGCACATCTTGCATGATCTCATTACACTTTCTCTAATGGGGCACCACCTGGTCTAGGGCGTTGTGTAGGATAAGCATTCTTGTACTAGGATGTTCTATGCAGCATGTGTCCAGGTACTCCAGACACTGCTTATTATTATTATTTATAACAGCAGGTAATGAAATACACTGATAGATTCACATAGATCAAGAGCATTCATCACAGTGCAGCACATTCCTGGCACAGATCAATATGAGACAGGCTGTACCAGTTTAATAAAAAAGGAAAGGCAGGTCTTGCCAAATGATTGCTGACATTTTAGGAAATTTTTCATTTGTGAAACAGAAATAAATCTATAATAAATATTTAAGAATACAATTTTAAAGCCATTGTATAAGCATACTGTGACGCATTGGCTAAAGGAGCCCATGGGTCAGTGGGGCCCTATAGACATGTTTGGTGCAGATGTTAGGAGCTATTCCAGAGCATAAGCCAGACATAGGGAATTAACAAATTATGAACAGAGCAGAACTTTGTTTTTTTTTTTTTTTTTTTAAATAATGGAGTGCTATACTGTTATAAGATAGAGGCTCCATTCAGGGAGAGGTGCACCTATGTAATAAATATGTTATACCAATTCTGCCTCTGAACAGGATAACTGTGTAATGGTTCATAAGTGCTCCACTCGATTGGCCTTAAAGACACTGCTCTCTCTTGGTTCTTTTCCTATCTCTCTGGCCGCTCCTTTAGTGTATCCTTCACTGGTTCTTCTTCTTCTCCTCTCCCTCTTGATGTTGGCGTTCCTCAGGGCTCAGTACTAGGTCCTCTACTCTTCTCCCTGTATACAGCCCCCATTGGACAGACTATCAGTAGATTCGGCTTTCAGTACGATCTCTATGCTGATGACACCCAACTATACACTTCATCCCCTGAAATCACCCCTGCTTTACTCCAAAACACCAGTAATTGTCTGGCAGCTGTCTCTAACATCATGTCCTCTCTGTATCTAAAACTAAACCTCTCCAAAACTGAACTTTCCCCCATCTACTAACCCACCTAATCTTGATATTTCAATCTTGGGCTGTGGTACTATCATAACTCCGGTGCAACGTGCCCGCTGTCTCGGGGCCACATTTGACTCTGATCTTTCCTTTGTTCCCCATATTCAATCACTTACACGCTCTTGTCGTCTGCACCTCAAGAACATTGCCGGAATCCGCCCTTTTCTTCTCTTCCCTCATCTCCGTCTACCACCCTACTAGTGCTCTCCGTTCTGATAGTGACCTAAGATTAATATCCTCCATAATTCATACCTCTCACTCCCGTCCTCAAGACTTTTCTCGAGCTGCACCTACTCTCTGGAATGCTCTGCCCCTGAATATTAGGTCAATGCACTACTTCCCTACCTTCAAACGTGTCCTAAAAACACATCTTTTCAGGCAGGCTTATCAAGCTTCCTAAAATGACCTTTCCCCAACTAAAATGCTCCCCTACCAACTCCTCTGGCCTGAACTCGATCCTCTAATAGTCCCAAATCCGAAGCAGATCGGCCAGCACCATACCTTTCACTACAATTATGGCTCGAATCCTACTTATCACAATCAACCACCTTATGTGTCACCCCCTATTCCTCATAGATTGTAAGCTCTTGCGAGCAGGGCCCTCACTCCTAGTGTTTCAGTTGTATATTAGCCAGTCATTTTTGTATTGTACAAGAACCCTATGACTTTGTAAAGCGCTGCTGAATATGGTGACGCTATATAAATAAATAATATTATTATTATTATTATTATTATTATTATAAGTGTTTACACTTAAAGGGGGTTGTCTCACTTCAGGAAATGGCATTGATCATGTAGACAAAGTTGATATAAGTCACTTACTAATGTATTGTGATTGTCCATATTGCCTCCTTTGCTGGCTGGGTTCATTTTTCCATCATTTTTCCATTCATTACGACCACTCTCCAATCCAGCAGTGGTGGTCGTGGTCGCACACTATAGAAAAGAGCACTGGCCTATGCGTACTCCTGCAGTCCCAACCACCAGAGAGGTTGGTGCCTTTTCCTATAGTGTGCAAGCAGGACCACATCTGCTGGATTGTAGGTTGGTCATAATGAATGGAAAAATTAATGAAGCCAGCAAAGGAGGCAATATGGACAATCACAATACATTAGTAAGTGCCTTGTATTAAAGGGGTTAACCGTACCAGTATGAGAAGCGACGCGGGTGCCGGGGAGAGAGGTAAGTACAACCTCTGTAAGGGGCCCGGGCATATGGCAGGGCATTATAGAACTTGGATAATCCCTTTAACTTTCTGTACATGATAAATTACATTTGCTGAAGTGAGACAACCCCTTTAAGACATGGTAACAGTCCTTTTGCTCTAATTGCCTCCGAAGCTAAAACCAGGAGCAGATCACACCGCAGCTATCGGTATGTGAGGGACACCGGGTATCCCAATTGTTGCTGATGCATTTTGTATACAGAACCCTATCCTTTTTGTTCAAAATCGGGGCCAAAGTGGATGCCTCCTGTCCACGATGTGGGCGAGGACCTGCATCTCTAATAAACATGTTTTGGGAGTGCGAAGAGCTTTTGGGCAGTGTTGTTAAAAAGAATTAAAGATGCATACTGAGTTGAGGTGCCAGTCACTACTAGGGCCTGTCTTCTGGGGGGTAGTAAATATTAGAAACCGGGAGGTGCGTCTTGGGGTGCAACGCATATTATTTCAAGCCCAAAAATTGATAGCTCAATATTGGATCCACCCACAGCCTCCCTCGATTCTCTGCTGGGGCTGGGCCCTCCTCCGCTGGGTCTGTCTAGATTCTCCATATGTTGGTGGGCGGTAGTCTGGGATGAGGGATTGAAGCTCAGTATGTAGGGAAGAATCAGTTACGTCAAGAATCGATTCAGGTGGGAATAAGGAGAGACTCGAGAGCCCTGAGTAAGAGGTTAGGTTTGAGTTTTGATAGGCCCTTTGAACAGACATGAAGACAATATGTTTCTTGTACTGACTGTCAGATGGACAGTGCAAGTGGCAGACCGTCTCTTCTCTAGGGGGTGGGGGAGATTGGGAGGGCTTATTTCTTTTTTTGCTTTGTGTGAGTTTCAATAATGTCTCTATATGTCAATTATATGATTGTCATACTATCTGTAAAGAAAGAGACCATGTTCTTTGTATAATTTGCAAAAAATGTTTAATAAAAACTATCTGATTTAAAAAATCTAATATATAAAGCTGAGTGTATGTGTGTGTGTGTATGTCCGCTAAAGAAATCCGCACCGCTGCAGCTACAATCACAAAATTTGGGACACATGTACATCAGGTGTCCGGGAAGGTTTTAGAACAGTTTTCAACTCTCCAGGACGTACCGTTCCTGAGCTATTCCCAAAAAATGCATTAGCCAATAGTAGCCTGGTCACATGACCCTTATCAGCCAATAGAAGCTCCCAGGCAGTTAGTCTCCACACACACCAGGTTTCTATAACAACCTAGCCAGTTCACTGCTGTAGGTCTGCTTTAAAGGGGCAGAGCGCTGTGGATGACACTGGGGTATTCTGGTTAAATATAACTTATGTTTTAGAATTACACATCATCAATCATTACCTCATATAATGTGAATTTCATATATTTACCGTTCAGTAGTAATAAAAGATGTTTTCTTTCCTCTTTCCTCCAAAATTACTATGGCATCGGCCTGTAATTCAGGCGACCTTCAAAAAAAGGACTTAAAAGCCCCACCCCCAGGTCCCACAAAGTCACGCCCCCAACTCAGTCAGGTCACTCCCCTTCCACTCTGCATCTGACCGGGATTGAAAAAATGAAGGTAAAAATCAACTTCTGTCAACTGCAGGGGTGGGAGGGAGTGTGACTTTTTCCCTACAGCTCATGCTCAGACAGCACAGTGCTGCTGTCTGAGAGTGAGCTGTTCAAAAGGACATCCATGTGTCCATCCAGGCCCTGCGCATGACAGAGGACAGGGAGTCTGAAAGCCAGAATGTCCAGCCTTACCCCAACATGAAGCCGTGCCACCGGTCCCCATAAAGCCACACCCCTAAACAAGAGGCCACGCCCCCTGTGTCCATCCAGGCCCTGCGCATGACAGAGGACAGGTAGTCTGAAAGCCAGAATGTCCAGCCTTCCCCTAACGTGAAGCCGTGCCACCGGTCCCCATGAAGCCACACCCCTAAACACGAGGCCATGCCCCCTGGTTCCATGAAGACACGGAGGAGAAGCTGTCTGAGCGTGAGCTACTGAAAGGGTGGACATCCCTGTGTCTGTCCAGGCACTGCGCCGGACAGTGGACAGGGAGTCTGAAAGCCAGACTGTCCAGCCTAAAACTGGACCTCTGGCCACCCTAGGGGTAGGCTGATGTTAGGGTGGACAGTTGTCCGGCTTTAGGCTGGACAGTCCGGTTTTCTGGCTCCCTGTCCTCAGTCCAGCACAGTGCCTGGATGGACGTAGGGATGTCCACCCTTTCAGTAGCTCACGCTCAGGCAGCTTCTCCTCTGTGTCTTCACGGAGCCAGGGGGTGTGGCCTCATGTTTAGTGGTGTGTCTTCATGGTAACCAAGGGCACTGTTTCACATTTGGGGGAATGGCCGGTGAGGTCTGGCTTTCTGGGGTGAAGACGGTGGCCACTTTAGCTGCTGTGGAGGTCACAGTTATACGGGGCGGGCTGCTGTAAAGGTCACTCTCGATATTTTTTTTTACGTCACACACACAAACATTAAATGAAATAGATCAAATATACCCGGGCGAAGCCGGGTCCTTCAGCTAGTAAATAAATAAAACCAGGAGCAAATCATAAACTGAACACACATATATAGGGAAGACTGAGTCTCTTCCTCTTTTTCAAACCACTCCTGGCTTTGACACGTTAAAAACTGCGTAAAAAAGCTGGAACTGTAAGCCTAGCTATATTATAAATTTTAGAGCTTTTTTTTGCAATGAGGAACAAAAAAAGCATATTTTCTGCAGGACCCCTTTAATATTTGACCACTATACATTTACCAAAAAAGTAGGAACATTTGTTGTGAAAAGATCCCATATAAAGAGATATAGTTGACAGTATGATTGCATGTATTATTACTCATTGTCTTGGATTTTCTTTAGCAATATTATTTCTTATTTTCGCTACAGCCAGATGTACACGGCTACAATATGGCTGCATTTAAGCCATAGTCTGTCTGTGGTTTCACTAAGGCTACTTTCACATCTGTGCCATTAACTGCAGTAGTTTCTGTCTGGTCTATTCTCAGCATTTTTGCCGGATCTCCGCCGGACCCCATTATTGGTTATAAGGCTGGCAGGCATTCCTGTTGCATGTGGCAGTGTCGGATCCGGCGAATTCTGGCAGGCTATTCTCTACCAAAACAGCCTGCCGGAATAGTTTCTGCTAGTCTAACTTAAACAAACACATGATGCAGCCGTGCCGTGGATGGGACGTGGCCATCATGTGGCTGAGCACTGTATAGCTGCACAAGCCACAGCTGGATTATATTAACTGATCAGAGCCGAATGTTTATTTAGTGTTCACCAAAAATGGCCCCTTGGTAATCCGCAAAACTGTGTGATCAATAGCAAAGAATGGCAAATAACCAACTTGGTTCTAATCAGTTAATATGATCCTGCTGAGGCTTGTACGGCCATGTGGTACTCAGCTGCACCATGCAACTTACTTCCAGAGGATAGGTCATCAGTAAAAAAAAAAAAAAAAAAACTTGAGAACCATTTTAAAGTGGCCCTGGAAAAAAAAACAAAAAATGATCATATTTTTAGTGAGGCCCAAATTGACATAAGGAAAGGTCAACACAAGTAGGCAGGGCTAGCAGTACCATATTGCAGTACATTATAGCACCCCAGCAGAGCACCCAAAAAGCACCCAAAAACTGCTCCTCAGTGTTGGCCAGCGCCAACTGCTATGTTCTGTGCTTCTATCCCACTTGCCTTTAGCAATACAGTTAAATTTAGGAGTCAGGAGGGGAGCAGCAGATCATTACTTACCATGGCTTGTGTCCATGAGAGGAGGGCTCTGGCGCCTCTTGGGCATCGGCATATCGGGAAGTTTTCCTGTATGGTCTATGACCAATCTGTCTCTGTCAGGAGTGGATTATAAAAGGAAAGAAAATATAAAGGATAGATATGTCTTCTCTTTTTTTTTAGTTCACTTCTGGTTTTGGCTTCCAAAACTGCGTGCAGAAACCTGACCGTGTGGCCGTACCCTAATAATAATTTTCATACCTATATGATAATTCAAGCTCTGTGAACCCACATTCCTATGATCAAGCTGTCGTTTTTACCCATGTAAATCTGGCTGGTAATTATCAGTAAAAAGAGGTGGCAACCCTCGTTCTGAACCAGCACCAGCCTTTGTTAATTTCAGAATATTACTCGGCGAGCACACAAGTGATATCTCATGGGCACTGTACAAGCTGCAGTCATTGTAAATTCATAAACCCTCTCTAATTCTGAGAAAATGCTGCACCTTCTCATTAACCTTCCATGTTTAAACAAAACAGATAAAATTTGTGTTTTTTTATTATTCCTCGCAAAATATAGTTTTATAGCTAGGATCAGACAGATTGAGTATCTGCTTTCATAAGCCAAGTTTCTTAAATGGTTGCATAAAAATGGTTTTATTTAGCTTCAGCTGTGCATTGGCAGCTTTCCAAAATATATTAGAAAATATCAGAGCTCTCCAGCCAGATCTCTGATAACATTAAGTATCTGCAGGGCACCTTAGGTGGTATGAAGTGCCTATCAGAGAGAAGAAGCAGGTATTTCAGCCATATAAATATTTATGAATACAATACAAAATGTACATGTTCTTCCATCTCCTACAATTTGTATCATTTTGGTTCATTCACCATCATGTTTATCATCTACTTCAATAAATTATACAATTTACCGGTATGTGTGCCACTAATATTTAAATTCACAGATTTGCACCTTTGATACTGCCATTGCATGCGGCCTTGGCAGCTGAAGACATCTGTGTTGGTCCCATGTTCATATAGAAAAATAGGTGGCTCATTTAATCTAGGGATGGATAACTGTGGGTGCTAATATCTACCTGGTTGTCTGATACCAGATGAAAACAAGGATATGTACATATAGTTTTATTATATGCAAATGAGTGTCTTGGAGCAATAGGGGCGTTGCCATTACAGCTAGAGGCTTTACTCTCTCTGCAACTGACGTGCCCTCTGCCCTTTAGAAGAAGTCAAGGCCAGGTTTGATGATGTTTTCACTACCTGGCCCTGTCAAAGTGCAGAGAGTGCAACAGTTGTAGAGAGACCTGAGCCTCTAGGTGTAAAGGCAACGCCCCCGTTGCTCCTAGAGGCTCATTTGCATACATTAAAACATCATTTTTCTCAGCAATGCGGGCACATATGAACATGGGACCAACACAGATGCCTTCAGCTGCCAAGTGCACATGTAACAGGTCGGCCAGTTTCATAGGTACAAATCTGCTGACAGATGCTCTTTAAAGGAGTTGGCTAATTTGTAAAATAAACATATACTGATGTGACACCAAAAATACATTGGTGGTCATTTACGTTGGTCTTTTTGTTTCCTCTGTGCTGTCAGAGAATTTGGCTAATTTATGATGAGGAGCACAACAGTCCATGCGCCTGTTTCCAGGTGTTAAATATAGTAAATTTGTTGGTGCCAAAATCTCTGCCCCACCACGTCCTCGACACATGGCGTGTTGAATGCAGCGCAAAAACATCTGTGCAACAAAATATTGTCACACAGGCATTTAAAAAGTCTCAAAACAGGGGTTCACAACTTTTAGAATTTTTAAGCCTTAAAGGCTATGTACACCTTTGGGGGCAATTTTTTTTTATTATTGCATTGTACTTATTTTGACCTAAAAATCACTTTTTCAATTGGTCTTTATTAACAATATGGAATCCTTTTTTCTGTACAGAGCTGGCATGCTCTACTAGCTGCCTGTGGATTTTTTCTCAATTCCATCATCTGAGGAGCAGATAGACAGCTTATCTCTTCTCTCTGACCTTACAAACACTCATTAAAGCTCAATCCTTACTTTAACCCTTTGTGACTGAACAGCTCAATATTTTTAAGATGCCGGCCATTGAAGTGAACCGGGCCGCATCTATTCCCCAAAATTGCAGAATAGATGCAGACCCGTTTACACGGTTGTGTGAACGGGCCCTAAATCGATTTACTCATCGCTACCCTTAATGCACAGTATTATGGTGTCACATACATCTGTATGTCACACTGTAACATAACTCCTTTACTTACAATATTCATGTCCTATCTGAGGGCAGTATAAACCAATGACAGAGACCCAGAGTAAAACGCTACATCGCTCTCTTGAATTGACCTAGCCGTTCTGAACAGCTCAGATAGGGCAGCATAGTAGCTGCCCTAGTGGATTTATGCCCTCTGCCATTCACAACATATGCATGCTCACTGAGTATGGGGGGGATCAGGAGAGGTAACTGACTGCCGAACATGCGGCTAGCTGACAGTTATCTCATGTATATGGCCAATCACTTGTAGTGGGCTTTCATTGACCTACAGCACCTACTATCTTGTATAGTGCCTAAGTAATTAATAGAGAGAACACTTTGTGAATACTGAAACAGCATGCAGCAGGGAGGGCAAGAAGATCAATGACTCTGTCCAAACTATTGGATACAGAAAGTTAGTAAAGTATACGGAAACTTGTAGGTCAAATTTGTCTACTTGCACATTTTACATAAACCAGTAAAAGGAAGACTTTAATTTATGACATGTTGCTATTGGGAATGTATATCTGTATGCAGGGGCGTAGCTAAAGGCTCATGGGCCCTGGTGCAAGAGTTCAGCTTGGGCCCGCCTTTCCTTAGTGCTTTGTGGCCAGGGGCAGGGAAACACATAGACTTCATGCTGCCTGAGGCAAAAATTGAAACAGTACCCCATCCCATGCCAAATTCTTGACCAAACCCCTTCCCTCCAACCAGAGATGTAACTTGAACATTCTGGGCCCCAGTGCAAAATCTATAACAGAGCCCTCCCAACATGCACTTTCTATAATACTAGTGTCTTCTTATGTGACACAAGGGTCTTTGGGCCCCTTCAGGCTCCTGGGCCCGGTAGCAACCGCTACCTCTGCACCCCCTATAGCTACACCCCTGTCTGTATGCCAGAATATCATTTTAGTAAACAGCACGGTGTGAATTATAAAGGCATTCTGTTTGCCTTCTGCTTTAATTTTTGGATAACTGTTGCGCCAACCATTCATCACAATGTTTGGCTCAGATGCCATTTCAGAATACATTTTATTAGCAAGAGTTATAGTAAAATTTTCTAACCAGCTGCCAACCACTCCAGTACATATGCTATATTATGTACAGCTCATCTTCAGCTTAATGTATGAGTTTTCCACATTGTAGTGTGAGTTTAGATAATGGGATCTCTATAATGGAGATAAACTGAAATGAATAATTTAGGGGCCGTTCAGACGGCCATGCCCGCAAAAATGCAGATCTGCAAAACACGGATGCCGGCCAGTGAGTGTTCCGCAATTTGCGGAACACACATGGCTGGCACCCCATACAAAATGCCTATTCTTGTCCGCAATTGCGGACAAGAATAGGACATGTTCTATCTTTTTTCGCGGAGTCACGGCTGTCCGCAATCTAATGCCGCCCATTGAAATGAATGGAGCCGCATCTATTCCGCAAAATTGCAGAGTAGATGCGGACCCATTCACACAGTCATGTGAACAGGCCCTTAATCAAATGGTTAAAAATATCATTTATGAGATTTATCTCTGTAGCAGATACATTAATGTCAGATAGATATGGGTTCCACTTCTGGTATTCCCCGCAACACTCACCTCCTGTGCCATCTAAAATTATAATATATCCCCGTATTCAGATATCTTCTAACAGGAGACACCTTAAACACTGTCAGATGCCACCCAACAGTTCCGTGGGTTTGTACTTATTGAGACGAAAGTGCAATATTTTTTTTTGTGTATGTGTGTGTTGTAAAACAGCCATTTTCCTTTCAAGATGGCATCCAATCAAATATAGGTAATGAATACAGAGCTGAGAAGAAAATACAGGGTCAAACCTTGGCAAACTCTTAAGGGGCCATTTATTAAACAGAAACACAACTATATTAGGCATATTTCTCGCATAGATTGCGTTGCAAAGGAAGCTGTCTTACATTTAGAAGCGGCGGTGGGTCACTTCGGCGGATCCACCATCAGTGCAGGGCTTTATTAAGACCGGCATCTAAAATGCTGGTCTTAATAAATGTTCCCCCTAGTCTGCTACCTATCTTCCTTCACTGTTCCAGTCAGTTTTAGTAGATCTAAAGCTACTCATAGATGTTCACCAGAGCCCACCATGAGACCAGTTGGGCTTTGCTGCTAGGGACCTAACTTCTGTCTGCAGACTAAGGTGCAAGTTCACATGTAGCAGACCTATCAGATGCCAAGGAGTAGCTGATAGGTAAAACAAGCTAGAGTCTAAGAAAGAAGAGTCAGTAGAAGCCAAAATGTTAGACAAGGGGTGAATCCAGAAACAAGCTGTGGAGTCAAAGCCAGGAATATAAGTAGAAGCCTAACTGGTAGACAAGGGTTTAATCCAGAAACAAGCTAAGTAGTCAAAGTGAGAAGAATCTGTAGAAGCCTAATCAGTAGACAAGGGGTAAATCCTGAAACAAGCCAAGGTCATTACACAGGAAGGTCCAACAGAAATACAGCATTGTTCTTAGAGCAAGCATACTAAACTGGAACTGGGAATAAAAAAAAATCACAGTTACTGACAAGCAATAAGCTCCTAACTTATATCCCCTGCTTAGCTCTGGGTTTGGATGCTGAGTTAGGGACCTGCCTCACTGATAGGCCAACCAGCTTGTGCTTGCCTGGTCAACATGGCAACACTCCTCCATATGCTGGAACTTGACTGGGTAGATTCCTGACAATATGGTTGCAATATCTGGGTCCCAACACACAAATTTGAAAATCTGCTTCTCGTATTCCATATTACATACATTTTATGGCGTTTCTTTGTAGAAAAGAGAAGAAATGTCACCATTTAGAAAAAAAATGCCACTGGGCAAAAAATGCTTGTTTGCCCTGCATATCAGATTCCCCATAGACTTTCAACTAATATCTGTAGCTGGCATGTTTAATGCAAAAAACGCATTAAAAAACACAGGTGCAAAAGTGCAGAAAAATACCACAAAGTACATGTATGCTTTCAACCTTAAAGGGGTTGTCCACAGCAACCTGTTCCAAGACAACCTGTGGTGCAACGTTCTGGCTCTGTGGCTCCCGGGCTGTTTTCACTGTATGTACGCCCCTGCAACCAATTACTGGCTTCAACAGTGATGTGTCCCCAACATTAAGGTGCTACTTGGCCACGTGTCACTTCTGAGGCCAGTCATTAGCTGCAACAGCTCACATGCCCCGTCCATGAAGGAAATTTATGTGCAGGGACTGGAAGTGCAATGAAGACAGCTTGGCACCCACAGAGCTGGAACCAAGTGGTGAGGAGCAGGTAAGGCTACTTTCACAATAGCGTTTTAAAATTCCGGTATTGAGTTCCGTCATAGGGGCTCAATACCAGAATAAAACGCTTCAGTTTTGTCCCCATTCATTGTCAATGGGGACAAAACTGAACTGAAGACAACGGAATGCTCCTGAAAGCATTCCGTTCCGTCTTCAGACCGGAGAACAAACCGCAGCATGCTGCGGTTTGCTCTCCGGTCCAGGCATCCGCACCAAGACGGATCCGGAATGACCCCCAATGCAAGTCAATGGGGGTGGATCCGTCTGGTGTGACCACAATGGTAACCGGATCCGCCCTCCATTGACTTTCAATGGAGTTCATGACGGATCCGTCACCACATACACGCAATACACACATACAGACATAGACATACACATAAACATAAACATACACAGACATATATACATACAAATACACATACATACTTACATGCTCCCCGGCAGGTCTCCAGAGCGCCGCAGGGACCGGACGGCGTGCACAGATGACGATTCCACCAGGCGCCCAGCAGAGGGCGCTGTGGGGAATCGTCACCTGTGCGAGCCAACCTGCTCCTCCGGCGCTCTGGAGACCTGCCGGGAGCATGTAACAGACCGGTGAGCTTAACGTCCATTGTGGGGAAACTTTTTGAGGGTCTAATAAGGGACTATATACAGGAATATGTTTTGGATAATAGTATTATAAGTGATAACCAGCATGGTTTTACTAAGGACAGAAGCTGTCAGACTAACCTGATTGGTTTTTATGAAGAAGTGAGTAGAAGTCTGGATAGAGGGGCGGCTGTGGATATTGTGTATTTGGACTTTGCAAAAGCGTTTGACACGGTCCCTCATAGACGTCTGACGGGTAAATTAAGGTCGGTTGGATTAGAAAATCTACTCTGTAACTGGATTGAGAACTGGCTAAAGGAGCGTACTCAGCAAGTGGTGGTGAATGATTCCTACTCTGAATGGTTCCCAGTTATAAGTGGTGTACCCCAAGGTTCAGTGCTGGGTCCACTTTTATTTAATTTATTTATTAATGATATGGAGGGAGGAATTAACAGCACTGTTTCAATTTTTGCAGATGACACTAAGCTTTGTAGTAGAGTCCAGTCTATGGAAGATGTGCAGAAGTTACAAGCTGACTTGGACACACTGAGTGTTTGGGCATCCTCTTGGCAGATGAGGTTCAATGTGGATAAATGTAAAGTTATGCATCTGGGTACTAACAATTTGCATGCCTCCTATGTCCTAGTGGGAGTAACACTGGGAGTGTCACTTGTAGAGAAGGATCTGGGTGTCCTTGTACAGTCATGGCCAAAAGTTTTGAGAATGACACAAATATTATATTTTCAGATGATCTGCTGACCTCTGGTTTTTATGTGTGTTTGTCAGATGTTTTTATCACATACAGAAATATAATTGCAATCATATTATGAGTAACAAAAGCTTATATTGACAGTTAGAATGAGTTAATGCAGCAAGTCATTATTTGCAGTGTTGACCCTTCTTCTTCAGGACCTCTGCAATTCTCCCTGGCATGCTCTCAATCAACTTCTGGACAAAATCCTGACTGATAGCAGTCCATTCTTGCACAATCAATGCTTGCATTTTGTCAGAATTTGTAGGTTTTTGTTTGTCCACCCGTATCTTGATGATTGACCACAAGTTCTCAATGGGATTAAGATCTGGGGAGTTTCCAGGCCATGGACCCAAAATCTCTATGTTTTGTTCCCTGAGCCATTTAGTTATCACCTTTGCTTTATGGCAAGGTGCTCCATCATGCTGGAAAAGGCATTGTTGATCGCCAAACTGCTCTTGGACAGTTGGGAGAAGTTGCTCTTGGAGGACATTCTGGTACCATTCTTTATTCATGGCTGTGTTTTTAGGCAAGACTGTGAGAGAGCCGATTCCCTTGGCTGAGAAGCAACCCCACACATGAATGGTTTCAGGATGCTTTACAGTTGGCATGAGACAAGACTGGTGGTAGCGCTTACCTCGTCTTCTCCGAATGAGCTGTTTTCCAGATGTCCCAAACAATCGAAAAGGGGATTCATCAGAGAAAATGACTTTACCCCAGTCCTCAGCAGTCCACTCCCTGTACCTTTTGCAGAATATCAGTCTGTCCCTGATGTTTTTTCTGGAGAGAAATGGCTTCTTTGCTGCCCTCCTTGAGACCAGGCCTTGCTCCAAGAGTCTCTGCCTCACAGTGCGTGCAGATGCACTCACACCTGCCTGCTGCCATTCCTGAGCAAGCTCTGCACTGCTGGTAGCCCGATCCCGCAGCTGAAACACTTTTAAGAGACAGTCCTGGCGCTTGCTGGTCTTTCTTGGGCGCCCTGGAGCCTTTTTGGCAACAATGGAACCTCTCTCCTTGAAGTTCTTGATGATGCGATAGATTGTTGACTGAGGTGCAATCTTTCTAGCTGCGATATTCTTCCCTGTTAGGCCATTTTTGTGCAGTGCAATGATGACTGCACATGTTTCTTTAGAGATAACCATGGTTAACAGAAGAGAAACAATGATGCCAAGCACCAGCTTCCTTTTAAAGTGTCCAGTGGTGTCATTCTTACTTAATCATGACAGATTGATCTCCAGCCCTGTCCTCATCAACACCCACACCTGTGTTAATGGAGCAATCACTGAAACGATGTTAGCTGCTCCTTTTAAGGCAGGACTACAATGATGTTGAAATGTGTTTCGGGGGATAAAGTTCATTTTCTCGGCAAATATTGACTTTGCAAGTAATTGCTGTTAAGCTGATCACTCTTTATAACATTCTGGAGTATAAGCAAATTGCCATAATAAAAACTGAAGCAGTAGACTTTGTAAAAATTAATATTTGTATCATTCTCAAAACTTTTGGCCATGACTGTAGACCATAGACTGCAGAATAGCATGCAATGTCAATTGGCTGCTTCTAAGGCCAGCAGGATATTGTCATGTATTAAAAGAGACATGGACTCGCGGGACAGGGATGTCATATTACCACTGTATAAAGCATTAGTACGGTCTCATCTGGAATATGCTGTTCAGTTCTGGGCTCCGGTTTATAGGAAGGATGTCCTGGAGCTGGAAAGGGTGCAGAGACGGGCAACTAAACTGATAAGCAGCCTAGAGCATCTTAGCTATGAAGAAAGATTGAAGGAGTTAAACTTGTTTAGTCTTGAGAAGAGACATATAAGGGGGGACATGATCAACCTGTATAAGTATGTAAATGGCCCATACAAAAAATATGGTGAAAAACTGTTCCAGGTAAAATCCCCTCAAAAGACAAGGGGGCACTGCCTCCGCCTGGAGAAGCAAAGGTTCAGACTCCAGGGGCGACAAGCCTTCTTTACTATAAGAACTGTGAATCTGTGGAACAGTCTACCGCAGGTGCTGGTCACAGCAAAGACAGCTGAGGGCTTCAAAACAGGCTTAGATAAATTCTTAGAGAAAAAGAAGGTCACCACATATTAAGAAATGTAGAGTCATGTCTTAAGGTTACCCGTCCCCCTCCCCTTCATCACTCCTACCCCCTCCCTTGGTTGAACTTGATGGACATGTGTCTTTTTTCAACCATATTAACTATGTAACTATGTAAGTATGTATGTGTATTTGTCTGTGTATATGTGTGTGTCTGTGTGTATGTATGTACTGTGTGACATGTGTGGGGCCGGAGCGCGGTTCCGGCTCCACACATGTCGCTGCGGCAGTCCTGATCCTGCAGCACCCTTCACCTGCTGGATCAGGCCTGCCGCTAGTGTGAAAGTAGCCTAAGTATAGTTCTCTTCACAGGTCTTGCAGGGTAGGGGGGAAATTGTAAAAAAAGGACAGTTTAATCTTCCTCTCTGCCTTTTTCTTCTGGACATAATGCCAGGTTATTAGTTATTTATTGTGGTAGTATGATAGTAATCAAGAAGCCAAATAAGGGACTGTTGTTCTTTTGATTCCTTTACCTTTGTGAATGACCTGTGAGAAGATATCTGTTGGAGCCTTTGTAACATGTGTTATTACATGTGTAGTCTGTAGTACGATAATCTGGTCATGGTTGTGAGAAACTTTTATAATGTCTCATATCTCCTGATATAAGATATAAATAAGGTTTTTAAGACAAAAGAGGAAAATTTAAAGGAGTTGTCCAATGAAAAATATTCAACAGTTTTCAAACCAGCACCTGAATCTGAATACTTTTGTAATAATTTTGTATAGCCACTGAGCTATTCAATAAAATGTATGTGTACACTGTCACCTGCTCTTTGTTCTTTTTCTTTGTCCGGCTCACTGAGAAGGTCGAACATGCTAAGTTTCATCCTTCAACTGCCTCCTGAACTCTGATAGGGGAAGAGCTCCAGCAGAAGAGACACACCTCCTGAGCTGTGATAGGGACACATCTCCTGAGATGCAGCAGAAAAAACACTCCCCTTGAGCTGCCAGCTTGATATAAATCTAGCAGAGCAATGAGTGGGGAGATCTCTGGATCCATGTGAGGTACACAGCTGGTTCTAGCTTTGTTAGAGATTGTCAAGTCCTATATGATGTCTGATTTTCATTTTTTACAATAATCACAGTACAAAGTGTACCTTATGTATCTGTCTATGTAGTACAGTTTCCATTCCATTTAGCATGGCTGCAACATGCTTGCTGCTTATAACCTGCATCTCTTCCTTAGGGCCGGCGCACTAAAGGATCATGTGACGTGGGTTGGATCATGTGACGTGGTTGACCAATCCTGGCCCTCCTGCACGTTTATAAGTGGTTCAGCCCTCTTCCCAGATGCCTCAGTGTCAAGGTCCTGTTTGGTTGCCACTATTCCTGCTTGAATTCCTGTGTTCCTGACTCGTGCTTGTGTTACCGGATTCTGCTATCTGCTTCATCCCTGCCTGCTTGCTTAGACCTTCTTGTTGCCGACCCAGATTGCCTGACCTGTACCTGTGCCGCCTGCCCTGACCCTTGCCTGTCTGACTTTGCCTCTGCCTCATCCTTCGGTCCTGCATTGTTGCTCCTGGTGATGACTCAGCTCTCTGACCACCACAGTGGCCTCTGGTACCTCCTTGTCTGCCTGGACCAGCTGCCTCGTGTGCCTATTCACCTCAGAAGGTAGCGACCTGGTGTTCCCCCCGGAAAGTCAATCCCCACCCTCAGGAGTATTGTGAAGATCCACGGGTTCACTTAGACAATGCCCTTAGCGGAGGTAAGACACGAGTCCACACCCGCTGGTTCGTTACAGCGGCAAAAGTTTTTAAAACTTTTTTACGCCAGAAAATATCAAGACTGATACATTCCTCCATGGTGTGTGCAGAAAATCATCCAAGTGCATATATGCATTCTAATAAATTGGTCCATTTTCAGTCTGGGTACTGTCTGATCTAAATTCAGACAGCACCCAGATGGAAATATCGCCTGTGTGAAATTGCCTTCATTTAACTTCATTTTACTTTAATATCCAGAAACCTCCTTGGATAAACTATTTTTCTGTGCTGTAGAGAATTCTTTAGGCGGGCAGTACTGCTACTCACTGTCCCTGTTTATCTGGACACAGTGTGACACTGACTGGGATAGAATGCGATATTATACACAGCACTATCTGTATCAGACTGTCCCAACAGACATGCTATATTTCCTAAGTTACATATTACATATAATTTGTTATATCTTATTAAATATATTTCCTGGAAAGTGCAAGATTCTGTTTTCTTTGCTCCAGGAGAGCTGTAAATGGACAAGAGAAATGTATCTTTTGAAAACTGCTACAGTAAAACACAAAATATATGTTCATATTTGGATCTGGACTATATCAGTAATACAGATCCTTTACATTGAAGAAATGCAGAATCTGGTTGGAAAGCACGGATAACATATTTATGGATAATTAAGGCTGTACATTTCAGGTTAATTGTTCAGAATTTTAAAGAAAATACCCTGTGTAAAATAACATGGCTAGAGTTTCATATGACAGAAAGACAACAGTAATCTCCACAATTATCTCATTCTGCAGTAGGATTACTGGCTTGTAATATAATATCTACTGAGTTTACTGTAGTACCTGAGCCCTGATGTCTAAGGAGGCCCACATAAGAAAACACCAATGGCAATGGATGGTAGTACAGATTTTATTTTGTAATAAATAATGCGTTTCAGGAAAATTTCAAAGTATATGAAAATCAGAATACATGTTATGTATGAAACATGCTAATCAGTTTAGCAGACAAGACACTGAATCTTGTGGGCGAAAACCACACAGACATGCTGTTCAGCACAGATTAAAATATATTCTAAATGTTTACCTACACAATCATACCATTACAAGTCTATTAATCTGACACAGGCAACCCCAAAGATCAGCACAGCACCGTCCAATGTATAGCGTCTGGGCTTGGTATCACAGCTCAGCCCCATTAACTTCTATGGGGCTGAGCTGCGCCTAGGTCATGTGACCGATGAACATGATGTCACTGGCCTAGAAAAAGGCTACAGCACTCACCATAGCACCATGACTTCTTCAAATAGCTGATTGGTGGGGTCTTGAGAGTCAGACCCCCACCGATCAAATACTGATAACCTATCCTGAGGATAGGTCCTCAGTATAAAACAGTTATAAAGCGTAACCCAGGATTAGAAAACAGAAAATTAAAAAATATATATTTCTCTACTACTTGTACACAGCAACATAGCTTTTCTACATACACACAAACACAATAATGCTGCATTGACACAGCTCTGCTACATGCAGGGGCGGTCTTGGCATTTCTGGGGCCCTAAGCGAAGTTATGTCCGGGTGCCCCCACCCCCCAATGATGCGTCACGCCCCTGATGACACGCCCTCTGATGACACCCCCCCAATGGCACGCCCCCCCCACACATCAAAGACTGGGACTAGAGCATGCTCGGGTGGAATTTGCGTGCGCTTTTTCAAATCTGCACGCTAATTCATATGCATATTTTAGTATGTACACTAATGTGTATGCATTTTATAAATTAGTACGCATTAGTGTACTAATTTATAAAATGAGTGCGCATTCGGACAAATGCAGTATGTGACAGCTGGGCGGGCGGTCTTGGACACCAGCACAAGAGCGGAGCATGGGGGCCCCCTTGGACGTTGGGGGCCCTATGCAAATGCATAGGATGTGTGGTGCCCAAGACCGCCCCTGGCTACATGCACTCATACACAGAGCTCGGCAACACACACACATAGACATAGACAACACACACACATAGACAAGTAAGTCTTTGGTAAAAACTCATTTTTCTGCACTTCCCATTTGGCCCTGCCCACCGGTGATGTAATTGAAGGTCCTTAAACTGCAGTTTGGAGTTTTCATCTCAGCTACTGCAGCTTAGTGACCTGAAGACCAAGGTATTTTTACTTTCACAGCCCCTTGCTACACTGCATATGCTGAACCATGTCTCACCCTCCTCTGCTGCCTGCACTGATCTCACACAGATCGGTGTCGAGCAAGGAGAGAGGTTTGCAGATGCTCATCTCTCTCATTCATTCAGCAGAGCATTGTATGAGCATTTTGCTGCATCATGTGTGAATGCAAACTATAAGACACAGGGGCTTTTGTGCGTCTTATAGTCTGGAAAATACAGTACATGTATAGAAAAGGACACGTCAATCAGGATGATTCCTGCTACTGATGAGGACACGTTTCCAGACAGCTCTGAGAGGCATACCATTGCTTCCTAATGACATCCCATATGAGAGCCATGGGCTGAGCAGTAATCTCTACTGTCGCTATCAGCTGCCATTACATTTACAGATTGTGCTGCCAATAAAGAGTCATTTATGTTTCCAATCGCACACACCATTCATGCACAGTATTTCTTGTTTTAATAATTGCTTCAGAACAAAGCGACAGAAATGTTTGTCATTGTCAAGCAAAGGAAATTCTGGGCTTTACAGCCTTGGAAGTTGGAACAGAATACATATTTGCAGGATTAGAAGCAGAATGTGTACCAGACTGAATGAATCTAATTAAGTCTGAAATAATGTAGGTCATTTACTAACTGTAGCACATTACACACATACATGGGCCAATTCAAGCTAATCCGTTTCTGTGAAAGGACTTGGCTTTTCCAATTAGCTTCCCTTCTGATAAGACTTGTGCTAGTAGTATTGTTTCAAGGGACATTTGGCACATCTTAAATACATGGCCGGGCAATGAGTCCTTTCCAAATATTTCAAGTTAATTAGGCTGCATTAATATTATATAGATATTAAGTTTGCCCCTTGACAGTTATTGATGTCCATTGCTAATGCAATACATTTTTTTTCACACAAGAGATTATTATGAGACTATTTCACACATCAGCATTTTATGTGAGAATGAGTTGTTTTATAGTGTAATTATTGTAGCAATTATATTATGGAAAGATACTGGTTTCGCACATTACCGTTATTACATCTCAACAATCTATAGATTAGACTCCACCCATCAAATAGACTATGGCTTAAAGAGGACTTGCCACCACTCCTGAGATTTCTGTTTTAGTAAATAACTAGCTGAAGGACCCGGCTTCGCCCGGGTATATTTAATTTATTTCTTTTACTGTTTGTGTGTGTGTGTCGTTAAAAGATATCGAGAGTAACCTCTACAGTGCCTGCCCCTTTAACAGTGACCTCTACAGTGGCCCGCCCATTTAACAGTGACCTCTACAGCGGCCATCCCCTTTAACAGTGACCTCTACAGCGACCCGCCCCTTTAACAGTGACCTCTACAGCGGCCCACCCCTTTAACAGTGACCTCTACAGCAGCCCGCCCCTTTAAAAATTACCTCTACAGCTGCCCGCCCCTTAAACAGTGACCTCTACAGCAGCCCGCCCCTTTAACAGTGACCTCTACAGTAGCCCGCCCCTTCAACAGTGACCTCTACAGCAGCCTGCCCCTTTAACAGTGAACTCTACAGCTGCCCACCCCTTTAACAGTGACCTCTACAGAAGCCCGCCCCTTTAACTGTGACCTCCACAGCAGCTAGAGTGGCCACTGTCTTCACCCCAGAAAGCCAGACCTCACCGGCCATTCCCCCAAACGTGAAACAGCGCCCCCAGTTCCCATGAAGACACATCACTAAACATGAGGCCACGCCCCCTGGATTCGTGAAGACATGGAGGAGAAGCTGTCTGAGTGTGAGCTACTGAAAGGGTGGACATCACTGTGTCTGTCCAGGCACTGCGTCGGACAGAGAACAGGTAGCCAGAAAACTGGACTGTCCAGCCTAAAGCCGGACATCTGGCCACCCTAACATCAGCCTGCCCCTAGGGTGGCCAGAGGTCTTGTTTTAGGCTGGACGGTCTGGCTTTCAGACTCCCTGTCCTCTGTCATGCGCAGGGCCTGGATGGACACAGCAGCAGCACTCTCAGCAGCAGCACTGTGCAGTCTGAGCAATGAGCTGCAGGGAGAAAGTCACCCTCCCCCCACCCCTGCAGCTGACAGAAGGTGATTTTTACCAATATTTTTAATCCCGGTCAAATGCAGCATGGAAGGGGCGTGGCCTGACTGAGTCAGGGGCGTGACTTAGTGGGATCTGGGGGTGGTGCTTTTAAGTCCTTCTTTTGACGGTGGCCGGAATTACAGGTCGATGCCTGATTTAGGAGGAAGGTGGGTAGCAGTGGAAGAAAACATCTTTTATTACTACTGAACAGTAAATATGTAAAATTTACATTATATGAGGTAATGATTGATGATGAGTTAGTCTAAAACATAAGTTATAGTTATGGTAACCGGGAATACCCATTTACCATTGTCATCCACAATGCCCTGCCTCTTTAGACCTAAAGCAGTGAACTGGCTAGGTTGTCATAGAAACCTGATGTGTGCCTGTGAGCTTCTATTGGCTGATAAGGGTCATGTGACCAGGCTACTATTGGCTAATGCATTTTTTGGGAATATCTCAGGAACGGTACGTCCTGGAGAGTTGAAAACTGTTCTAAAACCTTCCCGGACACCTGATGTACATGTGTGCCAAATTTTGTGATTGTAGCTGCAGCGGTGCGGATTCCTTTAGCGGACATACACACACACACACACATACACTCAGCTTTATATATTAGATTGCATTTCATTTGAAATTACCATTCTGGAGCATCTATTCTTATTACTCCTTATTCTATTACTATTATGTTGCGGCATTCCTCTATTATTCATGCTAGAAGATTATAAATACAGGTACAGTTGGGTGTTACCAGTTGGGGTGTGTCGCTGCACAGTCTAAGAGTATCCAAGCAGTGCTTCCAGTGTGAGACTGAACATGCCCCCAACTGGTAACACCCACCTGTATCTTTATTCATAATAGAATGGCGCAACATACAGAATTGTTATTACGCATGGATGCAAGTACTTACTAAATAGACATGCCAGGAGAGCTGTCAGGTCCTCTTTAAGTCACACATAGTTATTAATATTTCCCAGTGCTTACGAAATAACACAGAATATTGCAGTGCACTTCTCAGCTTTCCCTTGTCCTTCCTTGAGCATCCTCCACAATTAAATAACTCAAGAATTTGGGGGATTTAGAAAGAGTGGACTGCAGCTGAAGTCAGTGATTCAAGAGCCACCACACACAGATGTATCCAGGACAGAGGCGTAGCTACCGGGGGGGGCAGAGGGGGCGAAGGCTCCGGCCCAGTGACTCAGGGGGGGCCCAGCAAGGATGACTAACAGGCGAATACAAGTGACGCTTCCATTATGGAAGCGCTCACTTGTATTTAGGGACCCCCATCAGACCTCAGATCAGCCCACCCAGCCACATAAGATTAAAATAAAAAACCTTTCTCACCTGTCCCGCATTGCAGCTGCACTTATGTGGCTGGGTGGGCTGATCTGAGGTCTGATGGGGGCACAATACGCTGATCTGAGGTCTGATGGGGGCACAATACGCTGATCTGAGGTCTGATGGGGGCACAATACGCTGATCTGAGGTCTGATGGGGGCACAATACGCTGATCTGAGTTCTGATGGGGGCACAATGCACTGATCTGAGGTCTGATGGGGGCACAATACACTGATCTGAGGTCTGATGGGGGCACAATACGCTGATCTGAGGTCTGATAGGGCACAATACGCTGATCTGAGGTCTGATGGGGCACAATACGCTGATTTGAGGTCTGATGGGGGCACAATACGCTGATCTGAGGTCTGATGGGGGCACAATACGCTGATCTGAGGTCTGATGGGGGCACAATACGCTGATCTGAGGTCTGATGGGGGCACAGTAGGGTGATGTGAGGACTGATGGGGCACATTCTGCTGATCTGAGGTCTGATGGGGGTACAATACGCTGATCTGAGGTCTGATGGGGGCACAATACGCTGATCTGAGGTCTGATGGGGGCACAGTAGGGTGATGTGAGGACTGATGGGGCACATTCTGCTGATCTGAGGTCTGATGGGGGTACAATACGCTGATCTGAGGTCTGATGGGGCACAGTAGGCTGATGTGAGGTCTGATGGGGGCACATTCTGCTGATCTGAGGTCTGATGGGGGCACAATATGCTGATCTGAGGTCTGATGGGGCACAATACGCTGATCTGAGGTCTGATGGGGGCACAGTAGGCTGATCTGAGGTCTGATGGGGGCACATTCTGCTGATCTAAGGTCTGATGGGGACACAGTAGGCTGATGTGATGACTAATGGGGGCACATTCTGCTGATTTGAGGTCTGATGGGGGCACAATACGCTGATCTGAGGTCTGATGGGGCACAGTAGGCTGATGTGAGGTCTGATGGGGCACAGTAGGCTGATGTGAGGTCTGATGGGGCACATTCTGCTGATCTGAGGTCTGATGGGGGCACAGTAGGCTGATGTGAGGTCTGATGGGGGCACGTTCTGCTGATCTGAGGTCTGATGGGGCACAATACGCTGATCTGAGGTCTGATGGGGCACAGTAGGCTGATCTGAGGTCTGATGGGGGCACATTCTGCTGATCTGAGGTCTGATGGGGCACAGTAGGCTGATGTGAGGTCTGATGGGGGCATTTTCTGCTGATCTGAGGTCTGATGGGGCACAATACGCTGATCTGAGGTCTGATGGGGGCAGGCACTGTTAGTTTAGTGATGTAAAAACTGGGGACAGGTTTCCTTTAACATAGGAGTCCTCTTGTTTTTTACTCCTATTAATCCTATATTTTACTGCATTATGTGGTAGAGTATTTAGACTAGGGTATGTAGAAAGTCTATTGTACTGTACTTAACAGCATAGATGATCTAGCAGTTTATACAGTCATCTTTCTAATATAATATTATAACCACAACTAGTAGTATGTGCCTGTGAAGTTGGAAACGTGCGTTTGGGAAGCCAATAAGTGGGGGGCCCACTCAAGTATGTTTCGCCCCCCCTGTGCTGAACCTCTAGCTATGCCTCTGATCCAGGACATTACAACTGTCACGTTCCTTATGTCATGCCATTCATGACCCAAAGTCTAAGGAGAAAAAGGACTGTTGCTCCGTGGTCCAAAGTTTTTGCATTTCATGTGGAAATCAAGATCCCAAGTTGCTTGAGGTCCAGTGTGAAGTTTCCAGTGATGGTTTGTGGAACCATGTAATCTGCAAGTGTTGGGCCACTGTGTTATATCAAGTTCAAAGTCAGCACAGCCGTCTACCAGGAAATTTTAGAGGACTTCATGCCTCCATCTGCTGACAAGCTTTATGGAAATACTGATTTCATTTTCCAGCAGGACTTGGCACCTGTCCACACTGCCAAAAGTACCAATACCTGGTTTATTAACCATGGTATCACTGTGCTTGATTGGCCAGCAAACACGCCTGACCTAAACCCCATAGTCAATCAAACAGTCAGTCAAACCAGAGTTAGTGTGGATTCTCTATTCTTGGTATCAACCAAGGCATGGCATCCACTAACCCGTAGGGTGTTATTCAGTACTCTCTCAGGAGACAGGACAGAACACAAGAGAGAAACTGAACCACTACCTACAGGATTATCTAATACGATTGACAGCTGACCTGAACCACAGTTAGTGTGAACTGAGTCCAATAGCAGGCACGGTGGTGAGAAGTGATATAGCTGAGGAGACTGGAGTAAAGGCAGCAGACAGGGGCGTAGCTATAGGGGGTGCAGAGGTAGCAGCCGCTACCGGGCCCAGGAGCCTGAGGGGCCCAAAGACCCTTGTGCCACATAAGAAGACACACAAAGTACTGAGGGAAGGGGGGCCCAAGTTGAACTCTTGCACCAGGGCCCATGAGCCTTTAGCTACGCCCCTGGCAGCAGATGATCAGGGGTGCACACAGACAGCAGAGGGCCCCTGTGCAGAGATTGTGCCTGGGCCCCCCCACCCTCATGCCAAATACTCAACTTAAAGGGGTTCTGCAGTTCTGTAAAACTGATGATCTATCCGACACCCGGGACCCCCGCCGATCAGCTGTTTGAGAAGGCAGCGGCACTGCAGGAGCGCCGTGGCCTTCTCTGTGTTTTTCTCAGACCCAGTGACGTCACGACTAGTTTCACTGGCCTGGGCGGGGCTAAGCTGTGTTCACTTGAATGGAGCTTAGCCCCGCCCAAGCCAGTGATACTAGTCGTGACGTCACTGGGCCTGCGGTAAACACAGAGAAGGCTCCTGCACCGCCGCTGCCTTCTCAAACGGCTGATCGGCGGGGGTCCCGGGTGTCGGACCACCGTCAATCAGATGCTGAAGATCTATCCAGAGGATAGATCATCAGTTTTAAAGAACTACAGAACCCCTTTAACCTATTCCCTCCTAACATTACATACAGCAATACAAAACATAGGGTGAGGCTACTTTCACACCTGAAGCACTACGATCCGCCTGGGCCCAAACCACAGCATGCAGCAGTTTGTGTCCCGCTGATTCTCAGCATTTTTGCCTGATTGTGGCCGGATCTCTGCCGGACCCCATTATAGTTAATGGGACCAGCAGGCGTTCTGTATCCAGCAGTGCCAGAGCCGGTGCATTCCGGCAGGCTGTTCTCTGCTAGAACAGACTGCCAGAATCACTAACGCAGTTGTGAAGGTAGCCTAATACAGCGCCTCATACCTCGTACATCCAGTGACGTCTCCTTAGATGTAGACGTTCTCTTTCCTCATCTTCTCCTTTCAGACCAGACCGCCATGATGATTTCTTTCAGCCATCTCTTCTCTCTGCGGAGCTTGACAGATAGATATATTAGTTTCGTACTTTTCCATCATCCTCTCACCTTCTGAACACCCCATCCTGCCACTCCCAATACTGAGACGCTGTGCTCCCCAACACTATACTGCAGAAACAGTCCCCCTGAAAATACTATTACCACACAGATAGCGCCCCCTTCAATAATTATTGGCACAGAGGTTCCTAAAATAACTGCACCCAGGAAACTGTCCCCTACACTAATAGTGTAAACATAAAGTTCCCCAAAAATAATGATACAACAAATGCCCTGTTGTGTGGCAGTAAAAAATACCTCCTCTTAGTGCCCCCAGTGGAGCCAACGTCCCTATAGTGCCCTCATAATGTGTGCCAATGCCCCTATTGTGTGCCCAAAAAATCCTCTTAGTGCCCCCAGTTAAGGTCCCCATAGTGCCCCATAATTTGCACCAGTAAAGAATACTCCTATATAGTGCCCCCAGTAGATGCCCCTATAATGCTCCTCCCGTCTCATAGTGCCTGACATAATGTGCCAGTATAAAATGCCCCTATAATGCCCCTCTCCTCCCTCCCCCATAGTGCAACCAATAATGTGTGCAAGTATAAAATGCCCCTATAGTACTCATCAGCACCCCCACATTGCACATATAGTTTGTGCCAGTATAAAAATGCCCCTATATAATGCCCTCCAGTAGATGCCCCCATAGTGCTCCTCTCCCCTACTTCTCCATAGTGCCCCATCAGTGACAGTATATTAATGCCAATACATAGGGCCCCAGTAGTGCCCCTGCACATAGCAGATGCCTCCTCTCCCCATGTGTGCAGCCCCATATATATAAGCTTGTAGATGCCCCATAGCCCCCAATGCTCCCCCCCATGTGCCAGTATATATGCAACCTATAGATGCCCCCATAGTGCTGTGCTATAATCCCTCCCCATGCTGCTTCTCCCCATGCATGCCCCATGTGCCTATGTGTGCCATAATGCCCCCATGTAGTGCCCCGATATTGCTCCCCATGTATGCCAGTGCCTTGCTCCCCATGTGTGCCAGTATATAGTATGGCCCCTTGTAGATGCCCCCCATAGTGCTCCTCTGCCCCCATGTGACATATAAATGCAGCCTTAGTGCAGTATTAATGCCCCCTTGTAGATGCCCCCATAGTGCTGTGTGCCATTGTGTGCCCCTTATAATGCCCCCTTGTGATTCCCCATAGCTCCTCTCCCCCATGTGTGCCAGTATATAATGCCCCCCTCATGTAGATGCCCCCATAGTGCCCTCCTTTATGTGTGTGCAGTCCATTTAATGCCCCCTTGTAGATGCCCCCCATAGTGCTCCCCCATGTGTGCCAAGTATATAATGCCCTCTTGTAGATTCCTCCATAGTGCCCCTCCCCCATGTGTGCCCAGTATTCTAATGCCCCTTTTAGATGCCCCCATAGTGCTCCTCTCCCCCATGTGTGCCAGTATATAATGCCCCCTTGTAGATGCCCCCAAAGTTGCTCCTTTCCCCCATGTGTGCCATTAAAATGCTCCCTAATAGATTCCTCCATAGTGCCCTCTCCCCCATGTGTGCCAGTATATAATGCCCTCTTTTAGATGCCCCCATAGTGCTCCTCTCCCCCATGTGTGCCAGTATATAATGCCCCCTTGTAGATGCCCCCATAGTGCTCCTTTCCCTCATGTGTGCCATTAAAATTCTCCCTAATAGATGCCTCCATAGTGCGCCTTTCCCCCCATGTGTGCCAGTATAATACCCCGTGGTAGCTGCCTCCATACTGGGCAACAGTGTGGCGTTAATAAAAAACAATAAACAGTTATACTTACCTCCATGAGCCTGTCAGCGATGCAATGCAGGCCTCTTCCGGCCTGTGTCCCGCGCTGTTCGGCTCAGGCCTGCAGCCTATCAGAGGAGCAGGTAAGGGAAATGCCTCTCCTCTGTCCTGCCCAGCAATCATCTGTATCGCTGTCCTGAGGGGGGCAACTAAAAGATTGTATTGTCAAAGTCCCCTCAACAGTATTATCCAATGACATTATATACAGTGACAGTATATAAAGTGACACGACATACAGAATATACATGTAGAAACGGACGGAACGGCTGCAGGGCCTCATCTGAGAGAGCGATCTTGATTTGCCTCAGGAGTGGAGGGTTGTGGAGAAGTTGCTGGGGAGGGGGAGGGGTCCATTCAAAAAGTTTGCTGTGGGACCCAGTCATTTCTATTTATGCCACTGCCTTTGCTATTACTGGTAGTAACTCAGTGCTCAAGCAACTTCCTAGGAGAGAAAGCTGCTATTTAAACTTGTAACCCCGCCCAGGGGCCATGCTGGGAGGCTAGAAGCATGCACCCCTAGAAGCATAAATGACAGGAAGCGGTGGGCACATGCCCCTATGGGACGCCAGCATGGGATGGAGCATGGAGGCAGCGTGGCCGGGTCTGGCAGGCACCTACTGAGTTCATTACATTTGTATGACTTTTTTTTTTTTTATTGGCAGTGACTAAGCTGGAGTCAAACTGATTAACATGGCCAACCATGCCCAATTTCCCACCTGCTTTTCAAAACTGGAGTGAGTGGTGTAAAATTACAAAATATTATTTCTGCACATTAGCCCAAAAAATTGCAAGCTCCTATTTTTAAACTATTTGATACCGGAATTCTGGAGTGCAGGTGTGATAAATGCCCCAATTGTTCAAATCCAGCATGGTCATCTCTGGAACAGGCTAGTTAGCAGGCACTGTGCTTGTGTAAAGGTCACTTTCACAAGGTTAGTATTTGGTCAGTATTTTGCATCAGTGTTTGTAAGGCCAGATTCAAATCGCTGTTTCGTTCTGATCCATCAGAATTAGCATCCGTTGTGCTAATTTTCTGTCTGTTTTTGTCAGTTCCATCAGGAACTTAGGGAGATTCCTCCCTAAGAGAATTTCTCTGACGTCAAAATAATGGATCTCAGATGGAGTTGAGAAAAATGGATGCAAAATGAGCACAACGGATGCTCAAAATAAAGGATCAATTTTTTCTATTTCTGTTCTTCTGATGGATCAGAAGAATGGAAAACTATACTGTGAGTTGGATCTAAAGGTCCCTTTACACGGGATGACGATCTAGCAGATTGTCAGGAAGGAAGCGTTCCCGACAATCTAATGATCACTAGCAGATGAGACTGCTGCATTTACACGCAGTGACCTCCTCCAGCTCCTCCAGCATATGGGGAGGAGCGATCACTAATGCCATCGGTCTTCCCCATACTGTCTCATTATTTCCCGGCAGATTGTGTAAAGGGCCCTTTAAACGCAGAAGAAGCCAAAACCTTTCCATTGTATTTTTTCTCCGTAGGTTCAACTCCTGGTTATAGCTTACAAATATTGATGTAGAATACTGACTAAATATGGACAGTGTGAATGTGACCTGAGCTGAGGCATTTCCATCACTGATATAGAATACCAATTGTTGCCGCAAATAAAAAGGTTAATCCAGTTCTCTGGGGCCAGCACTAAAGCGTTCTTACTAGTTCTCACCTCTGACAGTCACATGCCATTTCACTAATTCACAGGTGCGATTTTCGTCATTAGGGTGTATTTGTGTAGAATATGAGTCATTTTTCTCAATGTGAGTACGACTTCCAAGCTTAGTACCTAGGTGTTTGTTCTTATTCAGTCTTACCTGTAATAGTTGAAATTTTGCATAGTTCATAGATTTCTGAGTCACAGAAAAAAAAAATGTCATTTCATATAAAATAAGCTACTCCCTATGTAAATTATTTCATAAGTCACCCAGAGGTTATGTCACCATATTAAAGCAACAATGCTACAAGTCAAATGCATTCTACACAATGGTGTAGATTTACTATTGTGTTTGCATCTGTATTATGTTATATTTTTTGCCAAAATGTAGCACAATGTTGCACTTGGATATACACTGATTTATTAAATGACCAGGTGGTAAAGGGTTCGTTTCTGTGCCCTGCTAGACTTTTTTGTTCCACACAAAAGGGGGCTTGGCAATCCATTTTCGATTTCTGCAACACATTTAAAGTTTTATCCATTTTTTGGCACAAAATTCTGTAGAAAATTCTACCAACTTAGCGTTTAATTAAAAGGAGTCTAAGGCTCCATTCACACGTCCTGTTTTTCTTTCCTGATTCGATCCTGATTTTTTCAGGACCAATTGAAATAAATGGATCCAGATCAGGATCAGGATCGAATCAGGAAAGAAAAACAGGACGTGTGAATGGAGCCTAAGGGTGTCACTTATCAAATTCTGGCGGGTGTTTTATGAGTCTTGATATCCCGGTGCCGCGGGAGGATGAGCTTAAAGGGGTTATCCAATATCACAAACAGCCCCCATATGTGCTGGGCCCCTCAGAGGAATATACTTACTCCGCTCTCTGCGCCGCTCCTGGTCCCGGCACCACCGCTGCTGCTTGTCCCTGTACACAGATGAAAACATCTGGTGTCGGGGGGGAGCAGCCAATGGCAGCCAGGGATGGGGACCAGCCTCCCTAGCATCGCGGGTGACGCTAGGGAGGCTCGTCCCCGCCTGCCATTGGCTGCCCCCCCCCAACATCAGATGTTTTCATCTGTGTACAGGGAGAAGCAGCAGTGGCGGTGCAGGGACCAGGAGCGGTGCAGGGAGTGGGGACTCAGGTAAGTATAATCCCTCTGAAGGGCCAGCACATGGAGAAGGGGGGGGCTGTTTGAGATATTGGATAACCCCTTTAATTTATGACAAATTAAAGGGAACCTGTCATCTCCGAAATACCCCCTGAACTAGAGTAAGCGGTGTATAGTGTAAGTGATGCTGAATCTGAATATGTAAGTTTTATCTTCATACTCACTTCCATTCTGATGCTGTGCTCCCACAAACAAGCAGTAAAATACATTGAGAGGACTCTTCTTTGAGTCCTCTCCCTTATGTGAGTGAGCACTGGAGTCCACTGAGTGCATTTTACTGCTGGTTTGTGGGAGCACAGCATCAGAATGGAAGTGAGTATGAAGATAAAACTTACATATTCGGATTCAGCATCACTTACACTATACACCGCTTACTCTAGTTCAGGGGGTGTTTCGGAGATGACAGGTTCCCTTTAAGTGCATCCCCCTCCAGTCCATGCTCCTATAATGAAATCTTTGCCAGCTTGTAAATGACGATAAATAAGCGGCCCCACCCCACCTCAACCCTGCCACGCCACATTTAGGAAAGTGGCGAAGGTGGTGTAGAACTGCCATACGCATCTAAATTTAGGAGCAATGGTGTTTAAAAAGTCATAAACCCTCAATTTGCGAGTTATTTATGCTAGTTTCTGGTATTGGGTCATATTTTGCAACAAATCTTTCAATAAGTGTGTGCAAATTAGATAAATTTGGCGCATTTTCAGACTGCATGAAGTTTGCTGCCTTTTAAAGGGGTTATCTGAACTCTCACTTACCTGGCTTTCCTGCTGCTCTGATGGCCTGTTTCTGAGCTATGGCAGGGTGTGGTTTTTCCCCTTGACTGACAGCAGGGTCTGTGATCTGCATTTTGCATGCTCTGGACCACGAATGGACATACAGATACAGACAGCACACGGAGGACTTCCATCTGATATCTGCATCCATATTTATGTTCCGGAAATTATAGAACATGTCCTATACTGGTCTGTGAAATGCAGACCACGTGCCCATTGAAGCCAATTGGTCCAAAAAACATGCGGAAGGTATGTTGTATTTTGCTGACTGCAAAACAGATGGTCATGTGCACATGAGGCTGTTACAGACTGTTACTGACATAATATGAAATAATAAGGCTATATATTTAATATATAAATATATATATATTTAAGGTATGGGTAATGCCAGTGATCCTGTGTGCTATGCGGCTGCCCTGCTCCTGATCAAATGGTCACAGTGACAGTTCCAGTGCATTCAGTATGACTACTGCCTGCATAATCACCAGGAGTCACCAACAGGTTAAAACATTCCGTTGTCCCTGCATTGTTTTCCTGTGTGGGTCCTAGTGTCTCCAGTCTGATGTGAGATATGGGTGGAGATTTACCAAAAGTGATGTAAAGGAAAACTGGCTTAGTTATCCTTATTAACTAATCAGATTCCACCTTTCATTTTCCAAAGGAACTCTGAAAAATGAAAGGTGGAAACTGATTGGTTGCTATGGGCAACTGTCAGTTTTCCTTTACACCACTTTTGATAACTCTCTCCCATGGTCTTTTGTAAAAATAATAATCATACGATGCACCATGGGAGGAATATGATATCAATCCATGTGAAGCCATTTCTGGAATTTAAACAAACTGTTCAAATGTCATTGTATGAGTCTCATTAAGTCTAGGGATACACGGTGACATGTGTTGTGCGACAAAAAATGTGCAACTTTCTGTCAGGCAACTATTTTAAAGCTGTGATCACAGACATGGCGCAGGCAAGTCATGTGTCACGTGAGACTTGTATTGAACTTATGTCACTCATGACTTGTGACACAAAATCCAAAAAGCATGTTTGGATTTTTTGCAGTTGTCGCGTCGCAGCATGTTGCATTGCGACACCATAGATTTCCTTTACAAGAAATGTCATCCCTAGCCTTAATTATAATTTGGGAAAGTTAATGCATTTTGATTTTGCTTCAAGGATTATAAGAATATAAGCATTAATGAAAATGGCCTAACTGATACATTGTACTACAGAACCGGTAAATAATGGGATATTGGCTCCTTCACAGACTAAACACAGACATAAAAGTGGAATTTGAAAGACTTTGCTGCCTTTGTCCATGGTGCTGGAGCAGAAGATGCCAACAGTTTGTATAATGGAAAGTGTGAAAAATTGAAGCTCTTCCAGTTTTATAATATTACCTATGAGTTAAAGTACATTTCATTCTGTTGTAGCGAATGATAGTTATATCTATACATAAATTTACTGGACTTGTCTAGACACAGTGGATCAGATTTACATTCTTAGTTCAAAGATTGCTGGAGTAAGATTCACAGGCCTCTTTATAAATCTGGTATTTCTTCCAGCAGTCTACGGTCTTGTGAAATAGGCTTAACTAAACACACAAACAGATCTACCATTTATGACTTTAATTAAGAACAGTAAACACCAACAGTTCAGGGAGGAAAGGTAAGTGAACCCTTGAATTTAATAACATGTAGATCCCCATTTAGAAGCAATCACCTCAGATGTTTCCTTTAACTCCAAATAAGATTTGCACAATGTTGAGGTAGAATGTTGGCTCATTCCTCCCTACAAATCTATTCATTAATATTTCTGGTAGGCCTTGCTTGCACAGCCCTCTTCAAGTCAAGACACAGCATCTCAATAGGGACTGTGACTTAGCCATTGTAATACACAAATCTTCTTCTTTTTGCATCATTCTTTAGTTGATTTTCTTGTGTGCAGAGGCGTAGCTAGAGGTTCAGCACAGGGGGGGGGCGAAACATACTTGAGTGGGCCCCCCACTTATTGGCTTCCCAAACGCACGTTTCCAACTTCACAGGCACATACTACTAGTTGTGGTTATAATATTGTATTAGAAAGATGACTGTATAAACTGCAAGATCGTCTATGCTGCTAAGTACAGTACAAAAGACTTTCTACATACCCTAGTCTAAATACTCTACCACATAATGCAGTACAATATAGGAGTAATAGGAGTAAAAAACAAGGGGACTCCTATGTTAAAGGAAACGTGTCCCCAGTTTTTACATCACTCCCCTGCCCCCATCAGACCTCAGATCAGCTTAATGTGCTCCCATCAGACCTCAGATCAGCTTAATGTGCCCCCCATCAGACCTCAGATCAGTAGAATGTGCCCCCATCAGACCTCAGATCAGCCTACTGTGTCCCCATCAGACCTCAGATCAGCATACTGTGTCCCCATCAGACCTCAGATCAGCGTATTGTGCCCCATCAGACCTCAGATCAGCATATTGTGCCCCCATCAGACCTCACATCGGCCTACTGTGTCCCCATCAGACCTCAGATCAGCGTATTGTGCCCCATCAGACCTCACATCAGCCTACTGTGCCCCCATCAGACCTCAGATTAGCGTATTGTGCCCCATCAGACCTCAGATCAGCCTACTGTGCCCCATCAGACCTCAGATCAGCGTACTGTGCCCCCATCAGACCTCAGATCAGCTTAATGTGCCCCCATCAGACCTCAGATCAGCATACTGTGCCCCCATCAGACCTCAGATCAGCATATTGTGCCCCCATCAGACCTCAGATCAGCGTACTGTGCCCCCATCAGACCTCAGATCAACGTATTGTGCCCCCATCAGACCTCAGATCAACGTATTGTGCCCCCATCAGACCTCAGATCAGCATATTGTGCCCCATCAAACCTCAGATCTGCATATTGTGCCCCCATCAGACCTCAGATCAGCATATTGTGCCCCATCAAACCTCAGATCTGCATATTGTGCCCCCATCAGACCTCAGATCAGCATATTGTGCCCCCATCAGACCTCAGATCAGCCTATTGTGCCCCATCAAACCTCAGATCAGCCTATTGTGCCCCCATCAGACCTCAGATCAGCGTATGTGCCCCATCAGACCTCAGATCAGCGTATTGTGCCCCCATCAGACCTCAGATCAGCGTATTGTGCCCCATCAGACCTCAGATCAGCGTATCGTGCCCCCATCAGACCTCAAGATCAGCTTAATGTGCCCCCATCAGACCTCAGATCAGCGTATTGTGCCCCATCAAACCTCAGATCTGCATATTGTGCCCCCATCAGACCTCAGATCATCGTATTGTGCCCCCATCAGACCTCAGATCAGCTTAATGTGCCCCATCAGACCTCAGATCAGCTTATTGTGCCCCATCAAACCTCAGATCTGCATATTGTGCCCCCATCAGACCTCAGATCAGCTTAATGTGCCCCTATCAGACCTCAGATCAGCATATTGTGCCCCATCAAACCTCAGATCTGCATATTATGCCCCCATCAGACCTCAGATCATCGTATTGTGCCCCCTTCAGACCTCAGATCAGCTTAATGTGCCCCATCAGACCTCAGATCAGCGTATTGTGCCCCATCAAACCTCAGATCTGCATATTGTGCCCCCATCAGACCTCAGATCAGCGTATTGTGCCCCCATCAGACCTCAGATCAGCCCACCCAGCCACATAAGATAAAATAAAAAACCTTTCTTACCTGTTCTGCGCTGCGGCTGCCCTCCGGTCCGCGCTCCGCTCTCTTCCCTGGCCTGCGCACACTATGACCTGACGCTGCCCCAGGGCAGCCGCAGGGCAGCCGCAGCGCAGAACAGGTAAGTAAGGTTTTTTATTTTTATCTTATGTGGTTGGGTGGGCTGATCTGAGGTCTGATGGGGGTCCCTAAATACAAGTGAGCGCTTCCATAATGGAAGCGCTCACTTGTATTCGCCTTATGGTAGGTAACCTCATCCTTGCTGGGCCCCCTTGAGTCACTGGGCCCGGAGCCGTCGCCCCCCCTGCCCTCCCAGTAGCTACGCCACTGCTTGTGTGCTTTGGGTCATTGTCTTCTTGCATTACCCAGCGTATCTTTAGTTATGGACTGCTGCCCCTACATTCTCCTGTAAAAGCACCATAAACCATCATACTCCCTTCACTTGCTTCACTGTTGGGATGAGGTTTGGTTTTTATTGTGCAGTGTTCTTTCTCCTCTAGACATAGCATCATGAAAGGACACCATAAAGGAAGCCCATGTTTGGCTATACCCTTATGCCATACACACACTCACATAGTACATACTGTCAATATATATTTAAAATACATACATGACATGTTCCATTTGTCCACCATTCTGTGTATTGCGCAATATGGCTCACTTGAAATGGAGAATCTTACAGTCCTGTGAAGAAGTACTACATGTGGTTCTTCAGTGTGTTCCCAAAGACTTTTAACTATTGTAAGTTATCTAGGTTGAAATTCATTATGTCATTCATCTTGTAACTCTTCCTCCTCTGTGATCTCATATACTGTTTCCTGCAATTTTTTCCTGTTTGTCAGAAATGCATCACAGATGACCTCCATCATCAGTTCTCAAGGTACATTCAATAAATTACCTAAAGGCATATCCATTGCATCTCCCTCACTGGAATTTTACATGGAACTGGTGTAGCTAGGGAAATGATTATAGTAAGTTCTTTCATTGCTTGTGCAAGAGATTGCCAAACACTCACATCAGAAACTTCTCTGACGTACATCGGTGGCAGAATAATCAGTAATTGGAAGAAGACTCATACAATGGAATCCTGAAAAGGAGACTGTTGTGCCTAGGTAGTTGCCACCTCATTCACCTGTCACCCTGTCCTTACCTGAATGAGACTATGGCAGTGTCCGTAAGTGTACATCAGAAACTGTATAGTAGTGTGAAATATCTTCTGCTTCACAGCAGTCTTGCTGTATTTTAAAGGGAACCTGTCAGCTGCATGATTGTGCCCAAACTGTGATGAGCATAGTGTAGTGACAACCTACTGATTTCAAAGGTCTGTCACCGTTGTGATGACATTCAATACCTTTACATACCTCCCAAAAGTTTCAGATACAGCAGGACAGTTCTGGATTTTGGCGGCTGTCCCACGGTCCTGGGATGGTTGAGCTATGTCCCAATCTCAACTATATCTGTGTTCTGAGGACACAGGTACAATTTCAATGGTGAATCAGGGAGCCATCAGCTCCCTGCTACACTATTCCTCTGCTAGTGTTCTCCCCAGCAGCAGATGCAGGTGACATCATCGCATCTGCTGAGCTGTGGAAAAGAGACCAGGCATCATCCCCAGGTATGTGTGCTCTCTTAGTAAGCTTAGCTGGCATCATGACATCACCACATTACACCTGCTGTTAGGAGTGATATGGTGACTGGGGGAATGGCGCTATGTGAGTATTGCTTTTTTTATTTTATTTACACCAAGCAGGCAACATTATTGTAAGGAGGCACTAATGGGGTGTCACTACTGTAAGGGGGTATAACTACTGTGGGTACTACGAAGGCATTCTACTGTGTGGGGGCAAAAAGGCAGCATAATTACTGTGTGGGGCTACTAAAGGTGCATTCTACTGTGAGGGGGCACTTTAAGGCACAAAGGGGACATAACTTCTGTGTAGGGGCACAAAGGGTGCATAACTACTTTGTGGAGGCACTAAGGGAGCATCACTACTATGAATGGCCACTAAGTGTGCATAGCTCATGTGTTCTGGGGCACTAAGGGGGCATTCTACTGTGTGGGGGCACTTAGGTGCATAACTAATGTGTGAGGGCATTAAGGGGCATTCTACAATGTAGGGACAGTAAGGGGAAATAACTACTTGGGGGCACAAAGGAGGCATAACTACTGTGTCTGGGCATAGCTATTTTGTGGGGGCACTAAAGGAGCATCTCTAGTGTAAAGGGGGCACTAAAGGAGCATAACTACTGTGTGGTGGTAATATAGTGAATAATTCAAAAGGGATGTTTCAGGCAGATCAGAGCCTGCACCTTGATAAAAGTGTAATGTACATTGGTGACATAAGAGAGAGAATCATTAGCTTCTTTCCTACATAGGTTTCACTAGATTTCAAGGCAGCTGTCAACAAAAAAAATGAATAAAAGAAAGGTAAGATATTTGAATAAACATTTTCATGAACAACTGTAGTGGTTTCATAGTACACCCAAGATCCGGTTTTCCGAAATGTAAGTATTGATAACCTATCCTCATGATTGTGCACAAACACAAAGAAAACCACATAAAAGCTGCACATCCGAATTAACAAAAATCAAATATCAGTTTTATTAGAGAAAAACACCAGAAATTATATGACCAAGCACAGAGATATAGCTCACAAAGTCCAAAATATGGACAAAGCATAACTAGCCAGGGACAATATAGAAACAAGTTAAGAGAATAACAACTAGAGATGAGCGAGCATGCTCGTCCGAGCTTGGTGCTCGTTCAAGTATTAGGGTACTCGTAAGTGCTCGCTGCTCGGACGAGTATCTCGCCATGCTCGAGGAAATGGCAGCTTCCGCATCGTGCTTTTTAGGCGCCTAAAAACACAGCCAATCACAAGCCAGGAGACTCTGCGGTACACCCAGCATCACGTGGGGCCCTTACATGTCGATAGCAGGGGTTGGCTGGCCTGATCAGGTGACCCTGGAATATACTACCGACTGGCCGCGGTGCTCGGCTCAGATGCCGTCTGGATGTCGTTAGGGATAGAGCTGCTGCGTTTCAGGGACAGTGTTAGGGCCTGCATTTAGTTCTCTGTTAGGCAGGGATCACCCACAAAGAACCCAACAGCCCTTCTAAGGGCTAGAAGACATTTTTTTTTTGTCACTTGGCTGGCTGGCACTAGTAGTGCAGCTATCGCCATGTATAACCCCCTTTTATTTTTTTATGTTATATCTCAGTGATACAAATCCATTGCACACAGCAGTGTGGAACCCATTCTGTGTGTCACAGTTCAGTACACTCACTATTTTCTGTCCAGGTGACACTTTCTGTATGTCACCGAATACAACCAAGTCATTTGCTGCCTGTCACGTGTATGGCTTGATCCCAAAAATCTCTGTGCAACATTTGTCTGGGTCGCAGTCTAAATAGCTACCGTCAGTAGGGTGTCAGTTAGCTCTATGATAGTTTCTGCACGTCACGTTCCCAAAAAAACAAAATCCAAAACAAAATATACCAAAAAAATTAGTTTTTTTGTTGTTTTAGCTCAGTGATACAAATCCATTTCACACAAGCTGCGTGTAACCTTTCTGTGTGTCACAGTTCAGCACACTCACTCCAAACCGTATATTCTGTCCAGGTGACACTTTCTGTACGTCACGAATACAACCAAGTCATTTTGCTACTGTCACGTGTAAAGCTTGATCCTAAAAATCTCTGTGCGACATTTGTCTGGGTCGCAGTCTAAATAGCCACCGTCAGTAGGGTGTCAGTCAGCTGTACGATAGTTTCTGCACGTCAAGTTCCCAAAAAAAACAAAACTAAAAAAAAAAAAAATATATAAAAAAATTAGTTTTTTTGTGTTTTAGCTGAGTGATACAAATCCATTTCACACAGCTGCGTGTAACCTTTTCTGTGTGTCACAGTTCAGCACACTCACTCCAAACCATATATTCTGTCCAGGTGACACTTTCTGCTACGTCACTAAATTAAACCAGACTGAACAAGTTTGTGGGTTTCAGTACACCAGCCCATTTATTTTATTTTTTTTTATAGAATACACTTATATACAGAAAATGTTGAACCCCAGGGCTAAAGGTCGAGGACGAGGCGTGGGCGTGGGCATTCAATTACTGCAGGGGCAGAGGCCGTGGTCCTGGCAGGGTGAGACAGTACCTGCTGATGAGGGGAGCTGTGGAACGCCGCAGAGCTACACTCCCTAGCTTCATGTCTCAACTTACAGGGACACGTGGTAGAGGACTGTTGAAACCACAACAGTGCGAACAGCTGATCTCGTGGATTGCGGACAATGCTTCAAGTAATTTGTTCCACCAGTCAGTCTTCCACGCAGTCCACCCACGTTACCCAAGGGAGCACTCCTCTGGCTCCTCCACCTCAACCTCCTTCCCCCCAGTCTGCCCCCTCCCAGGAAAATTTGGAATGCGATCCGGCATACTCTCAGGAACTGTTTTCTGGACCCTTCCCAGAGTCACAAACCACTTCTCAGGTTGCTGCTGACCTCGTTCCCGAATGCCCAAGTTTTCCAACTGTCGCAGTCTGTGGGTGATGATGATGATGATGATGACAATGTTGAGTTAGTGGAAGAAGTTTGTAAAGAGGTGTCGGACGATGAGGAGACACGGTTGTCAGACAGTGGTGAAGTTGTTGTTAAGGGAGGAAATTCCGAGGGGGGGAGCAGACTGAGGAATCGGAGGATGACGAGGTGACTGACCCAAGCTGGGTTGATATGCCTGAGTGAAGACAGTGCTTCTGAGGCGGAGGCGAGTGCTGCACCAGAACAGGTTGTAAGAGGCAGTGGTGTGGCCAGAGGGAGAAGCAGGGCCAGAGCTGGTGCATCAGCAGCAACTGTTTCACGTAGTGAAGCTCCCGTGGCGAGGCCTAGATGTTCGCAAGTCTGGAGGTTCTTTAAAGAAAGTGAGGATGACCGACGGACTGTGGTGTGCAACCTGTGCCACACCAGGATCAGCAGGGGTGCCACCACTACTAGCCTAAACCACCACCAGCATGCGCAGGCATATGAGTGCTAAACACCCCACTCAATGGAACCAAGGCCGTTCACCACCTCCTGCGGGTCACACCACTGCTCCTTCCCCTGTGTCACTCGCTGCCTCTGCTAGTCAACCCCCTGCGTCACTCGCTGCCTCTGCTAGTCAACCCCCTGCCCAGGACCCCGGCACGAGCGCCTCCGCCGGAAAACCACACCTTCGCCTCCACGATCCTCCACAGTGTCCACCAATGTGTCCCAGCGCAGCGTTCAGCTGTCTTTACAGCAGACGCTGGAGCGCAAGAGGAAATACAGTTCCACCCACCCACATGCCCAAGCCCTCAACGTCCACATCTCCAAATTGCTTAGCCTGGAGATGCTGCCCTATAGGCTGGTAGAGACCTGAGGCCTTTCGCAATCTCATGGCGGTGGCTGCCCCTCGGTATTCGGTCCCCAGCCGCCACTATTTTTCCCGATGTGCCGTCCCAGCCCTACACCAGCACGTGTCACAGAACATCATCCGTGCCCTGACCAACGCTGTTTCTGAGAAGGTCCACCTAACCACGGACACGTGGACAAGTGCTGCCGGGCAGGGACACTATATCTCACTGACGGCACATTGGGTTAACTTGGTGGAGGCTGGGACCGAGAACTGACCCTGGGGCCGCTCATGTACTGCCCACACCGAGGATTGCGGGGCCTACCTCGGTCACGGTCTCTCAGACGTACTATGCCCTCTCCTCCGACCCTCCTCCTCCTCCCCTCCTCCGAATTACCATCCGTGGGCACGGCGCCTTCAGTCGGTAGCTCTAGGCGCAGCAGCAGTGCCGTGGGTAAGCGCCAGCAGGCGGTGCTCAAACTGCTGAGCTTAGGTGACAAAAGGCACACCGCCCAAGAGCTGTTACAGGGCATCACGGCGCAGACCGATGTGTGGCTGGCACCGCTGAACCTCAAGCCAGGCATGGTTGTGTGTGACAACGGGCGTAACCTGGTGGCGGCTCTGCAACTCGGCAGACTGACACATGTGCCATGCCTGGCCCACGTGTTTCAATCTCATCATAGTTCAGCGGTTCCTCAAGACATACCCCAATCTGTCTGATTTGCTCACCAAGGTGCGCCGCATCTGTGCGCATTTCCGCAAGTCGACCACAAGATGCTGCCACTCTCAGGGCAGCGCAGCGCCGCCTACAACTGCCCGCTCACCGACTGTTGTGCGACGTGCCCACGAGATGGAATTCACATTAAACATGTTATCCAGAGTTTACCAGCAGCGCAGAGCGATTGTAGACTGCCAGATGTCAACTTCCACCAGAACTGGTAGTCAGGTCAGTCAGATTCCTCAAGTCTACAATGAGGAGTGGACGTGGATGTCTGATATCTGCCAGGTGTTGAGCAACTTTGAGGAGTCAACACAGATGGTCAGCGGCGATGCCGCCATTATCAGCCTCACCATCCCGCTGCTTTGCCTGTTGAAAAACTCACTGCTCAGCATCAAGTCGGATGCTTTGCGCTTGTCACAAGTTCGGAGGAAGATACGTCGCTTGATA